>CALYLW010000370.1:92301-430871 GCA_944989445.1 Ampullaceana balthica | reverse complement strand
TTCGAACACTTAAATAAAAATTTATCAAACAGCCGACATTGGCAATACTCTTTTCCACCGCAAGCACACAAGTTTGAGATTATGTCTATTTTTTTCGAAGATAACAGCTAGATCAACCAATTTTTGTCCTTTAAGTATGCCAAAGTGTCATGTTTTCCTTGCACTTCCAGGAACAACCTGGTTTCATCTTTCAATTCAAGGACGCGATTCAAAACATTTCCTTTCGACAACCAGCGTATTGCAGTGTAGAACCTCGTGATCAGAATACATGTCTTTGCACATTTCTTTAAACAGACGATGGCTAAGAGCTCCAGTTTTAACGTGATTTACTTTTTTAATCAGAGAATTAAGTATCTCTTGCGGAGGAGTGGGAAGAGTCTTACCAGCACGGACATACCTGTGAATCATGCATTGGATTCACTTTGCTTCGGGAGCTAGTTCTTTTACTTTTTTTCTGAAAGCCTGATTTTGAGCCAAGCATAGTTGGTGCGCCCTCCATACAAACCCCACAGACGTTTTTCCACTTGAATCCTCCAGTCTAAAAAAAACGTATTTATCTTTTCCATAATATCTTCATTTTTTTATTACTTTCAAGTCCACATACAAAATAGGAACTCTTCTTTAATATCATCTGAATTACTATATTTCACGAAGACAAGCAACTGTGCACACGGGTTTACTTCTGTTGATTCATGAACTTAAAAAGAAAACAATGATGAAATCTTGTTTTCATTTCAAAATTTACTCTTTAACGTCTACGGACATGTCTGATATACGCCGCTGAATATTATCATAAGACATAGTTATTCGTTGCATTTTTGCTTCACTGGAATCCACAAGAACTAATTTCACCATCTTCAACATGCGGGGTTTGATGCACACGGCAACACCCAAACACCCCAATTAACAAACCAATGCTGCCCTGTTGATATTAGTATGCATCGGGGCATCATGTTAATTAGCGACCAATAGCAAGGGATACTTTGAAGAACACGGGACAGTAATTTGTTGAATATTTTTTTGGCACGCTAACTGTTGAAAGTAGATAAATAGACCACACTTATAGTTATGTATACTAATCATGTTATAACTTCTCTATTTGGGTTTATTGTTAAATGAATTTACATGCAAGAGTTCCAATTTAGCAAAGCATTATAGTGAATTTTTCTTTGGTTGACATGTGTCGACCCCCAGAAAACCCGTCGCGACCCATAGGTTGGGAACCGCTCCTACAAAAGTTCGTTTGTTGTCAAAGGGTGCCTGTTTAGATAGGTTTTATAAGCTGTTTACCTCGATGCTAAAGTTCTTGAAAGATAAAAATAATGCTTTAAGATCCAATTTAATTCAATTCAAAGTGACATCGCTTACTTGACCGGCTTTTAAAAAATTTAATGAAAATGAAAGGAATCTTCACTTCAAGGTGATGAACTGAATTAAATAATAACAAAATCTGTTATTTCTGCATTTGTGACAAAATTTCTGTTCTAAGAAATTCAGCCAGTTCCCTAATTCATCAGAACCAAAAAGAAATGATGGTGACATACTTTCTTATTGTTAGCATTTGGATGATCTCCATTCAGATTTTAATCAACGATTTGATGATATTTGAACATGAACATACCTGATTGGATTCTCGATCCCGTTTGAAGTGCAAAGACAGAATTATATTCACAGTTACAAGAAGAACTGATGGAAGTAACTACAAAGGGAAATTTAAATTCAAAAGCGACCAACAGCCAATCCGGACTGGAAAGGGAGATCTCTACGGCTTGTCCTGAAATACGGGAGATAATTTAAACCGTTTTAATGGCATTTCCTTCATCATATTTAGTGGAAAGTAGATTCAGTGTGGTCACTAATTAATTAACAAACAACAATGACACACCCCCCACCAAAAAAAACAACAACAACAACCGAATGCAAATAGTCAATCGCTGTGAATTAAGTTCAATGTTTCCTATTTACAGCTTTCTTTACTATATGTTACAAAAATAAATATATCATTCTTTTTAATTTGCTGTAAGAATAACAAAAATTCGGGGCGCTGCGTAATATTTTTTTTTCTGGAAAAGGGGCGGTAGACCAAACAAGTTTGAGAACCGCTGTTATAGCCATTCAAAATTGCATGAATGTTGTATTACTGAGCGCCACAGATCTCGCGTGACTGAAATTTCAACCTGGGGCCACAGTTAATGTTTGCTCACCGACCAACGACGACGAATGGAGTTTAAGTTCTCAATAGTTTCAAATATTTGTCTAAGGTGGTGGGTTTTTTTATTTAATTTTTTTGCAGAAGGGGCCTTACATAGCTCTAGAGAATTCGAAGAGATTTCGCAAAAGATATTAGCTTAAGCGTTTAAATTAAAATTTTGATGACGTAAAAAAGCTCACTATAGTTAGTTACCAACTTCTCGGTTGTTAGAAGCAACAAAATCACGGGCATGGCCAAGCAAGGATTGGCCACAGAAATTTGACTTAGACTAAGTCAAAGGATAAACAGCCCACTCAATGTCTTTCTACAGCATAACAATTGGACCAGGGCTAAGTCAACAAATAATTAGCTAAGTGGAAAAGATTTAAGAGAATTTTATTTGTTTTTTTATTTTGTTTAATTTTGTGGGTGTTTTCTCTAAAAAAAATAATTAGTGAAGCGTACATTTATCACCGTACCCTACTATTTATAATTATGTATTTATAATTGAATAAGAAATTGAACCAAATGAACGTCCCATGATGCATCAGGCACGTCTAGTGAGTTAAGACACACATTAAAAGAGAATTTAAAAAGTTAAATTTAGTAACATTCTAAAATAATATAAGAACTTATTTTAATTAGGCTTTAAACAGTGAATAGTTGATACCATAATACCATTTCTTTCCCCTAGTGTCAGGTACCCATTCGGAGCTGGGTGGACTCAGGGACACGGGTACAAAACCTTTGCCTTCACAGAGATTCGAACCCATAAATCTCGGTACCAGCTCGACCACCGTGCCTCCTAATTATGTTGTGTGTGTTATAACAACAATCGTACACTGATAATTATTTCAACTATCTACTACATGAGTATAGTTTAGGAACCGTTTAATTTCATGTCATTTTCATAAATGGACGTCACCCAAAGCGAGCACACATAGAAATCGTTCAATTCGTTTCAAGTTCGAGTTTAAAAAAACTTTCTACAATCGTGTGAAAACTCTGCTGGGAAAGAAAACAAAAACAAAACAAAAAATGTGTACTACTTGGTGTTAGGCTGGTATATAGGAGTGCCCGGCAATGTTATCTTTAAGCTGCGTTTTACTTGGGGTTTTAATTCCCTCAAGCCCCAGGAGACGGTATAATTTTGTTTAGTGATGTCTCTAAAAGGTTGCACCTGCGTTTAGCTGTTTTCATGGTAGTTCAAACCATTTTGATGTTTCATTTAATGGATTGATTAGGTGAAAATGATCCATAAAATCGTATTTTATTCGCATTCATTAAAGTGCGTCTTTTCGAACAGCTTAGACATAAAGCATTTTTTAAATAAAAATAATTATAAAAAAACAAACCCGTAAAAACAAAGTTTTTGACTATAAATCCCTTATATATGAGACATAACTAACAGTATTGATTATTTTCAAACATTTACAGACTGACACCGAGTGATGTCCCTTGTCTTTAATAAATGGGGGTGGGATGTGAGGGGGTGTCGGCACGACGGTCGGCGTCAACACGACGGTCGGCGTCAACTCAAACTCACGTGAAACTGGCAGAAAAAAAACAATAACAAACAGTGAATTTTGAATTACATACCTCATATAAGGATAAACTAAAAATGCATTAATTTAATTACGGTACGTTCGATCGATCTGAAATTTTGATACGATGCATTGTTAGGTCAGACGGGTCCGTGTGCCAAATTTCAGTTCGATCGGATCATGGGAAGTGGGTCATTTTTGACTTCTGTTTTTCCGCCCGCCCGCCCGCCCGCCGAGCCCAAGACAGAGACGGCCGCGAAGTTAATATAAGGGATATAATAAAACAAACCCGTAAAAACAAAGTTTTTGACTATAAATCCCTTATATATGAGACATAACTAACAGTATTGATTATTTTCAAACATTTACAGACTGACACCGAGTGATGTCCCTTGTCTTTAATAAATGGGGGTGGGACGTGAGGGGGTGTCGGCACGACGGTCGGCGTCAATACGACGGTCGGCGTTAACTCAAACTCACGTGGAAGTGGGGAAAAAAAACAATAACAAAACAGTGAATTTAAATTACATACCTCATATAAGGATAAACTAAAAATGCATTAATTTAATTACGGTACGTTCGATCGATCTGAAATTTTGATACGATGCATTGTTAGGTCAGACGGGTCCGTGTGCCAAATTTCAGTTCGATCGGATCATGGGAAGTGGGTCATTTTTGACTTCTGTTTTTCCGCCCGCCCGCCCGCCCGCCGAGCCCAAGACAGAGAGAGAGAGAGAGAGAGAGAGACGGCCGCGAAGTTAATATAAGGGATTTAATAAAACAAACCCGTAAAAACAAAGTTTTTGACTATAAATCCCTTATATATGAGACATAACTAACAGTATTGATTATTTTCAAACATTTACAGACTGAATCTGTCTTAACTCAAGTTTGCTTCATAACCCTAGGGGGGGGGGAGGGGTGGGTGGGAGGGGGAGAGGGGAAAAGTCTGGTCACCGATTCGCTTGACCGATCCCAGCGTGACACGTAAAATGTAAACAAAAGCACCCCGTCGCTTCGTTGGGTCGCCTCAATGCGTCAGCTCAAACTTTCACGTGGCAAAAAAAACAATAACAAACCGTGAATTTGAAGTACATACCTCATATAAGGATAAACTAAAATGCATTAATTTAATTACGGTACGTTCGATCGATCTGAAATTTTGATACGATGCATTGTTAGGTCAGACGGGTCAGTGTGCCAAATTTCAGCTCGATCGAATCACGGGAAGTGGGTCATTTTTTTACTTTTCTTTTTCCGCCCGCCCAGCCCATGAGATGATGAGATGATGAGACGGCCGCGAAGTTAATATAAGGGATTTTAAATAAAACAAACCCGTAAAAACAAAGTTTTTGACTATAAATCCCTTATATATGAGACATAACTAACAGTATTGATTATTTTCAAACATTTACAGACTGACACCGAGTGATGTCCCTTGTCTTTAATAAATGGGGGTGGGATGTGAGGGGGTGTCGGCACGACGGTCGGCGTCAACACGACGGTCGGCGTCAACTCAAACTCACGTGAAACTGGCAGAAAAAAAAACAATAACAAACAGTGAATTTTGAATTACATACCTCATATAAGGATAAACTAAAAATGCATTAATTTAATTACGGTACGTTCGATCGATCTGAAATTTTGATACGATGCATTGTTAGGTCAGACGGGTCCGTGTTCCAAATTTCAGTTCGATCGGATCATGGGAAGTGGGTCATTTTTGACTTCTGTTTTTCCGCCCGCCCGCCCGCCGAGCCCAAGACAGAGACGGCCGCGAAGTTAATATAAGGGATTTAAAAACAGAAAAAACAAACAAACAAAAACATCGAACGAACTAGCTGAATGCATGATACCTGTTTGAAATCAAAATTTATTTTTTTTACATTTCGGCTGGTAATAAAACTATATAATATCCTTCGATCCATGAAAATGAAAAATGTGCAATCTATTAGGGTTTGTCATTTTTAAAACCGGAAAAAGTCATAGCTCAACGAGTAATGTTCTATTTTTAGCTTACATTTTAGCGGAATAATGTTTTGAAGCATAAATACAGTCGAATCACTATGTTCTAAAAATTGTTAGCATAGTAAAATTACGAAACTGTTTTCCTTTTTTAAGTCCAATAAGCTGTCTTAAATTAACGAAGAATTAACAAATAGCTGATAAGATACTTCCTTCTCAATATACCTACATTTACATATTGACTCGTATCATTTATTAAATTTTTATGAAATGTTTCCTTAAAAAGAACTATATATATATATATATATATATATATATTAGGGCTGCGGAAATTAACGATTAATTTCTCGATTAATCGTAAAACAATTTTAACGTTTAAATTTTTTTTAATGGTTAATCGACCTGCCATTTATAAATGTACTGGAAGTCAAAAAGTAAAATATTTCGGCCGATAAATATTAACTTATTTCTGGACAATTACACGAACATTTTGGTTTTAAACTACTGACTGACGTGAATGCTCAAAATGTTGATAAAGGTTATTGTGTCAATTGAGAGAAATCGTTTGCTACCTATGCAATGTTCCCGCTAAGTATAAGCTTCGTTGGTCCGTGTGCAAAGTTTTTTAAAAAAATGTTGTGTGCAAATTTGCGCAAAGTCATTTTTTTCTTGCAATATTTTACAAAATTTGCTGCGCGGTAATTCTAAACTCCTACGTGGCGTCGGTCAAATATCTGCGTAGCCACGCTGCTTAAAGAAAACATTGCTACACTTCACTTACATATCACCTGCAAAACCAAACATCCACTACAGTATCAGAAACTTCAGCTGAGACAATCTAAAGCTATGTGAAAACTAGTTCAGCTCGTCAGGTTATATTGTCAATAAGACCCGCTCATCACTTGAACCAAATAATGTCAATACACTTGTCTGCTTGCGTTAGTGCTTAAATTTTGTCATATAAAGAAGACATTCCAGTGTTATTTCCATTTTCGATAAGTGCATTTAATAAATGTTACTTATGACACCATAAAATTCTATTTATTGGATTTAATCCAAATTAACGATTAATTAATCGTTATTTTTTCAAAAGTGAACTATTAAATTTAAATTAATCGTTAACAGCCCTAATATATAATATTGTCCATGCCACGACATTATCCAAGAAAATTACCAAAACTTTATTTTAAAATGAGTGTTTATGTAACTACCTTATCATATGATTCCTTTGGTTCATAAAAAAGAATTCTAAAACATCCATGCTCATTCCAGTGTAAGCATGACCTTGGTCCGGGACGAATAGGATTTTGTTAAAAATTGTACCAGTTCATATTTATCTAAATACACATGGACATACTAGCGGACACACAAACTCAACTCTTACACACACACACATACACACACAGACACACAAATTAAATTAACATGAGCTTAACCCGTCATAAAATATTTTACAACGAGAAACTCCCACTGTTAAACTGGACACAAATTGTTTATTATTTCATGTATAAATTTCAGCTTTTTTTTAAAATCAGGAGTTACCCCGCATAAGCGAATACTATAATATAAACTTAGCCATATTTAAGTCACATTGATTTGAAAGGGAAATAATCAAACAGTAAAAATTAAAATCAAATTCAGACATAAATTAAAACTTTAAGAAACATGATAGTATAATCTGTCTACGCTTAATTTTTATCACTTCCATGTTTACTTAATCTGATGTTGTAAGTTATTATTTTTTTAGAAAATGTATAGAAAATATCTTACTAAGTTGTAAGTATTGTACGTGATTAAACTATTAAATGTAAATGATTATTGAAGAATATATACTTGAAAAGCTGAATCTGTCTCAACCTTTCCTGATCCAGATTGTCTATAGATTGCTAAGTGTCACGACACTTACTTTCGATCCCTAAACTAGGGATACAATATAAAGAATAATCGGAATTACACTGTGACGTTAAGTTTTAGTTAAATTTACTAGATTAAATATTAATTCATTTTGGCTTGCGCACATGTAAAAACCTGGTATGCTTTGGTCAGATAAATAAAATGGCTTCCTAAATACATGCCTGCACTTCAGTACTTTTCAAATCACTATTATTAGATTATTATCCAGATCTGCACGCACAAAACTGGTGACCCTGACGTGATAATCATAATGACTGAAGAAATAATAGATCGGTTAAGTCAGTTACTATCTGCACAAAACCAACAGCAACAAGGGGCCATATGCCTGAATGCAGTCTCGCTGAAGTTACCTGACTTCTGGACAAAATCTCCTGAAGTTTGGTTTGCCAGAATTGAGGCGCAGTTTGGCATAAAAAACATAAACAATGACCAAACAAAATACGATTATGTTGTTAGCACCCTCGATGTCAATACAGCGGAGGAAGTGCAGGCTGTGCTCATTAATCCTCCAACTGAGAATAAATATGAGCACCTAAAGGCTTCTCTGCTGAAAACCTATGGAAAGAGCCAGGCCCAGAAGGATGCAGAGCTGCTACATTTATCTGGTCTTGGGGATCGTAGGCCTACAGCCCTTTGCGGGAAAATAAATGCCCTCTATGATGACACCAAAACACTCAAACGAGCTCTGTTCTTAGCTAATCTCCCACATGAGATAAAGACGGTGCTTGCGGGCCACGACATAGAAGACGCCAAAAAGTTGGCAGAGGCAGCAGATAGGATATGGGAGACTCGCTCAACGAACTACGCAGTGTCCAGTGTGGACATGGAGAGATCACCGCCTGATCAACCTTGTTCCTCCGAAAGTTGTATAGTTGAAATCAACGCATTCTACAAAAACAACAGACGGCCAGGTACCGGGCCACCCAAGCCTCGTTACCAATACCAGGCCAGCATATGTACATACCAAAAGAAGTTTGGGCCCAAGGCCTATCGTTGCCAGCCAGGGTGCAAATTTGCAAGTCTCGTGACAAACAAAAAAACCACGGGAAACGGCCCAGCCGATCACTAAGCGTGTCAGCGACCGGCTCACTCAACACTAAGAACACGCTATCAGTCTACGATCTCCACTCCAACACAAAATATTTAGTCGACACTCGAGCAGAGATATCCGTCTACCCTACGTCACGACTAGACAAAACAAAAACCGCAACAGGGTACCTCACCGCAGCCAATGGTACATCAATAACCATCATAGGTAAAGTAGAAAAAAAACTATAACAGTAGGCAAAAACAAGTCTTACAAATACCAATTTTTGCTTGCAGATGTCACCCGCCCTATTCTAGGTGCAGATTTTTTCACTTCCAATAGACTGATCATCGATCTTAGAGGCAAACGTCTTTTAACTAAAGACAATATAGAGATCGGCTTAAAAGACGCATCATTTCCAATTTACCTAGCAGGCCTTTCCCTAATGCCATCTAATGACTTAAAAACTCTTCTCCAACAGTTCCTAGAACTTACAATCCCAAATTTCGATTCACAAATAAACAAACACGGGGTAGAACATCACATAGTCACAACTGGCCGACCTGTACACGCTAAGCCACGGCGCCTTGATCCAGCAAGACTTGCAATGGCCAAATCTGAATTCTTTAAGATGGAAGAAATGGGCATTATTCAACGCTCACAATAACCATGGTCTTCTCCGCTACACATGGTTCCAAAGTCGGATGGTCAATGGGGACCTTGCGGTGATTACAGACGTTTAAATGCAGCATCAGAAGATGACCGCTATCCATTGCCGCATATACAGGACTTTAATAGCCGCCTTAACGGATGCACCATATTTTCAAAAGTCTATCTGGTGAGAGGTTATCATCACATTCCAGTGGCAGCAGCCTCCATACCTAAAACGGCTTTCACAACCCCTTTCGGTTTATGGGAATTCAAACGTATACCATTTGGCCTAAAACATTCGGCTCAAGCGTTCCAGCGTCTCATGGATGGAATTCTAAGAGATGTGCCGTTTGCCTTCGTATACATTGACGACATCCTAATCGCGAGCCGTACTATCGAGGAACATCGTTCCCACCTTCACGAGCTCGTCCGCCTCCTCTCAGACAACGGAATGGTGCTGAACCAAGAAAAGTGCATCTTCGGAGCCTCACAACTAGATTTCCTTGGCCATCGAGTGGCAAGTGAGGGTATACAACCTCTTCCTGACAGAGTAACCGCCTTGCTCAACTATGATGCTCCAACAGATCGCACTGGCCTCCAAAGATTTCTAGGTCTTGTAAATTATTACCATCGTTTTCTGCCACACATATCTGACACTTTAGCTCCGCTCCACGCTCAAGCTAGTGGTAAAGGGTAGAAAATTGAGTGGTCTACAGACTGTCAGTCAGCCTTCGAAAAGACCAAAGAATCTCTAAGTCAAATCGTCCTTCTCCACCATCCTGATCCAGAAGCAAAAACAGTCCTTACCGTCGACGCCTCAAACACTGCCCTTGGCGCACAGTTAGAACAACACACAGGTAGAGAGTTTGTGCCCATCGCCTATTTCTCTCGGAAACTTTCAACAGCTGAAAAAACTACATTGCTTTTGATAGAGAACTCCTAGCAGCATATAGTGCTATAAAACATTTCCGACACTTCTTAGAAGGGAGAAATTTTACACTTCTCACAGACCATAAACCACTGACCCAGTCACTCACAAGTCAAACAGAACGATCACCCCGACAGAGTCGACACCTTTCCTTCATTGCTGAGTTCACATCTGATATCCAGCACATCAGCGGAAAAAATAATGTTGTGGCGGACACACTGTCTCGGGCTGCCACATCACACGGACCTGGCATCAATGTCGAACAGACTATCAATGACGCTGTACACGCTGTTTCACAGTGATAGACCAACATCAGATCTACTGAGTCCCTTGGCAGGAGATTTTCGACGTCTTTCTGTTGACCAAGAAAGATCAGGTGAAATGACACTTTACGGTACACCGGATACAGGACTTCAGCTAAAATACATACAAACCGAAGGCATAACTGTGCTCTGCGACGTCTCCACAGGTAAGCCTAGACCATTTGAAACCATCAAATTTAAGACCATATCTCCCATTTCAATTATTATCATAGAGAATGGTTTATTTTTTAAATACTAGTTTTGATGTTGCCATTGTTTAAAGCAACATTTAGTTATAAATCCAATGTCAACATCAAAACTAAGGCTTGCATGGGACGTCTTAATATGACTTTGTGTAAGAAAATATCTAAATACGAAAATGTGTGTTAAATCTAAGCATGGCTGTGTCTGTGTGTGTGTGTGGGGGGGCGGGGGAGTCTGAATAAGGATGAAAGGGTTAGTTTATAAATTCAACATGGTTTGTAAAGTGGATATCTAAATATATAAATTTTAGGACTTTGTCTGAAAACGAATTTCTAACTAAGGCTATGAGGGAATAACGCAAAGGGCCATGTGTAATGATGTATAAATATGAACTTAGGGTGAAATCTAGATATGGCTCAATTTGGGTCTAAAATGACTGTACGAGGGGATGTGGGGTCTAAAATGTCCATTTGTGGGGTGCAGTCTGCACCACACGACTCGTCAGCACCCCACGCAAGGTGCGCACTGCAACAAGCGCTATGTCAGACGTCATCATCACAATTAACTTAGTTCAGAAAATATACAAACGCAGATTTATGTTACATTGCAATTTTGTTTATATCATATTTCATGGAATGTTTATACGCACACTTGACTTAAAGACAATTGAGTTGTTCGTGCATTATTTAAATATAAAGAACGTCTGTGTATTTCTCATCGCTATAACTAATATGTTTTCCTTTACCTTGATTGTCCACGATGCTGACTTATTTTAATGACAGATCTTGTTTTGTAGTCATAAGATATTCTCAAAATTAATTGTTGATTTTCTTAAAATCGTTTACATATTATTAAAAATAAAATGTATTATTAAATAATTAAATCATACAAGATTTTAAAAATTGAAAAGTTATTTTAATGAACTACGGAAGATAAATCTTACATTTTAAAAATAAATATATCGAGTTGTCTTTCTTGTGGCGATAACGTAATACAGCAAATTTAGCTTTCCGTTCATTTGTTGGACGTTCGTTTAACTTTAACTAAATAGCATGACCTGTAACAATATAATTAGGAAACTGTGACGTGTTTGAAAAAAAAAGATTAAAAAGACAAAAGATGAACTGAAATATTTCTATGATCAAGTCTTTATTATCCCTTTGCTCCCAACTCCGGCCACTAACTCTGCTGTGAGCAGCCCGCCAAGGTATCATCTTCAAGGAAATATTTGTAAAACCTCAAATTGTTACTGGAGCCATGATGATAAGAATATTGATCGTTGGCCATAGAAATAGAATACTGAGCAGATTGCTGGGATACGGTCATCAATGTTATGGGCGTGAATGCCATTTTACAAAATGTTATTACATGCCATTTTTTTCAACTGATAAAATCCACTGACGAAATATTTAATTTCGTCTTTGATCAGTTCACCAAATTCAACTTTGATGTCACAAAACTACACATGTCACATTGTGTGTTGTTGATAAATTACACTTGTCACATTGTGTGTTGTTGATCGATTACACTTGTCACATTGTGTGTTGTTGATCGATTACACTTGTCACATTGTGTGTTTTTGATCGATTACACTTGTCACATTGTGTGTTGTTGATAGATTACACTTGTCACATTGTGTGTTGTTGACGATTACATTTGTCACATTGTGTGTTGTTGATCGATTACACTTGTCACATTGCGTGTTGTTGATCGATTACACTTGTCACATTGTGTGTTGTTGGTCGATTACACTTGTCACATTGAGTGTTGTTGATCGATTACACTTGTCACATTGTGTGTTGTTGATTGCTTACAGAGCTGTTGGACATGATGACTCTCGTTAAAGGGCCTTAAAGGGAAGCCACTCACTGGGGTGTGGCTCGGGGAGTTGACCTATCTTTTAATTAATGCTAGCATTTTATTAGATTTACTTTCCTTTCTTTCCATTAACGTGTATCAATCAAGTCAATGGATATTAACAGTTATCAAGCAAATTAAATTATGGCGCAAAAAATCAAATTGATTATTTGTTTCATTCTCCAAACAAAGGTTTATTTTACTTTTATTTAAAAAAGAAAACAGCTATCCCACGAGATTGATTACGTCTCACTTCAATGTAGATAACAATCAAAATACTTATGATTTTAAATACGATTTCGTGGAATGCCAAAGCGGAAAGCAGCAAAAATTATAATGTTGAATTTAGTCAACCATGTCACAAAACAGCACATGTCCACACGCCAAAATCGGTATTATAGTCCCGTTATTCCCAAAGTGGCCGCTGAAGCGATCCGAGGATGGGGGGATGAAGGACGCAAGTCCATTTGTAGGGTTGGTGAATAACTTAAAGGGGGCGTTGAAAACATAAAAGAAAGAAGAGAAGATTTAGAAAAAATTGATCTATGTATTCCGCTCATAACGCTTAATTTTCTTTGAAAACGTTTCGGAAGCTCGTTTGGTTCCCACTTGGTTCGCATACTCACTTGCGTTTAGATTTTAGATATGTGCAAGTCCTCACATCCAGACGGCAAGAACGGTAACTTTCGAAAAAATAGCGATGATTTTCGAACACTTAAATAAAAATTTATCAAACAGCCGACATTGGCAATACTCTTTTCCACCGCAAGCACACAAGTTTGAGATTATGTCTATTTTTTTCGAAGATAACAGCTAGATCAACCAATTTTTGTCCTTTAAGTATGCCAAAGTGTCATGTTTTCCTTGCACTTCCAGGAACAACCTGGTTTCATCTTTCAATTCAAGGACGCGATTCAAAACATTTCCTTTCGACAACCAGCGTATTGCAGTGTAGAACCTCGTGATCAGAATACATGTCTTTGCACATTTCTTTAAACAGACGATGGCTAAGAGCTCCAGTTTTAACGTGATTTACTTTTTTAATCAGAGAATTAAGTATCTCTTGCGGAGGAGTGGGAAGAGTCTTACCAGCACGGACATACCTGTGAATCATGCATTGGATTCACTTTGCTTCGGGAGCTAGTTCTTTTACTTTTTTTCTGAAAGCCTGATTTTGAGCCAAGCATAGTTGGTGCGCCCTCCATACAAACCCCACAGACGTTTTTCCACTTGAATCCTCCAGTCTAAAAAAAACGTATTTATCTTTTCCATAATATCTTCATTTTTTTATTACTTTCAAGTCCACATACAAAATAGGAACTCTTCTTTAATATCATCTGAATTACTATATTTCACGAAGACAAGCAACTGAGCACACGGGTTTACTTCTGTTGATTCATGAACTTAAAAAGAAAACAATGGTGAAATCTTGTTTTCATTTCAAAATTTGCTCTTTAACGTCTACGGACATGTCTGATATACGCCACTGAATATTATCATAAGACATAGTTATTCGTTGCATTTTTGCTTCAC
This sequence comes from Ampullaceana balthica, assembly GCA_944989445.1. NCBI lineage: Eukaryota > Metazoa > Mollusca > Gastropoda > Lymnaeidae > Ampullaceana > Ampullaceana balthica. The sequence goes on along the minus strand of CALYLW010000370.1, from coordinate 416,755 downwards.
TGGAATCCACAAGAACTAATTTCACCATCTTCAACATGCGGGGTTTCATGCACACGCCAACACCCAAACACCCCAATTAACAAACCAATGTTGCCCTGTTGATTAGTATGCATCGGGGCATCATGTTAAGTTAGCGACCAATAGCAAGGGATACTTTGAAGAACACGGGACAGTAATTTGTTGAATATTTTTTTGGCACGCTAACTGTTGAAAGTAGATAAATAGACCACACTTATAGTTATGTATACTAATCATGTTATAACTTCTCTATTTGGGTTTATTGTTAAATGAATTTACATGCAAGAGTTCCAATTTAGTAAAGCATTATAGTGAATTTTTCTTTGGTTGACATGTGTCGACCCCCAGAAAACCCGTCGCGACCCATAGGTTGGGAACCGCTCCTACAAAAGTTCGTTTGTTGTCAAAGGGTGCCTGTTTAGATAGGTTTTATAAGCTGTTTACCTCGATGCTAAAGTTCTTGAAAGATAAAAATAATGCTTTAAGATCCAATTTAATTCAATTCAAAGTGACATCGCTTACTTGACCGGCTTTTAAAAAATTTAATGAAAATGAAAGGAATCTTCACTACCTTATCCATCCCTCTCTCATCTCACTCCCATCTCTCCCAAAACCACCAACATACTCATCTCATACTCACACACAAAAACTCCACACACACTCACACACACCCAAACACCCACACACCCCACCACACAACCCACACCAACACACACACAAAATCACAACCTACATACACACTGTCTTCTCCTCTTTCTCTCACAACATCCCCCCCCCCCCGCACTCTACCCCACCCCAACCCCCCACCACAAACAATTCCCCCCCATACTCATACCCCCCTATACGTTACCCCACCCAACAAAACCCCCCCCCCCACCCCCAGCCCCCCCCCCCCCCCCCCCCACCCTCACCACCCCCCCACCCAAAAAAAAACCCACCCCACAACAACGGAATCGCCCCCTACCCCACCCCCCCCCTCACCCCGCCCCTCCCCCCCAATACACCCGCTCCCCCCCCCCCCCCCCCCCCCCCCCCCCCCCCCCACCCCCCCCCCCCCCCCCCCCCCCCCCCCCCCCCCCCCCCCCACCCCCCCCCGCTCGAAATCCTCACCCCCTCCGCCCCCTTCCCCATCCCCCCACCCCCCCCCCTCCGCCCTCCCCTTCCCCCACCCTCCTATCCCTCTAACCCCCCCCACCGCCCCCCCCCCCCCCCCCCCCCCCCCCCCCCACCTCCCTCCCCCTGCCCCCCCCACCCTACTGGGTGTCGGGTACAAAAATAAATATATCATTCTTTTTAATTTGCTGTAAGAATAACAAAAATTCGGGGCGCTGCGTAATATTTTTTTTTCTGGAAAAGGGGCGGTAGACCAAACAAGTTTGAGAACCGCTGTTATAGCCATTCAAAATTGCATGAATGTTGTATTACTGAGCGCCACAGATCTCGCGTGACTGAAATTTCAACCTGGGGCCACAGTTTATGTTTGCTCACCGACCAACGACGACGAATGGAGTTTAAGTTCTCCATAGTTTCAAATATTTGTCTAAGGTTTTTTTTTGGTGGGTTTTTTTATTTAATTTTTTTGCAGAAGGGGCCTTACATAGCTCTAGAGAATTCGAAGAGATATCGCAAAAGATATTAGCTTAAGCGTTTAAATTAAACTTTGATGACGTAAAAAAGCTCACTATAGTTAGTTACCAACTTCTCGGTTGTTAGAAGCAACAAAATCACGGGCATGGCCAAGCAAGGATTCGCCACAGAAATTTGACTTAGACTAAGTCAAAGGATAAACAGCCCACTCAATGTCTTTCTACAGCATAACAATTGGACCAGGGCTAAGTCAACAAATAATTAGCTAAGTGGAAAAGATTTAAGAGAATTTTATTTGTTTTTTTTATTTTGTTTAATTTTGTGGGTGTTTTCTCTAAAAAAAAATAATTAGTGAAGCGTACATTTATCACCGTACCCTACTATTTATAATTATGTATTTATAATTGAATAAGAAATTGAACCAAATGAACGTCCCATGATGCATCAGGCACGTCTAGTGAGTTAAGACACACATTAAAAGAGAATTTAAAAAGTTAAATTTAGTAACATTCTAAAATAATATAAGAACTTATTTTAATTAGGCTTTAAACAGTGAATAGTTGATACCATAATACCATTTCTTTCCCCTAGTGTCAGGTACCCATTCGGAGCTGGGTGGACTCAAGGACACGGGTACAAATCCTTTGCCTTCACAGAGATTCGAACCCATAAATCTCGGTACCAGCTCGACCACCGTGCCTCCTAATTATGTTGTGTGTGTTATAACAACAATCGTACACTGATAATTATTTCAACTATCTACTACATGAGTATAGTTTAGGAACCGTTTAATTTCATGTCATTTTCACAAATGGACGTCACCCAAAGCGAGCACACATAGAAATCGTTCAATTCGTTTCAAGTTCGAGTTTAAAAAAACTTTCTACAATCGTGTGAAAACTCTGCTGGGAAAGAAAACAAAAACAAAACAAAAAATGTGTACTACTTGGTGTTAGGCTGGTATATAGGAGTGCCCGGCAATGTTATCTTTAAGCTGCGTTTTACTTGGGATTTTAATTCCCTCAAGCCCCAGGAGACGGTATAATTTTGTTTAGTGATGTCTCTAAAAGGTTGCACCTGTGTTTAGCTGTTTTCATGGTAGTTCAAACCATTTTGATGTTTCATTTAATGGATTGATTAGGTGAAAATGATCCATAAAATCGTATTTTATTCGCATTCATTAAAGTGCGTCTTTTCGAACAGCTTAGACATAAAGCATTTTTTAAATAAAAATAATTATAAAAACAGAAAAAAAACAAACAAACAAACAAACAAAAAACATCGAACGAACTAGCTGAATGCATGATACCTGTTTGAAATCAAAATTTATTTTTTTTACATTTCGGCTGGTAATAAAACTATATAATATCCTTCGATCCATGAAAATGAAAAATGTGCAATCTATTAGGGTTTGTCATTTTTAAAACCGGAAAAAGTCATAGCTCAACGAGTAATGTTCTATTTTTAGCTTACATTTTAGCGGAATAATGTTTTGAAGCATAAATACAGTCGAATCACTATGTTCTAAAAATTGTTAGCATAGTAAAATTACGAAACTGTTTTCCTTTTTCAAGTCCAATAAGCTGTCTTAAGTTAACGAAGAATTAACAAATAGCTGATAAGATACTTCCTTCTCAATATACCTACATTTACATATTGACTCGTATCTTTTATTACATTTTTATGAAATGTTTCCTTAAAAAGAACTATATATATATATATATATATATATATATATATATATATATATATATATTAGGGCTGCGGAAATTAACGATTAATTTCTCGATTAATCGTAAAACAATTTTAACGTTTAAATTTTTTTTAATGGTTAATCGACCTGCCATTTATAAATGTACTGGAAGTCAAAAAGTAAAATATTTCGGCCGATAAATATTAACTTATTTCTGGACAATTACACGAACATTTTGGTTTTAAACTACTGACTGACGTGAATGCTCAAAATGTTGATAAAGGTTATTGTGTCAATTGAGAGAAATCGTTTGCTACCTATGCAATGTTCCCGCTAAGTATAAGCTTCGTTGGTCCGTGTGCAAAGTTTTTAAAAAAAATTTTGTGTGCAAATTTGCGCAAAGTCTTTTTTTTCTTGCAATATTTTACAAAATTTGCTGCGCGGTAATTCTAAACTCCTACGTGGCGTCGGTCAAATATCTGCGTAGCCACGCTGCTTAAAGAAAACATTGCTACACTTCACTTACATATCACCTGCAAAACCAAACATCCACTACAGTATCAGAAACTTCAGCTGAGACAATCTAAAGCTATGTGAAAACTAGTTCAGCTCGTCAGGTTATATTGTCAATAAGACCCGCTCATCACTTGAACCAAATAATGTCAATACACTTGTCTGCTTGCGTTAGTGCTTAAATTTTGTCATATAAAGAAGACATTCCAGTGTTATTTCCATTTTCGATAAGTGCATTTAATAAATGTTACTTATGACACCATAAAATTCTATTTATTGGATTTAATCCAAATTAACGATTAATTAATCGTTATTTTTTCAAAAGTTAACGATTAAATTTAAATTAATCGTTAACAGCCCTAATATATAATATTGTCCATGCCACGACATTATCCAAGAAAATTACCAAAACTTTATTTTAAAATGAGTGTTTAGGTAACTACCTTTTCATATGATTCCTTTGGTTCATAAAAAAGAATTCTAAAACATCCATGCTCATTCCAGTGTAAGCATGACCTTGGTCCGGGACGAATAGGATTTTGTTAAAAATTGTACCAGTTCATATTTATCTAAATACACATGGACATACTAGCGGACACACAAACTCAACTCTTACACACACACATACACACACAGACATACACAGACACACACAGACACACAAATTAAATTAACATGAGCTTAACCCGTCATAAAATATTTTACAACGAGAAACTCCCACTGTTAAACTGGACACAAATTGTTTATTATTTCATGTATAAATTTCAGCTTTTTTTTTAATCAGGAGTTACCCCGCATAAGCGCATACTATAATATAAACTTAGCCATATTTAAGTCACATTGATTTGAAAGGGAAATAATCAAACATTAAACATTAAAATCAAATTCAGACATAAATTAAAACTTTAAGAAACATGATATTATAATCTGTCTACGCCCAACTTTAATCACTTCTATGTTTACTTAATCTGATGTTGTAAGTTATTATTTTTTTTAGAAAATGTATAGAAATTATCTTACTAAGTTGTAAGTGATTAAACTACTAAATGTAAATGATTATTGAAGAATATATACTTGAAAAGCTGAATCTGTCACACGCTCCTATTTTCATGTGCAAATCATCTGTTAAGTTTCACAACACTTACTTTCGATCCCTAAACTAGGGATACAATATAAAGAATAATCGGAATTACACTAGTCTACCTTCTTTAAAACATAAAATAAGATCCTCAGTTACAGTATAATTATAATGATTGCAGAATATAGACAGCACATAGTGGAAGGAATGTAATATTCATCAAACACATGTAAACTCAATCTTTAATTGACATACAATTAAGAAGAAATAAAGAATAATATAATTACTTGAGAATATTCAAAACTGACAAGAATAACACCATTAGTTAAATCATTAAAGCTTGAAACACTAGAGGATAGAAGAACCAAGAGCAAAGTAGTAATCATACATAAAGCAATTAATTCTATTTTAGAAATACAACACAAAGCTAACTTAATACAGCCCTCAGATAGACATAAGGATAAAAACACCTTTCTTGTTCCGTATGCAAGAACAAACACATACAAATTTTCATTCTTCCCGTCCGGAATTCGGGCGTGGAATGGGTTGCCTGAAGAATCCAGGAAAACCAACACTTTATCAACATTTACATCTCTAATTAAAATGCAGGACTAAACACAAACCATAGATAAGCGTAGGATGCAATAATCTTCTGTATAGAAGGAGCGTCTGTAAACAGGTAAGATAAGATAAGTTAAGAAGAAAAAGAGCTTCTTATTTTGGTTCCCTACACTAGGAACAAGCGTAAAAGGATAAATGTGTTCAGGATTCCTCTAATTGTAACGCACATTTTTAAAAAAAGTTTTAATAGATATATATCTATTCTCAACTACTGATTACAGAATATAGACAGTACAGTAAAGAAGCAATGTAATATTCAACTAACACATGTGAACCCAAACTTTCATTTGACATACTAATATTATTACAAATAACCTTAAATAACAGTTATTTAGTAAGATTACATTTGGTGTGAGCAACAACATTATCAAACTAAAATGTTCTTTTCGATTAACAAAACGTTATACTTAAGAACTCTGCTGAATGATACAAATAAATATACATCCAAGAAAAATCAAGTAGGAAAATAGAATTTTTAAATTATGACATTTCCATGTGCTACTACGTTAATAGTACGGTATATTTTAAAAGAAGAGAGCGCGCTATGCCAATCTTTCATGTATCATAGAAAAACGAACTAGGTGAGCCTGAATTGTCAAGTTTATGTTTTTTTCATTTTATGCAACGGAGACGGAGAGCTGCCATCTTGTCAAGCGTATGCATACCATGTTTAACAACATATATTTATTTATTAATTTCTCGATTAATCGTTAAAAATTTTTACCCGATTAAATTATTTTTTAACAATTAATCCACCCATCACTTTAGAAATTACTGCGTTACAAAATGGAGATTAAAGTTCCTGAATCCATTAACCCCGTAATTAACACTCTACAATGGTGGAAACTTAATGAACACCGATATCCGATAATGTCAGTGGCGTAACTAGAACTTTTGCCGCCCGGGGCGGTCTTCAATTTGCCGCCCTTTATAGGGGCCGTCCATAAATAACGTCATGCACCTGGGGGGGGGGAGTCAACATTTGTGACGACGTGGGACGAACTGCTGGAAACTTTAAATGCAGATTAATATTTGGTGCTTGTCGGTAAATTCACACGAATAAAAATTTCTCAATAAAACATGTCAGTTAATTAGAAAATGATTTAGACACCATGCCACGACACTATCCAAGAAAATTACCAAAACTTTATTTTAAAATGTGTGTTTATGTAACTACCTTATCATATGATTCCTTTGGTTCATAAAAAAGAATTCTAAAACATCCATGCTCATTCCAGTGTAAGCATGACCTTGGTCCGGGACGAATAGGATTTTGTTAAAAATTGTACCAGTTCATATTTATCTGAATACACATGGACATACTAGCGGACACACAAACTCAACTCTTACACACACACACATACACACACAGACATACACAGACACACAGACACAAATTAAATTAACATGAGCTTAACCCGTCATAAAATATTTTACAGCGAGAAACTCCCACTGTTAAACTGGACAAAAATTGTTTATTATTTCACATATAAATTTTGAGCTTTTTTAAAAAAAAATCAGGAGTTACCCCTTATAAGCGCATACTATAACATAAAAATAGCCATATTTAAGACACATTGATTTGAAAGGGAAATAATCAAACATTAAAAATTAAAATCAAATTCAGACATAATTTAAAACTTTAAGAGCATGATATTATAATCTGTCTAAGCCTAACTTTTATCACTTCCAGGTTTACTTAATCTGATGTTGTAAGTTATTATTTTTTTTAGGAAATGTATAGAAAATATCTTACTAAGTTGTAAGTGATTAAACTATTAAATGTAAATGATTATTGAAAAATATATACTTCAAAATCTGCACCTGCGTGCGTATTACAAGAAGGTACAGATTTGGACTGTTAAGTGGCAGGACACTTACTTTCGATCCCTAAACTAGGGATACAATATAAAGAATAATCGGAATTACAATAGTCTACCTTCTTTAAAACATAAAATAAGATCCTCACTTACAGTATAATGATTGCAGAATAAAGACAGCACATAGCGGAAGGAATGTAATATTCATCAAACACATGTAAACCCAATCTTTAATTGACATACAATTAAGAAGAAAAAGAGCTTTTTATTTTGGTTCCCTACACTAGGGACAAGCGTAAAAGGATAAATGTGTTCAGGATTCCTCAAATTGTAACGCACATTTAAAAAAAAAGTTTTAATAGATATATATCTATTCTCAACTACTGATTACAGAATATAGACAGTATAGTAAGGAAGCAATGTAATATTCAACTCACACACGTAAACCCAAACTTTCATTGACATACTAATATTATTACAATTAACCTTAAATAACAGTTATTTAGTAAGATTACATTTGGTCTGAGCAACAACATTATCAAACTAAAATGTTCTTTTCGATTAACAAAACGTTATACTTAAGAACTCTGCTGAATGATACAAATAAATATACATCCAAGAAAAATCAAGTAGGAAAATAGAATTTTTAAATTATGACATTTCCATGTGCTACTACGTTAATAGTACGGTATATTTTAAAAGAAGTTGCGCGCTATGCCAATCTTTCATGTATCATAGAAAAACGAACTAGGTGAGCGTGAATTGTCAAGTTTATGTTTTTTTCATTTTATGCAATGGAGACGGAGAGCTGCCATCTTGTCAAGCGTATGCATACCATGTTTAACAACATATATTTATTTTTAAATTTCTCGATTAATCGTTAAAATTTTTTTTACTGATTAAATTATTTTTTAACAATTAATCGACCCATCACTTAGAAATTACTGCGTTACAAAATGGAGATTAAAGTTCCTGAATCCATTAACCCGTAATTAACAAACTACAATAGTGGAAACTTAATGAACACCGATATCCGATAATGTCAGTGGCGTAACTAGAACTTTTGCCGCCGGGGCGGTCTTCAATTTGCCGCCCTTTATAGGGGCCGTCCATAATTGACGTCACGCACCTGGGCGAGTCATACATTTGTGACTACGTGGGACGAACTGCTGGAAACTTTAAATGCAGATTAATATTTGGTGCTTGTCGGTAAATTCACACGAATAAAAATTTTCAATAAAACATGTCAGTTAATTAGAAAATTATTTAGACACCATGCCCATGGAGGGCGCCATGAGCAAAATATTGGGTGGGCCAAGTTGGTAACACAAATTTGTTTCATTCGATACCCTTGCCTTAAATAAGGCCATGAACCCTGGGTCTCTTCCTATCTCTGAACCCTTCCCTTTTTAATTTTTCCATACCAATGTCTAACTTCCGAATGGGCGACAGTGTAGTGTGTACATTTCAATAAATTTGTACAGAATGGTAATGAAAAAGCATATAATATTATATATATTATATATTAGTTTTAGTTGTAGCCGAGTGGAGGCTATAGTTGGAATGTTATGGTTTATTATATCTTGCTATATTGCAGCACACACACAAAACTTGACAGTTTTATAACACACAGGTAGTGCGGACTATAGTTGTGAATAGTGTTTATTAGAGTAATTTCTATCCTAAGGCTGACACAGTTAAAGCACTAAAGGAAATAACTAAATCAGGAAGCACAGTATACAATTTTATAACAGTCCCTAAACTATGCCCTACTCTACCACTAAGTTCGGTACAACTCCTCAGGCACTGGATCACTCGCTCTCCAGGTGCTATGTGACTCTCTCTCCCTTGTCTCCCACAGACTTCCCCTTATTTTGGTTGTCAGAGGAATGTGGGTGACATTGGAGATCATCCTATGGCTCAAGTCGTAAAAACTCGTTCCATTCATGTTTTTCCCTGGCCACTATAAAATACTGTTGGCATTCCCCTGTTCCCTTGTCCCGTCTGGGCGCACTTAAAATGTCACTCATTGACCACTGCCCCATGACGTCTCCGACCCTGACCGCAATTGTTGGTACTTAAACTTGAGCTTTTGTTCGGCGCTAAAGCGACCAGCTATCGCCGCATTTCAATGGTCAACCCTCCACTCGGCCGGGTGAGGGACTGATGCGATATGGTCTGAGAGAATGGAGGGGGGTGAAGAGGGTATGGGGAGGGAGACGGGGGTAATGCCCGGTTTCTGTAGCGGACACGGCCACATAGTGAAATTATTTTAAGCAAAACTGATTTTTTTTCAAAATCGCAATGTTATTTAGTACTAAAAAAATTAAAAAACTTATAAAAAGAAGAGATGCACATTAAACAGTTGCCATATTGTTGGTTTCAGTTGATTTTTTGGGTGGGCCTAATACATTGTGGCCCATTAGCTCTAAAAATTGGTAGGGCCATGGCCCACCCTGTGGCCCCCCATGATATATATATATATGTAGCCGTGTGGTCGTGACTATGTATATATATAGCCGGTAGGTAGTTGTTCACTACTTCACACGCAACACACACAAGTAAAATGGAATTCAGGCTGAGGACTATAGTTGGTATAGTGTTTATTTGGTTCTCTTCAAAGGTTCACACAGTAGCATCTGAATACGTAAATTGGATACAGGAAATACAGTGTACAGTTCTACTACAGCCCTACTCCTATCTCGCTACTCCCTAGGCGCCGGGTCACTCTCTCTGTCTCCCACAGTCCTCGCCTTATATTGGTAGTCAGAGGAATGTGGGTGACATTGGAGATCGTACTATGGCTCAAGTCGTAAAAACTTGTTCCATTCATGTTTTTCCCTGGCCACTATAAAATGCTGTTGGCATTTCCCTGTACCCTTGTCCTGTCTGGACACACTTAAAATTTCATTCATTGACCACTGCCCCATGACGTCCAAGGACCGTGGCCGAAATTGCTGGCACTTAAACTTGAGCTTTTGTTCCCAGCTAAGGGAAACAACAACCCACATTCCAATGTTCTGCCTGCCACTGATACTGGGTGAGGGGGAAGCGTTGTGGGCTGAAAATATTGTGGCGGACACTGCCACATCCACCCCTGCTTTTGAACACCAGCGCCCTCGCTGGTAAAATGCAAATAAGAGTTATATGCATACCGTTACTAACAATGTGCCACGAAATGTTGACATAAACATTTTGAAAATTGCGGAGAGAAAATATTGTCTACAAAATGACTAAGAAACATCAAATATGTTATTCACATAGTGTAACAAAAACATACTTAAACTAAAATTATTTCGCAACATTTAAGCGTCATCTGAAAATAGGTTGTTCTCTATTAGAGTTACATATACATCATAAGAAAAGTAACATGCCATTGACAAGAAATACTAAGATCCCTGTTGGGGATGTTCAGAAATTGTTCATGTGCTAATTACTTATCGTCCACATCCGCCCCTGCTTTTGAACACCATACTATAATATAAACTGAGCCATATTTTGTTTGCAGCCTTACAGTAAATACATACTTAAATATTAGAGTGCAGCCTTACAGTAAATACATACTTAAATATTAGAGTGCAGCCTTACAGTAAATACATACTTAAATATTAGAGTGCAGCCTTACACTAAATACATACTTAAATATTAGAGTGCAGCCTTACAGTAAATACATACTTAAATATTAGAGTGCAGCCTTACACTAAATACATACTTAAATATTAGAGTGCAGCCTTACATTAAATACATACTTAAATATTAGAGTGCAGCCTTACAGTAAATACATACTTAAATATTAGAGTGCAGCCTTACACTAAATACATACTTAAATATTAGAGTGCAGCCTTACACTAAATACATACTTAAATATTAGAGTGCAGCCTTACACTAAATACATACTTAAATATTAGAGTGCAGCCTTACACTAAATACATACTTAAATATTAGAGTGCAGCCTTACACTAAATACATACTTAAATATTAGAGTGCAGCCTTACACTAAATACATACTTAAATATTAGAGTGCAGCCTTACACTAAATACATACTTAAATATTAGAGTGCAGCCTTACACTAAATACATACTTAAATATTAGAGTGCAGCCTTACACTAAATACATACTTAAATATTAGAGTGCAGCCTTACACTAAATACATACTTAAATATTAGAGTGCAGCCTTACACTAAATACATACTTAAATATTAGAGTGCAGCCTTACACTAAATACATACTTAAATATTAGAGTGCAGCCTTACACTAAATACATACTTAAATATTAGAGTGCAGCCTTACACTAAATACATACTTAAATATTAGAGTGCAGCCTTACACTAAATACATACTTAAATATTAGAGTGCAGCCTTACACTAAATACATACTTAAATATTAGAGTGCAGCCTTACACTAAATACATACTTAAATATTAGAGTGCAGCCTTACACTAAATACATACTTAAATATTAGAGTGCAGCCTTACACTAAATACATACTTAAATATTAGAGTGCAGCCTTACACTAAATACATACTTAAATATTAGAGTGCAGCCTTACACTAAATACATACTTAAATATTAGAGTGCAGCCTTACACTAAATACATACTTAAATATTAGAGTGCAGCCTTACACTAAATACATACTTAAATATTAGAGTGCAGCCTTACACTAAATACATACTTAAATATTAGAGTGCAGCCTTACACTAAATACATACTTAAATATTAGAGTGCAGCCTTACACTAAATACATACTTAAATATTAGAGTGCAGCCTTACACTAAATACATACTTAAATATTAGAGTGCAGCCTTACACTAAATACATACTTAAATATTAGAGTGCAGCCTTACACTAAATACATACTTAAATATTAGAGTGCAGCCTTACACTAAATACATACTTAAATATTAGAGTGCAGCCTTACACTAAATACATACTTAAATATTAGAGTGCAGCCTTACACTAAATACATACTTAAATATTAGAGTGCAGCCTTACACTAAATACATACTTAAATATTAGAGTGCAGCCTTACACTAAATACATACTTAAATATTAGAGTGCAGCCTTACACTAAATACATACTTAAATATTAGAGTGCAGCCTTACAGTAAATACATACTTAAATATTAGAGTGCAGCCTTACACTAAATACATACTTAAATATTAGAGTGCAGCCTTACACTAAATACATACTTAAATATTAGAGTGCAGCCTTACACTAAATACATACTTAAATATTAGAGTGCAGCCTTACATAAATACATACTTAAATATTAGAGTGCAGCCTTACACTAAATACATACTTAAATATTAGAGTGCAGCCTTACACTAAATACATACTTAAATATTAGAGTGCAGCCTTACACTAAATACATACTTAAATATTAGAGTGCAGCCTTACACTAAATACATACTTAAATATTAGAGTGCAGCCTTACACTAAATACATACTTAAATATTAGAGTGCAGCCTTACACTAAATACATACTTAAATATTAGAGTGCAGCCTTACACTAAATACATACTTAAATATTAGAGTGCAGCCTTACACTAAATACATACTTAAATATTAGAGTGCAGCCTTACACTAAATACATACTTAAATATTAGAGTGCAGCCTTACACTAAATACATACTTAAATATTAGAGTGCAGCCTTACACTAAATACATACTTAAATATTAGAGTGCAGCCTTACACTAAATACATACTTAAATATTAGAGTGCAGCCTTACACTAAATACATACTTAAATATTAGAGTGCAGCCTTACACTAAATACATACTTAAATATTAGAGTGCAGCCTTACACTAAATACATACTTAAATATTAGAGTGCAGCCTTACACTAAATACATACTTAAATATTAGAGTGCAGCCTTACACTAAATACATACTTAAATATTAGAGTGCAGCCTTACACTAAATACATACTTAAATATTAGAGTGCAGCCTTACACTAAATACATACTTAAATATTAGAGTGCAGCCTTACACTAAATACATACTTAAATATTAGAGTGCAGCCTTACACTAAATACATACTTAAATATTAGAGTGCAGCCTTACACTAAATACATACTTAAATATTAGAGTGCAGCCTTACACTAAATACATACTTAAATATTAGAGTGCAGCCTTACACTAAATACATACTTAAATATTAGAGTGCAGCCTTACACTAAATACATACTTAAATATTAAGTGCAGCCTTACACTAAATACATACTTAAATATTAGAGTGCAGCCTTACACTAAATACATACTTAAATATTAGAGTGCAGCCTTACACTAAATACATACTTAAATATTAGAGTGCAGCCTTACACTAAATACATACTTAAATATTAGAGTGCAGCCTTACACTAAATACATACTTAAATATTAGAGTGCAGCCTTACACTAAATACATACTTAAATATTAGAGTGCAGCCTTACACTAAATACATACTTAAATATTAGAGTGCAGCCTTACACTAAATACATACTTAAATATTAGAGTGCAGCCTTACACTAAATACATACTTAAATATTAGAGTGCAGCCTTACACTAAATACATACTTAAATATTAGAGTGCAGCCTTACACTAAATACATACTTAAATATTAGAGTGCAGCCTTACACTAAATACATACTTAAATATTAGAGTGCAGCCTTACACTAAATACATACTTAAATATTAGAGTGCAGCCTTACACTAAATACATACTTAAATATTAGAGAGCAGCCTTACACTAAATACATACTTAAATGACAAAAACGTAATTTGCAACATGCTAATTTTCAATTAGAAAATACAGCTTTTTTTTTGGGGTCAAAGCTTTGTGACGTCAAATTGGAGGGGCGTATCTAAGTTTTGTGACGAAGTGTGATTTGGGGGGGGGGTAAAATAGGCCAAAATCCCTGTTACGTCATTTATGGACGGCCCCTTAGATGTATTTTAATGCATTTTTATTAGGGCTGCGGAAATTAACGATTAATTCCTCGATTAATCGTTAAAAATTTAACGATTAATTTTTTTGAAAGGATTAATCGACCCACCACTTAACAATGTAATGGTTGTCAAAAAGTAAAATATTTTGGCCGATAAATATAAACTAATTTCCGGACGATTACACGAACATTTTGGTTTTAAACTATTGACTGACGCGAATGATCAAATGTCGACAAAGGTTTTTGTGTCCATTGAGAGAAATCTTTTGCCTACCATGCAATGTTCCCTCTAAGTCTAAGTTTCGTTAGTCCGTGTGCAAAGTTTAAAAAAAATAATAAAAAATTAATAAAATAAAATAAAAAAACGACTCGTGTGCAAAGTTGCACAACGGCCATTTTTTGTGCAATATTTTACAAAATTTTCTGCGTGGTGATTCTAATCTGCGTGGCGTCGGTCAAATATCTTCGCAGCCGCACTGCTTAAAGGGAGCATCGCTACCACAGTTCTAACACTTCGCTTGCATATCACCTGCAAACCAAACATCCACTACAGTATCAGAAACTTCAGCTAAGACAGTCTAAAGCTCTTCAGCTGAGACAGTCTAAAGCTGTGTGAACGATTGTTCAGCTCGGCTGGTTATATTGTCAATAACACCCGCTCATCACTTGAACCAAATAATGCCAATACACTTGTCCATTTGCGTTGTTTGTTAAAATATTTCATATAAAGTAGAAATTCCAGTGTTATTTCGAATTTCGACAAGTAAGTTTAAGAAATTTAACTTAGGACACCATAAATTTCAATTCTTGGGTTTAATCGAAATTAACGATTAATTTTAAATTAATCGTCAACAGCCCTAATTTTTATATTTAAAAATATGTCATAGCCTGAGGACATTAGCAAATAAACAATTTTTACAGTTCAATTTTCCACGATTTAAATTTTGTTTAAACATATTTCAGAATGTTTGTGTTGTTCCCTGGAAATTATATAAAATATTACCATGACTAAAACGATATTCATAAGATCTAAAAATATATACATGTAAATATATTTGCAACTTGGCACTGTAAGTTAGGAAAAAAATATTCAATGTATTAAAATGTGTAAAAAGTAAGCAGTAAGCGGTCGATTAGACCAGTGCTTCTCAAACTTTTTTAGTATGGCGGACCGGCAGAAGTTTTTCCAATGCACCAGGGACGGGTGCACTATTTTCTCTGTACTGGCCTGTCAGTGAGATGTAATTTATTTTATTTTATTTGTTTCATTTTATGTGCTTATTGTCAAAAAATAGACATACTCTATATGGTTAGTATTAATGGATGAATATGGAGTATTAAAATTAGACTTTTGGGTCCTTTCTTTATAACTTCGGCGGAACGGTGGCGGATGGCCCACGGACCGGCACCGGCCCGCGGACCACCACTTTGAGAAGCAATGGATTAGACGACAGCCTCAAACGTCACACAATTCTGTTACACCACGTATGACAATAGACTTCTGTTACACCACGTATGACAATAGACTTCTGTTACACCACGTATGACAATAGACTTCTGTTACACCACGTATGACAATAGATTTCGGAATTCAAATGACTTTATTCAGGAGATGTGGTTAAGAAAAATGAGATTTTTAAAATATTTTTTTAAAAATTATTTGTAAATCAAACTTTAAAAGAAAATAATAAAACGTTATTGATCCTTTGTTGACCTCAAGAAAATATGTATAAACTCAATTATTTTTTTAAACTCCGTGTCTTTAAAATTAAAAGACAAGATTGCTAACAGCAATGAACTCTGCCTTGCGCATATTATTATTATTATTTCTTTGTCCGTATGTAAAGCTTCAGAGAGATCAGTTAGCTAAGTTAACATTAAAGTTGTCATTATTTATTTCTTTGACCCGATAACGGGTCTTTGTCCGGCATTTGGAAGAGAAAAAAAAATATTGTTTCACTGCCCTTGTAACGTTAATAAAAAAAACAACCTTTTACAATTAAATAAACCAAATGAAAAAATCTAACTAATACAATTACTGCAATATTTTTGTTTTAAAAAAACACCTAAGATTACTATTTATAGCTAATTTATGGTATTATTTTTTCACAACTTAACGCGTCTATTAATGACGGAGTTACAGTAAACATACATGTTTAGAGAAGAAAAAAATAACATAAAATAATCACACTTTTCAAACAGCATCTGTTTGCATTCCCTATTAAATGTCTTATCTTGTTTACTCCCGGCAGAGCCTCCCCCGGACCACGGCGACAAGGGAAACCATTCCGCAGAGACCAAACCGTCGACAACATCAAACAAAACCCAAGAAGCGGACTCTGAATTCCAGATAGCAGCAGACCTGACGCTCTACGCAAACCCTCTGCGCTGCCTGCACCACAAAAAGACAGATCATGGGACTGGAAGCTCCCATGACAGCCACGGCCATCACGGGAAAACAAAAACGGAAGAAGACGCCGAAGAGGCGGGAGACATCATTGCTGCAGATCTCACAATGTATGGGAGTCCTCTGGATGACAATTGATTTGTTGGTGTTTTTTTAAAAATCTGAAATGATACATTAAAAAAAAAGAAAAAATCTCCGACATGTAAATAAATGAATATATATTTATCTTTTTGTGGGTGTGTGCATATAATCGAGAATGTGAGCTCGACAATATTAATCAGCTGAATCTCTTCGCCAATGCGAAGCGTGGCACAAAAGATCCTCCATTAACTGAAAGGATCCATTAGCTAATTAAACGCGCACCGCTGAAATTCGCACCAGCTTCTCAAGTTTTATGAGCACGACATCACACTAACTATGTTTTATGTTGCATATTACAATTTTAAACTAAAAATATATTTTAAAATACTTTTTAAAGAAAATATCGAAGTGATGGCACAAAAATGGCCAGTACCGATTGTGTGGGCTTTAGCAGTACCGATTGTGTGGGCTTTAGCGTACCGATTGTGTGGGCTTTAGCGTACCGATTGTGTGGGCTTTAGCCTTACCTAGAAAACAGAATACGTACTTTCCATTGGTGTACGGGAATTGCCCAAAAAAAACAAACCGCCCCTAAAAGCCGCCATTACAAGTGTCTGTTCCAGTTGACTGACTTGATCAATGTTGAACTGGTTGGGGGCCGTCCTTAAAGTAATTCACGCTATTTTTTACAATTCCCCCCCCCCACTCCCCCCTGTCAAAAACTGTCACAAATCTCGGACCACCCCCCCCCCAAAGTACGTCACACTTTCGAACAAAAATGTTGTTTTTTATTAACAAAATAATAAAAATTTAATATAAAACACTGTGACGTCACGCATGGCCGGACCCCCCTCCCCCCTGTCACAAACTGTCACACTTTCTTACACCCCCCTCTGGAGCGTGACGTACTTTATGGACAGCCCCTTGGGTGGGGCTGAACATTATGAAACATCTCAATAAATTTCTATATAAGTGGGATAACAAAAAAACTCACTGCAAGCAGAATTGGAACTGTTGTATAAAAGATGAACAGTTTCTGGTGAAATAGGCTTGAGTGTATACAATTTTGACAAGTCTCGTGTTAGCCTATTTGGCAGCAAATCTCACGTAGATTTTAACCAGTCTTGGTTTGGCATTTGGCCATGAAGTCTGTCAGAGATGTATACCAGTCTTGGTTTGGCATTTGGCCATCAAGTCTGTCAGAGATGTATACCAGTCTTGGTTTGGCATTTGGCCAGCAAGTCTGTCAGAGATGTATACAAGTCTTGGTTTGGCATTTGGCCATGAAGTCTGTCAGAGATGTATACAAGTCTTGGTTTGGCATTTGGCCATCAAGTCTGTCAGAGATGTATACCAGTCTTGGTTTGAAAATTCCTGTCCCCACCCCTCCACACGCTCTTATAAAACTCACCATTTCTGGTCTTTGGTCAACTTATTCAAAAACTTTCCACAAAAACATGGAACATAAGAATTAAGTATATAAACATCTCAATTGAACTTTTTTTATTACAGTAAATCAATTTTATTTGAAACTAGTGTATCACCCGTCAAAAATGACGGAAGTTTTCAAAATTAATATACATCACATTAAAAAATAACGTAATACAGAACTTTCGTTTTTTAAATTTATTTTTATGTTATTCATTTATTTCTCTATATTGAACAATTTTATGCGGAAGTTCGAAAAGAGTTATTTTTAGTGTAGTAATTTGGTGCGCTGCTTTCTAAAATTAGTAGCGTTACGGACAGACAGACGTGACATACTTCACATACATTGCATATTATGTATATTGATGCTAATTTTTTGTAAAATAGGTATTTTGAAACATAAGTGTCGTATATGTAAATATATATGTATATATATTTTAGGGCTGTTAACGATTAATTTCAATTTAATCGTTAACTCTTGAAAAATTAACGATTAATTAATCGTTAATTTCGATTAAAGTCAAAATTTGAAATTTATGGTGTCAGTGGCGTAACTAGAACTTTTGCCGCACGGGGGCGGTCTTCAATTTGCCGCCCTTTTTAGGGGCCGTCCATAAATGACGTCACGCACCTGGTCATACATGTGTGACGATGTGGGACGAACTGCTGGAAACTTTAAATGCAGATTAATATTTGGTGCTTGTCGGTAAATTCACACGAATAAATTTTTTCAATAAAACATGTCTGTTAATTAGAAAATGATTTAGACACCATGCCACATTATCCAAGAAAATTACCAAAACTTTATTTTAAAATGAGTGTTTTTGTAACTACCTTTCATATGATTCCTTTGGTTCATAAAATAGAATTCTAAAACATCCATGCTCATTCCAGTGCAAGCATGACCTTGGTCCGGGACGAATAGGATTTTGTTAAAAATTGTACCAGTTCATATTTATCTGAAAACACATGGACATACTAGTGGACACACAAACTCAACTCTTACACACACACATACATGGGCGCCGCTAGGAATTTTTCAAGAGGGGGGGGGGAACACCACTTTTTTATTTTAACTGACAATGCCATACAGGTACAATTTTCAATTAAATTCAAGTTCAGTATAAAATAAGGGTCGAAAAAAGCCTTAGAAATTAATAAGACTTACAAATTTGTGATGTAGGCTTAATAGCTAAAATACAACATTTATTAATGCATTTAATAAAATAAAAAATTAAATTCTCTTTTGCCTTTTGCAAATATTGCGTGTTGTTTCTGCAAAAAGTAATTCTATGAGTTCAGTGGGTATTTGTCATCAAACCATGTACAAAATATATAAATTTCAACGAAGATGCACGTTGCAACCTGCAAAGCACATTATGGCACAAAGGCTCTCATGAAGATGCAAGCAATTTTATTTGCTTTATTGGAAGCCATGGCATTTTCTATAGATGAGCAGCTGGACTCATCATTTAGATGACTAATTCAAGAAAATCGCAACGAACTGGGTCATTTTGTCCGGGGCCGTTTTGTTGTTTTGTTTTTGTTGCTGTTGTTGTTGCTGTTTCTGTTGTTGTTTTTGTTGTTGTTGCTGTTGTTGTTAAACACGGGAAAAGCCGGGTAGTTCCCCTAGTAAAGAATAATCGGAGTTACACTAGTCTACCTTTTTTAAAACATAAAATAAGATCCTCAGTTACAGTACAATGATTGCAGAATATAGACAGCACATAGCGGAAGGAATGCAATATTCATCAAACACATGTAAACTCAATCTTAAATTGACATACAATTAAGACGAAAAAGAGCTTCTTATTTCGGTTCCCTACACTAGGGACAAGCGTAAATGGATAAATGTGTTAAAAAGTTTTAATAGATATATATCTATTCTCAACTACTGATTACAGAATATAGACAGTACAGTAAGGAAGCAATGTAGTATTCAACTAACACATGTAAACCCAAACTTTCATTGACATACTAATAATATTACAATTAACCTTAAATAACAGTTATTTAGTAAGATTACATTTGGTTTGAGCAACAACATTATCAAACTAAAATGTTCTTTTCGATTAACAAAACGTTATACTTAAGAACTCTGCTGAATGATACAAATAAATATACATCCAAGAAAAATCAAGTAGGAAAATAGAATGTTTAAATTATGACATTTCCATGTGCTACTACGTTAATAGTATGGTATCTTTTAAAAGAAGAGAGCGCGCTATGCCAATCTTTCATGTATCATAGAAAAACGAACTAGGTGAGCCTGAATTGTCAAGTTTATGGTTTTTTTTCATTTTATGCATCGTCTCACGAGACGGAGAGCTGCCATCTTGTCAAGCGTATGCATACCCTGTTTAACAACATATATATTTATTTTAGGGCTTCGGAAATAAAATATTAATTTCTCGATTAATCGTTAAAAAAATTTACCGATTAAATTATTTTTTAACAATTAATCGACCCATCACTTAGAAATTACTGCGTTACAAAATAGAGATGAAAGTTCCTGAATCCATTAAACCAGTGTTGTCATACCGGTGAGAAAATTTTAGTGTGCCGCGAAAGGTCTCAAAAATACCATAAATTGCTAGGCTTTTCGAACCTTCAAGTTTTGAAATAAAAATTCCTTAACCGAAAAAGAATTTAATAAAAACGTTTCATGTTTATATTGTTCTGGTTGTGAGAATCTCCTGAAAGCTACAAAATTTCTCTCCTCCATTGGGAATAAATATCTGTTGTAAGTAAATAAAAACCCTTTCCTGCTGTTCACTTTTTTAAAAGCTTTTAATTACAGACGGCTATGGATAATTTTTTGAAGAGAAGCCAAAAGGATTCCAGCGAGCATCAAAATGGAGAGAGAGCTGCGAAATACAAGAAGAATGTTACCAAACGGAAATATCACGAGAAATATCTTGAGTATGGTTTCATACAATGTGCAAATGATCCTTCTCTTCCGTTTTGTCTTAATTGTAACATGGCATTGTCCAACGAGTCCATGAACCCCAGTAAACTGAAGCGCCATCTGAACTCAAATCATCCAGGATTGAAAGACAAGCAGAAAAGTTATTTCGCATCCATTCGGTCAAACTTAGAGCAGCAATAAAAAATAATGAAGAAATTTTCCTCAATTCCTGTCAAGGCTCAGTTAGCAAGCTATAAAATTGCGAATCTTTTGGTCAAACAAAAGAAATCTCATTTGCACGCTGAGACAATCATATTGCCGTCTTTACGAATCGCAGTTGAGACCATGGAGTTGGGACCCGACGCTGTTGAAAAAATAAATAAGATTCCATTGTCTCACCAGACGATGGGACGTCGGATTGCTGACATTTCGACAGATTTGGACAATCAAATTAAAGTGCATTTTGTGGAAGCCGACGACATCCAAAGCGCTGGGCAATGCAAATCGATGAAAGTACTGACATCAGCGGAAAGGCGCAACTGCTCGCATACGTCAAACGTGAAAGACTGCAGATGATAGACAGAGAAATTAGAGTTTACTTATCCAGCAATGAGCCGCGTTTTGAGCTCATCTGCTCCAAAGAAAACGCTGAAGTATCTCATTAATTATGAAACATCTTTTGAAAAAACACTGATTTCTTGTTTTTTTGTGAGGTGTGCCGCGAATTTTTTTACCAGTTTAGTGTGCCGTGAACGATTTTTGATTGGACAACACTGACATAGAGTGTCAAATGTTTTAGAGAGCATTAAAATATTAATCTATTCCAAGGGCTTGGACAATGTGCATTGGCGTGATTTATTGTTGCGAAATAGGAGTGCTTCTGTCTTATCGTCATTCAGCTTGAGCTTGCTGAAAGTCATCCAAGACTTTACCTCACCAATGCACTCCTGCATCAATTGGACAGTGGAGTCAATATCAGAGGGATCAGTGTGCGCGTATAGCTGAGTATCATCTGCAAATTAAAGCAGGGGTCCCTAAACTTTTCTACCGGAGGGCTGCATTAACTGTCAAACAGCAGTTTGGGGGCCCGACTACTCACTAGAGCTCCCATTAAGAAAGAATCAAAACATAGATGTTGTTTTTAATTGTATATTTAATATTATTATATTTATAATATTAATATTATTTAATATTATATTTAATATTATTTAGTAATACATTGATACAATGCACATCAATACATGTATTATGGGAATGGTGAAATTTTTTCCTGGATGCCAAAATATTAGAAATATTAATTTTTTTTTGTTTATATTTTATTTAAGGTAAAGTAAAGTAGAACTTAGAAATTTTTTTTTGTTTATAAGTTCTACTTTACCTTACATGTAAGTTTATTTGACTACGGCCATCATAAAATTCAATCACTAATTACAGAATTTGAGTTTTTTTTAAATGACACTCTTAATAATACGTAATATTGTCTCAGATTTAGATAATTACATTTTTCATATGTATGTTTCTGACCAACTGTCAGTTGCATTCTTAAAAGTAAGCTCAGCATAACATTTAGTTATATTATAACCTGAAGATCGCATACTAATTACACACTTAAGAAATAATTATTGGCATATTTTCACCTACGTAATAAAACTTTTAAGGCAGTACATAAGCGCTGCAGAGCGCGGGTATATTTCTAGTGTGATATGAAAATGTTTGATTTGATTTATGTATTGCATTGAAGTACAGTTAATTAATTACCAACAACCAAAATCCTCTGGGATATAATATATATATATAATATATATATAAAAATAATATATTATATTGTTGTTGCTGTCAACACGGAAGTCCAACTTTTTAAATGAAACAATACCCGTCCTTGTGAAAGCTCCGGTAGGATATGATTCTATTTTGAGCGAAGACACCAGAAACTGGCTTGAGCTGATCAACCTCGTTGTCTTGACCAGCTGCTTGGCGCTGTTTGGCATAGTCGCCAACATCCTCAACATCTTTGTGTTCTGTAGGCCAGGACTCAACACATCAGTCAACATCAGTTTCACGGGGTTGGCCGTCTCCGACCTGTGCTGTCTCCTCACCCTGCTGTGATTCAAGATATGCGAGAAAAATTAATTCACCCGGTCCGAAGTCCCGATGGCGACGTCCGAGTTCCAGCACCTGACCGGAGGGTTCCCCCACCGCCTGCTTCACCCGCATCACGTCATGAATCACAACGTGCAACCCGGCGGAGCGGTGCCTGTGCATAGCGTTTCTCCTGAAGATCAAGAACATGGTCTCGCCAAGAAAGGCGACCGTGGTGATCGTCGCGATCTACGTCTGGATGATGGTCTCCCCTTCTCCCCGAGTACGTCACCGTGTACATAGACCGGAAATGGTATCAGGAGGTCAACAGAACTCTTCTCGGGCTAAAGTTTACCGGAAATAAACATCGCGTGGACGGCCTGAGTTTCCTGCTGTACTCCGACTACATGATGGTGTCTTTCTTCTCGGTGGTCGTACTCACGGGAATACTCTTCCTCAAACTCAAGCTCAAAGCCAAGTGGCGCAAAGAGAAAGCGCCCGACGCCAGGCTCTCGGATTCAATGACCAGACGAGACAAGAAGACCTGATGGTTGTGGTTATTGCAGGGGTTCTCATCCTGAAATTCACCCCCCCCCCAAGGTCATTATTTTCACCGTCGGCTTCGTTGAGTCCGATTTCAGAGTTGTTGGTAGGTACGTGAACCAAACTTAAGTGATTTTCTTATTTCGTTATATTTCATCCCCTGACATATAATGTCCCCACCCCCGCCGTATGAATTTCATTAGTCTGGTGGGGAGAGAATCTAAAATTGACTTGATGAAGTCATATTTAGTAACAGACGGCAAAAGTATACATGCAATAAGAAGGAAACATCATAGTGTGGGCGATTCTAAGATAGCATTAGAGGGAGGGTGTGCGATTCTTAGATAGCATCAGGGGGAGGGTAGGTCAAAAGAAGCGTCGAGGAGGTATCTCAGAAACAATAATTCCACGAGGCTATAAAATGACTGGACCAGAAATATTATTTGGAATATAATACATGACATGATTTCCTGACGCTGTACAAATGTGAAAACCTAAGTTATTTCTGTTAGCGAGAGACGCTGTCAAGAGATGTCAAATTACATTACGGTTAAGTTTAACCTTTGAGGCCACTAGATTATTAATTTTGGTTCGTATAAACAAACGAATAATTTATGGGTTTTTACGGCGTAAGCAAAGAAACTAAATATTTTAATTTTATTTTCGAAAACAGTTCTATTAAAAGATAAATGTCAATTTATTATTCTTTGTCCTCTAACATAACTAGCACGTGGCATTAAGACAATTTGATGAAAATTATTTTTCAGCCATACCGATCTGCAAAACAGTCAGTGAAACGTTCTCTTTGAGTTCGTTGACAATAATATCAGAGTAGATGGTTGAACTTTCTTTGAAGGTCTTCAGTTGAAATTAATCTGCCGAGTGCCGAAAAATTGGATGCAATATTCTCGTTAAATAGTTGAACAATGTTTTGGCTACAACTTATGTTGAGTTTATTTTGCCTGCTGAATAACCGTGAGTGCTTATTTGTCATTGTTGTTTTTGACATCATTAATAATTTGTTGAATTTGTCAATATATCTTAGCAACGATTGGCTTGCATGTCGTAAACTAATATAAGAAATTTTAGTTGAATAAGTTCAATAGAAATTTTAAATTTATGTAAGTGACTTGTTTCAATAAACGTTAATTACCGGCTTCTCTCCAATAAATAGTTTACAGATTATTACAAGTAACTCTTAGAAGAAGAAAAAAAAAGGATTCACTGTGAAAATAATTTTTTTACTCTAATTGTAAGATAAAGTATTCAAAGTTTATGTAAGTACTAGTTTTCATTCCAGCAGTTGTTGCTAAAGGTAGGGAGGGGGAACATAGGCACAATGGCGCGCCGTCAGATGAGAAGTCTCTTCATTTCATTGATAAGGATGTACCTAAATATATTTTTAAAATACAGACATTTGTGGGGTCAGGTACCAAATTGACAGCTTGAAATGACCCGCCAAAAGTGTAGTGACGTCAATACGTATCTAACAAAATATGCCTCAAGTTGAATACTTGTACTAAATTTAAAATATTGCTTCCCTTTCCCCTTAATGGTTTTTAATTATCATCACATTTGTTTGGTCAAAATTTGGAATGATCGTGTGAAATGGAATGGGGGGGGGGATCTTAAACGTTTAAGAAAAAGAGATTAAGTGCCCCTCGGCTCCGAAGGAATAGAAAATATGAGTTTTATGCACTATAATATTTTATTATACGCTCCGAGCCCATCCTGAGGACAAGGCAGATAGACAGATGGTTACAACAAAACGTTTCTCATTCCGATTGCAAAAACACACGCATACAAATTCTCGTTCTTCCCGTTTGGTAGAGAGAACAGAATTTAATTTTGCAGCTGGTGGAAAATCGTTTTAAGCCGAATATCGTGCTATTTATATTACTTACTTTAAAACGATACTTACATATTGGGGCTGGGGAAATTAACAATTAATCGTTAAAATTTTTAATCGATTAAAATTAATTTAATGAATTAAAATTCGATTAAAAGTTTAGAAAATATTTTTTTCCAATTTAATAATAATTTATATTTTTGTTACTTAAATACTTTTCCCTCCTGTTATTATTTTATTTAGACGTGCATACTTTAAAAAAATGGTTTTCTTCCTTATTTCTTGCATAGCAGAGCGAATTTGCTGTGTTGCGTCACAAAATTTGGGAGCCATGGAATTACCGCGACTTAACAGATTCCGCGAAACAATGAATCGCAGCTTAACGAGATCTTTATATACGTTATAAAAATATTATTAATCGAAATTAATCGTTTAAATTTTTTTCCGATTAACCGGAGGGGAAAAAAGTAACAGTACCAGCCCTAATAAATAATATAAAAGCCCAAGTCACTCCCTGTTGGGAAGGATGTGGAACTCTGAGGAACGATGTACAACAGTCTATAGCAGTTGAAAAATCGTGTGTTGATTAGCACTGTAAAAATATTTAATATGACGTAATTGTTTGATCTTATATTTTAAAATACAAGGTGTGCATCGGTGCGCATGATGATTATAAATTAAAGATGTAAAATACTTTGTGTACATTCCAGGAAGTTTAATATTTCGTATTTATCAAACAAGGATAAGTTACTTGGGCTTTTGACAAAAAACAAAGTGGGCGCCGTAGGCGCCCTACAACCCCTATTATTAAATACTTTGCGTACATTTCAGAAAGTTTAATATTTCGTATTTAACAAAAAAGGACAAGTTAGTTGGGCTTTTGAAAAAGGTTGGCGCCATAGGCACCTTAAAGAAAGTGGGCGCCGCAGGCGCAACGGCGCCCTGGCACAATCTATTACATATATATACATACAGCGGTGTTTTGAAGTTTAAACACTTCTTTTTAATTTAAAGATGTAACTGATAATGCGCTAATTCCTCACAAGGAAACACCCTAATATTTATACATTTCTAAGGAGAAAAACTTTCCACGGCGATGGCTGTACTCGGCAACGCTTTATAATGAAACTTTGAGGGCAAACAGTGTTATTCAAAGAATTACTGGAATACTTTCAATACAATACCAAAGTACGGAACAATGGCAATTTACAAATAAAGAGGAACTGATAATGAAATTACGTTGCATAAATGTTAACAAATTATTGACAATACATGTTCAGTCGCTAATAAGTATGCGTCACTAAAAGTATGCAGACATACAGTCATAAGAAGTAATTTATTACTTCAAATGATTAGTTTCATTTGAAGACCAGCCTACAGTAAATTAAGAATGTATTACTTTGACAACTTTTTTTTCCATTCATTTCGAAAGCTCTATTATGATTAGTATAACCAGAAAAAAGTTGAAAGAATTCATAAAGTAAACGAAGTGAGTCTGACATAACATCGACTATCTGTTGCATCCCTCCCAGAGTTGATATAATTTTTTTCCATCTTTTAAAGTCAAAATTTGGTTTTACTGTGACTTGATGCACTCCGAGTTCTCCTTTGACAAACGACTGGCATGTTTCGTTGAAAACAAATCGCTTGATGCAAGGCGGATTAAATGTTTTCAATTCTGATTGTGCATCCAATTAAATAAGAAGCTCAAGCTGCGTATGTGCGTGTGTGTGTATGTGTGTGTGTGTGTGGGTGAGTTGGTGGGAGAGTGTGGGTGTGTGTGGGTGTATGCATGTGTGCGTGTGGTGGAGGGGTACATTGGTGCGTGCGTGTGAGTGTAGGTGTGTGTGGGTGCATGCGTGCGTGCGTGTGCGTGTGAGTGTATGTGTATGTGTGCATGTATGTACGGGTGTGTGCGAGCGTGCGTGTGTGTGTGCATATATATGTGTGTGTGTGTGTGCGTATGTGTGTTTGTGTGCGTATGTGTGTGTGAGTGTACGTGCACGTGTGTGTGCGTGTGTGTGTGTGTGTGTCACCAAATACCTATACGCGTGCAGAATGTCGATTTCAGGTACAAAATTTACCACAGACTCTGACTGACTGCTTTGTGAATTTTGTGTTAATTGTTAAGTTAAAACGTAGCTTAGACACGATGTTTACATTTCTTAAAGTGTTTTTTCTTAAAATTTTCTTTTCAAAACCAATTTCAGTATTTTCCCCGGGGCTAATTCTTTAGCATGTTTGCAATACTTTTTTTAATGTGCGTTTCTTCAACCTGATTTTTTCCCTCTTATATTATAATAATTTTTGTTTACATTCATTGTAAACTTATTTATAAAAACAATGACAAAACCAAATGTAAGTGGAAATAAACACTTTCATCTCCTTCTCTAACTCATTTGCTTTATTCATAGTTTGATTATACTACAAACGTAATCATAGACATGTTTATATATCTTTATATTTCCAGAAATGTGTTTCGAATTGGCTCTACAAGATTGCTGGACAGCCAGCTATGACGTCGTGATAACGCTAGACTGTCGTGATGAGATCAGCTTCCAGTACGAAATTTATTCTTCGTTACACAAATATTTTGCCTCCAATATGTTGAACAGAATATCATTCATAACTTACAAGGTTAATGATTTCAGAGTGATAAAATCATTTGATGAAAGTTTCTCTGATGACCATCAAGGTAGAATTTACAACAAAACATTTGAGTGCCCTAGGGAAATTTCACTAGATGATATACATTTTAACACCAAAGCATGGCTTGACAAAGGCAGAAAACGTGCAAAGAAACTGGCTTTTGTCATAATTCTGGCCAATTTTAATAGCCCATCAATTGACAATTTTTTTGTAAGAGAGGAGAAAGCTACTCAAAAAAATCAAAACGATATTCTAAGAATTTTCATTATTATTAACATGCACAATCACAGTTATAAAAATGATTTTTTTATCTACGATTCAGATCTGAAAATGTCTAAAACTCCACTAATAAAATATTTAGGGACTCTGTGCAGCACTTGTGGTTCCGATCAAATTTCATTCAAAAGTTCTGACCAAAACAATAAAAAATGTTATTCTTTGGGAGATTCCATTGTTCAACGTTCAATGACGGATGCCATGTCTGAATGCAAAGGTGTATTTGATCTCATAGACTCAGATTCTAAAGAAGAATTTAAACTTTTTGAGATCTGTACTAATAAATCAATTAATAAAGCTTCGAGTGCTAAGGGCAGCTGTTTTAATTAAACAAAAGCGTCATAGATTATATAACTTAAAACCAAAGAGAGCTAATGATTATGAATTTAATCCTAACAGAGATTTGTGTACAGTTTGGATGTTTAAGTGTACACTCGCTGAAGTACACGACGACATTTCCGTCATGTGGAATAGGTCAGTGATAAACGCGACTAGTTTTACTGACCAATTGTTGCCAGTAGCATGTGATGAAAAATTAGAAAGTTTAAAATTATGTGAGTTTGATTTAACCTTATATACAAATGTTAAAAGCTATCCTTTGGTTTTTGATCTTCCTTACCAAAACATTAAGTTTGGGGAACCAACTTTAGTACCTAAAAAATATGTTCACGGTTTCCTAAAAGATAGGAAAATATACGATGGCAACTTATTTAATTTGGGCAAGATTACTTACGTACCCAAAAACTGCACCGATGACGATAGTATTGACATTGTATGTCGACACATTCTAAAGTGCCATGCAGATGATAACTACAGAAGATCATTCTGTAACCCACCTGTTCAATATATTTACAAACATTCGTTTCTGACAGAGTATTACAACTATCAGGTTGTAAAAATAAGTGGACTACTTATTGATAGACCAAAAAATATTGATTTAAATGGGTTAAATGAGACACGCACATATGTACAGCCCAATACGATCATGTTAAACGAAAGTATTTTTAAATTACGAGACTATCAGTTTTCAAAAAAGGATGACATAGTACCATGTAAACATTTTAATAAAGAAAACGTAAAAAAGCTGAGTTGGGGTCAAAAAGAAGACATAAATATTATGGAAAATAATAGATTTTTATTTGATTCGGATAAAAACCGACCGAGTTGTATTTTTTCTCGATCAGTATCTGAGCAATGTCCAGCGGTTGAGAATGAGGTCAACTGTAGTGGAGTAGTTTGTCCAGCTAATTTTATCAAATGTTCAGCGCCATACTGTGTTTTTTTAGGAGAAGAATTGGGTGGCACAAATCATAAATGCTATTCTTTAGAATCTGCTGAAAGTGATCTGAGTAAATACTTCCATTGCTCCGTGCGACTGAAGTCAATACTCAAACAAACCTGCTTCATTGACGATTTTCCAAATAGCATCAAACATTTGTATAACGGATACGCATGTGATTTTCCTTGTGACCAGAGTTTTAAGTGTATTCAAGGGCATAACACAACAATTATTAAAAAGAAAACATTGCATCAATACAAAGTCTTTGATCAAAGTATTGATATTTGGTACATTTATGGTAACTATAAAATACACCCTGAACAAATTCCATTTCTTTCATTATTAGATCATGCAGAAATATATGCGTCAGATTGTGGTATAACTGCTGTGCTTGAATTTTTCCAGGATTTAGATATTTCTCAGCTGATTAGTTTGGATCTTAGCAATAACTTTTTATTTACAAGTAAGAACTTAGATGGTATAAGTTCTGTGAGACTACTCAGATATCTAAATCTTTCTCACAATAGGTATTTCTATATTAAAACTGAAATAAATTTCCCCATGTATTTAGAGACTATTGATTTTTCTTATACAGAGGTCAAAAGTATTCCTCCAGCTACATTTGACCAACTGGTTTACTTAAAATATCTATATCTTAGTCATACCAATATTAGCAACTTTATGTCCATAGGATTGAAACCATCTTTTGATTTAAAAGTCCTTGACTTGAGAGGAACATTACTGCAAATTATTAAGAACAACTATTTTGAAAATCTTACAATTCAAACGGCGTTGTTTGTATCCGACTATAAGTTTTGCTGTCCACAAGTAGCAGGCCCACAAGTCCCACAAGAAAAATGTTATTCACCAAAAGGTCCGCTGCTGTCTTCGTGTAAAGATCTTATTGGTGACTCTAATAAGAGATATATTTTATGGCTAGTAGGGCTCGTAGCATTCGTGTCGAATTCGCTCGTTGTAGTCTACAGATTAGTTTGGGACAGATTGATTTTAAAGAAGGCTTATGGGCTTTTTGTGACTTGTCTCGGTGTGTCTGATTTAATTATGGGGCTCTATCTGCTTGTCATTGCCGCGGCTGATAGTTATTTTAAAAGTCTTTATGTTTTAAATGATACGAAATGGAGACACGGAAACGTTTGCAAGTTTGCTGGCTTTTTAGCCACATTTTCAAGTGAATCATCGGCGTTTTTCATATGTCTCATTACAATAGAAAGATATTGTATCATGCGTTATCCTTTTGGTGAGCTCAGTTTTTCCAAGAAAGGTGGAAAGTCTGCCCTTATATTGACCTGGTCCGTTAGCTTTATACTCGCCGTGATTCCAACTTTTCCTCTTGACTGGGATATTTACTCATCCAACAGCATGTGTTTATCTCTACCATTAAATTTTGTAACAAACAAAGGCTGGAAATATTCGTTTTGTGTTTTAGTTCTTCTGAACTTTGTAACATTTCTATTCATTTTGATGGGTCAGATTTCAGTTTTCCGTTGGTTTGCGAAAAATAAATTTCCAGAAAGTTCTATGATAACGACAACGAGAAATGTTGATCTAGCTCTAGCCAAAAATCTTGCTTTTGTTGCCCTATCAGATTTCTTGTGTTGGTTCCCCATTGCCATAATGGGATTTATATCACTTGCTGGCTACAAGTTTGGTAATGAAGCCTACTCTTGGTCAGCTGTACTGGTCATTCCCATCAACTCGGCATTGAATCCTATCATATACACATTTCCAGCAATTAAAAGGAAAATTCGCACCATGCAATTTTTCTACTAAATTGTCGCAACTTTAAAGGACACTTCTATCATTGGTTTATGTTCTTTGACATTTTGCCTGATCTCGTGAGTTTTGTCGAATTAAAAGCAAAAACAAATGAACCATTGGAATATCACAGTTAACGTCTTTTTAAAAGTACAGTCGGACCTCATTAAGTCGAGCTCAAAGGGACAAGGAAAAAAATCGACTTATGGAGTTTTCGAGTTAAGGAAAATGGCAGTATTGGCGCAGAATTTGGCCGAGACCTAACAATTAATTCGATATAGGGAGGTTTTCGACTTAGGGGAAGTTCGACTTAGCGAGGTCCGACTGTATTATCAAAACGGAACCAATAAATAAATAAATTGATTAAAGGATATTATTTCAGAAATGTATGTTTTAATGTAATCAAAGAAAATATTTAGTAAAATTAGAACTATTTTCACAATTTTTTGTATTACTAAACATCGTTTGTTTTCTTTCATTGAAATAACTTTGTATAGTTACCCTTTTTTTTTGTTACATCGTTTTTATGTCAAACAGTTCTCGCATTTAATGTCATTACATTAATATTATAAAATGCATTGAAAGCCACTCTTCTTGAATTATTAATGACATATGCAAAGATTATATTTGGTTGGATTTAATATTTAATTTTTTCTATTTTTTGTGTTTGTAATATTAAATATTTAAAATACAATTGCCCCCACCCTGGATTGATGATTTTTATAAAAAAATTAGACCAAAAAAAACCCCCAAAAAATCAGTTTACTAGTTTTGCTAACATTACCAGCAACAACATGTATGGCGGAGCGATCGTTCAGCACATTTAACGTGTAAAAAAACATAGCTTGGATCTACAATGGCAGATAAATGTTTGTCTCGGTTGTGCATGTTAAGCGTACACAGAGACAAAGTGAACTGCAACAAAAAAAAAGACTTTATGGACAAAATTGTAGATATGTTTGGTAGCGATAACAGACGACTCCAGTTCTTGTTTAAAGGATAAATTTTATTTTAAATTTATGTTGTAATATTTTTTGTTATATATATATAAAGTGTGTGTTAATAACTTCCCATAACCCCAACCCTTCCCAAAAATGCCCCAGAAAAAATATATTCAAAAAAGATTTTGAATAATTTCATTGTCCTCTGAATTTTAAGAAAGTTTCAGATTATTATCATCCACTATTTTAGTGCCCGTATAAATATGTCTGATATTTCCTGTAAATTAATACAATAGATAATTAAAATAAAGTTTTTAATTGGTTAAATACATTTGAGATACAAAAAAATGTCTACAAAATTAAAATATGCCTATTAAAAAATTTAAGTGACAAAAATGTTTTTTTTAAATTATTTATTGTGCTATGCAGCCACTTATACTATTACATGACATGATTTTTTTTTGTAAATCGTAACCAAATACTAAATAATTATAATGTTCAGTCCTTTACCACAAATCTTATCACAAATGTCATCATAACATTTTTCCAAACCTTTCAAAGAACAATAACAAGTTTGACCCAAAAAAAAAGTATCTGAACCAAGCCAGTGTGTTCTCCCGCTTCAAGACGGCACGGTGCCAGACTTTGACGAGTGGCTGTTCTTATATCTGATGACGCCGATGTGCCACGTGACGTCCGTCTCCTTCTGGAAGTACCACGGGTGATTGACCGCCGGCTACAGCCGAGGACCACGTCACCGTGACCGACGGCAACTTAAAATTGTTCCTGGTCGCCGCAGCCCGGGGCGGTCTCCAATGTGCCGCCCTTTTTAGGGACCGTCCATAAATTTATGTAAGCAGTAATTAAAGAGGCGGCATAAGATGACATACCTATAAATACACATTCATAAAAATACACTATATAATTTTTAAAGGCCACAAGAAAGTTACTGAGGTTGCAGGTCCATCCCCCCCCCCAAATGAGAAAAAACATATTCCAAATTTACATTTTAAAAAAAAGCATCAATTACTATTATTTTATTTTATATTTATAAATAAATGATTTTTTTTCCAAACAAAGAAATTGTATACATTAGGATGTAATCATATTTTTACATTTACTTTCCCAACTTTCATAATAGAAAGATCGTGTATTATGCTATAAAAATTTTAATTATTTGTATTATTTTGTTCTATTGGCATTATTGCAAGATTTTGTTGTCTTAAATCGCTCATTGTGGAACGAAGATAATTTTTATCAACTTCACTTTGGAGAAGCTCCTTTCACAACTAGAGAAACTGATAGCAATAGTTGAAAAAATTCATAGCAAAATTACAATGTTGGGTACAGAATTTTCCAATTTTACTGTTGAATAAATTTTAATAGATCAAGGGGGCCTTTCCCCCCGTTAGTCTAACATAATGCCTCTTCTTGTAGTGTAGGTACAACCAAAAAAACCTAGAGCCCTTTTTATTTCAGTATTGAACTGTTCTTTATCAATGTCAATAAAGTAATTTATTTGATTTTCAAATGCTTCATTTAGTAGGTTACATGGTATTATATACGAATATTTTCTTACAAGGACATGCAACTCATCAAAGCGTTCTTTTATTTTCTGTTATAATTCCATCCCATAGCTTAAAATAATTCCCTTTTGTAATTCTCGTTCAAAAGATAGAATCACGTATTCTTAATTTTTCCCGACTCATATTTTTTTTTCTGTCTAACTCAGCGTTCAGTTGATATCTCCAACTCTTCACAAATTGTTTTGCTGATATAACAGCTTTTTGTATTAGCACATCTCTTTGTTCCATGCAATGGGTTTGCATTAATTAAAAAAATTACGGGTTCCCATAAATTGAGATAACATAGAAAAGAAAAAGATTGCATTGAATTGAGTAAAATTTAAGCATCTTATCTCGTTTTACTATTTACTTCTTCAGATGTCAATTAAAAAGTATGTCTTTTTCGAAATTATTTATGCCTATTGTGGTGTTTATTAACGGAGAAATTAAAATATTTTCATGTTCTTGCCATAAATTTTAATAATTTTCCATAAAATAGACGAATTCAAATTATTTACACATTACTTTAATTGGATAGGCGTAATATTTTTAATGAATAACCGTATTTTAATGAAAAACACAAATTATTTGTGCTACTTTAATGCAATAAAAACAAAATAAATTTAATTTTTAATAACGTATACCTTACAATAATTTTCTGAAAACTCAAACAGTAATATATATTACCCATATTTTATATAAATTACTACTTCCAAGTTAGACACAATATTTTAACCACCATGAATTGTAGGTACTTGTTCGCGGATCATTCTGCAAACGTCGAAAATCCACGCAAAAACCATCGTGGCGATATTAATAGCACTTATTTGGCCCAGTGGTGATGCGTTGTTTTTTTTGTTGTAGTTTTCATATAAAAGCGTCATCTGGTCGTACCGTATACCGCTTAAATTTCCAAACAAATCGATACCTTTTTTGAGTGATTTTAAATTTTTGAACGGTTTGCGTTACTTATAACATCCACTATGTAATCAAACAAATGTTGTGGGAATCCGTTAATTAGGACTAGAAATTACGAATATTTTTGTTTCACCTTGGTTTTCCCTTTCAAAAGAAAAAGGGTGGTTGTCGGAATAGGTTGCATTTTTCAAATGCCCAGAAATGCCTGCCACAAATGTGTGCCGCCCGCGACGGGCCGCCCCCACCACCCCCCTCTAGCTACGCCACTGGACTAAGGGACCTAGCACAGTTCCCTGTGCAACTCCTGAGTAAACCATTATTGGTGCAGATTTAGATCCATTAATTATTTCAGTTTGCTGTGTACCCAAAAAGAACTCTTGGATCCAATGATGTAAGGGACCTTATATTCCAAAGTAGTTAATTTTTGTTAGTAAACTAAAGTGGTGAACATTGTCAAATCCTTTTGGGAAGTCTAGTAACATTGAATCTATTTGATTATTATTGTCTAAGCCTTTTGACAGATCATCTACATAGAATAAATAATTGTAGAGTAAATTCTGGACGCCAAATGTGTGTCTTTGACATGAGCACACACACGCGCGCATTAATTTTATTTTTTACGCCATTGTAATCATTATATGTTGATGTCCACTACATTCTTTAATTCAACACACACACACACAAACACACACACATCACTCACACATCACACACACACATCACACATACACACATCACACACATATCACACACACACATCACACACACATCACACACACATATCACACACACATCACACACACGCATCACACACACACACATCACACATCACACACACACATCACACACACACACATCACACACACATCACTCACACATGCGACAGTATGCCCCAGGACTTACTGCAAACAAGCCCTTATCAGCTTGGACACTCAAAGCTTAATCCCGCCCCGACCCATCCCCCCGCCCCCCACAATAAACTAACCCTCATGTTAAAGTATCTTAAAGTATGTTACTGTTCACAATTTTGCATAATGTTCTTGAACTGTGGAACCAGTTTATGAGGTTGTGATTCGCATGAATGCATTCAAATTGCAGTCAGTCAACATCGATCTGTTCTTAGACTTGTTAATTTCATGCAAGAAAAAACTTGCTCACATTTGTATGTGAACCCAAATAGTGACAAACGTTTGGCAGCAACGTTTTTTTAAGTGTGGAAATGCTTCTCCTGGCAAACATCCTAAAAACTCCTGAAGAAGAACTGACTTGAACATCTCCTTCAGGGCATAAACTGCATGAAGGTCATGTAGCTCTAACTGTATATCTTCTGGGGGGGGATCAAACTCTGCACTAAATGGTGAACTGAGGATGTTGAAGAGTGGTTCCATGTTCTTGAAGTCTTGGAACCTCCTTTGTAATTCCACACCCAAGGCATCCAACTGAGCCTTGTACTTTTTAGTCATTTCACCAGAAATAGTTTTCTGGTTCAGGAAAGGAAAAGGGCAAAACCTATTTTCACCTGCTTGTCTGGAGAACAGGGAGAGCTTTGCCTGAAATGATTTAACATGTACATAAATTTCATGTGCAAACATGCTATTGCCCTCAAGTTTGACATTCATTTCATTCAACTTTTCCATAACGTCAATAGCAAACAAAAAGTCTGACTTCCACTCCTCATTAACAGTGATAGTAACAAAAACACACAAAAAAACCTTCACCTCCAGGAACATAACTATTTCTTCCTTGAGATCTCATACTCGCCTCAATATATTGCCCAGACTCAGCCAGCGGAACTGCTGTAGTTGATATCGTAATATTCAATTTCCAAAATCTTCAAGCAGTGCCATGAACCGCCTGTGGTTAAGTGCCCTGGCTCTGATGAGGTATACCACACTGAAAACTGGGTCAATATCATGCTTGATATTCAGCGCAGCTTTACACATACTTTCCTGATGGATGACGCAGTGGAGGGGTAAGAGTGAATGGTCAGGATGTTCCTCTTTAATTATCTGTTTTTATCAACTTCACAAGACTCAAGACCTTTATTTTTTCGATTCAAAACACGCACTCCGTCGGTTGATTCCCTTGTTATCTTGTTCCACACCAACACAGTTCTTTCAACACAGTTCTCAACAGCATTGAATTCATCCTGGCCTGTAGTTGTGTCTTTGAGTGGCTCAACACTAAGTAATTATCGGTAAGCTCAAAACGAGTGCTTATTCCCCGTATAAAGAACAATTGTGATGTGTTCCATACATTGGTACTTTCGTCCAACGCAAGAGAGTTCCACAACAAGTCTTTCCTTGCATCTGTAAGTTGGTGCATCAAATTGTCACTAATTTTCTAAACACGCCTGACTACAGTTCTCCTTGATAAAGAAATGCTATAAAAAAACTTTTTTTGTTCTGGACTTATCTTCGATCTTATCTTATCTATACAGACGCTCCTTCTATGCAGAAGATAATTGCGTCCACAGACCATGACAGATGATCTGTTGGCAAGTGATGCAGCGTTCACAGGCCACGGCTTTGTGGGTTCCACGCATTACCCAGCCGCCTAACTAGTGTTAGGTACCCATTCGGAGCTGGGTGACTCAGTGATGCCCTAGGCCCCGGGAACAAATCCTTGCCTTGACATGGATTCGAACCCGTGACCATCGGTACGCCAGTCGAGCGCGCTGCCACTCGTCCACATATATAATATTTCGTCCTCATCCCTGAAACGGTACTCAAGCTGTCGTGTTCACACACAAACACACACGATCACACACACGCGGGCGCACACACACACACACACACACACACATACACACACGTACTTACATACAGACGAGATTTAAATAAACTGGGGTTTTTTCGACTTAGGAAGGTGTAAAGTTGTCAAGTAAAGTAGTAAAGCGTAGATATTTATTATCAAAATCTCGACGTCGATTTTGTGCTCGATTACAATACGTCCCCAAATGATGCCTATAAGAGAAGGAAAAATTAACAAAACGCGTTTGCCGCGTTCTCTTTGTCTTTCATAAGAAAATACAAATGTTGAACATTTTAACATAGAGTGTAAAAATTTTAAGGGAGCCTTAGAATATTAATAGATATCAAGGGGGTGGAGAACGTCAAGTGGGGGTACCTTGAAGGTAAGGATGTCGTTCTTGTTTGACTTGAATGCATCATTTGTTAACTGACTTTAGTACAGGACAAGTTCACACATCGCCGCCGCCGTTGTTATGGGGGGGGGGAATGGTATTCCTGGCCGACATTGTTTACCCACAACTCAAATTATCTTGTTATTTTATAATTTTTGTGCAACGTGTCAAATGGAAGAAGAGAATTCTCTGGAATGGGCGCCAGAAGCAGCCCCCCTCACCAGCCCCAGGGTGGAATGGGGAACAATGGCAAATATATTAAATACAAGTTTGCTAGCACTAGTCCCTACTAGTCCTAGTGGCAGTGGCCAGTGGCTGCGGCAGGCTCGACAATTAGTATTGAACGACCGCTTACACATATCTTAAAAAATGCTTAGGCTATTTATTTAAATTTTTAAATTAAAATATCAATATCTGGTTATATTATGTAATATTATATTATGCGAAATGGAACGTCCTTGCGAGCATGAATTATGTAAATGAATTAGCGACTCTGCATATGCTCTGCGGCTATAGTTCTAGTTACTCGTTCGTCCGTGAACTTTATTCTTTC
This sequence comes from Ampullaceana balthica, assembly GCA_944989445.1. Lineage (NCBI taxonomy): Eukaryota > Metazoa > Mollusca > Gastropoda > Lymnaeidae > Ampullaceana > Ampullaceana balthica. Next base: position 378,097 of record CALYLW010000370.1, on the reverse strand, counting down.
ATGCTAATGATGTCATTATAATTAAAGTCATAATTTAGTGTAAGTTTATTACTAATAAATACCAAGGCATATATTTTTATAAGGCAAGGACCAAGGAAAGCAATCAATAGTAAAATAAATATCAATATACATTATTCCCGTTGTCTGTATGGATGTAATGCTGTTAGGTGGCGCTGCAAATGGATGTAATGCTGTTAGGTGACGCTGTGATCGATTTTGTTTTATAGTGCTACTAATTTTGAAAAGCAGCGCACCAAATTACTGCACCAAAAATAACACTTTTCGAACGTTCCGCATAAAATTGTTCAGTATGATAATAAATTAATCAAATAAAAATAAATAAAATAAATGAAAGTTCTGTATTACGTTATTTTTTAATCTGATGTGCATTTATTTTGAAAACTTCCGTCATTTTTGACGGGTGATAGCCCTACGCTAGTATGTTAATAATTGACTACTATTACGTTAGGACTACTGTTTACCGTAGTTACGACTATCAAACGACCGCTTACACTCATCTTTAAATAATTTAAAATATGCTTAGGCTTATTTATTTAAGTTAAAGTCTTCGACATTTTAATAATTTATTAAGCTGCAAAACTAAGTGTAAAGAAATATTTTTGCACAAAAAATTGCACCTAGAACCTAGAATGGGAACATTAACGAAGAATTAACAAATAGCTGATAAGATACATCCTTCTCAATATACCTATTTACATATTGACTCTTATCTTTTATTAAATTTTTATGAAATTTGTCCTTAAAAAAGATATATATGGCCCCAATATTTCTATTAATAGATTTCCGCCATATTATGACAAGGCCTATATACATGTGCGACATTTTGGAAGGCTTGGTGTGTTTTAGAGACGGCGTCTTCTATTTAGAGATTATTGTGGATGGAAGTTTACAAAGGCGCCACTCCTTTTAGCGACAACATAATTTATTGACATTGCTGCTCAATGTTCAACAAGGACAAATATCACATGGGAAATGAAACGAATAATGCACACACGCAGACACTTAAGCACACACACACACGCCGACCTGATATCCATTTCATGGCTGTATTAGAATCCGGTTTTCTTAGTGTATGACCAATTCACCTCCACCGCTGCTGCTAAGAATCTCTTCCTGAATTGGCTTCTGTTTTGTCCGCGGCCACAGTTCCCGGTTGCTGATTTTGTCCGGCAAGTGAATTCTGAGAATCCTTCTTAGACAATTGTTGATAAAAGACTGGATTCTCGTGCGGAGATGATGATCTTCCACCGTGCACCTCCCCAGGCGGCGGATGGGGGAGGGGCCACCAGATATTGAGGGTACCTGGGAAATAAAATACCCGGGGCTGAGCCCACTGCCTTGTATGACGTGGAGGGATCCACAAAGCCTAGGTACTCGACCCGAATAAAGGCAGCTACCCGTTGGGCTGTGAGGTGCACCCCCGGGCATCCCCCCTCCCCGCCCCACAGGTTGCTCGCAAGGCTAATAACAATGCCGTGTAAAAAATCATAGTTACAAAAACAACGAAGTTTTTTTTATAGTTTTCGAAATAACCTCAAAATGGCTTCATTGTATATTCACTATCTGATATCTTGAAGTCTGTTTAATGCCTTACAAATTAAATGCCTGGCAATTATATTTTTCCAATGGTGTGTGCATATAGAACATAAAATATTTTTTTAAATCTTTTTTTTTAAGTGCACGCTTTTATTTACGTATAGAAAGTGCACTAAAAAGAAGAAAATAAAAATGTTCTATGATAACAGGTGAAATCTGTGAACCTATCCACTGTACCGATGACCCCTTCAGCACCCGTCCAACGTTTTTATTCATATTAAGTCAAAGTACTTTAAATCATTTTCTTCTTTTTAGTCCACTTATAAAAACGTGTTTTTTTTAATCTTTTTTTTTACCTCTATTTATCCATTTCCATGTTGGGGTTAAAAACCATAAGAAACGGTGAAGCGTAGCATGGCTAAAATTTAAATTGTTTGTTTGTATGTTTTGATAGACAAGAGACCATGGCTTGATGATACTGTTGTGTCCTGATGGATCGCTTGCGATATGAGTCTCGTGCGGGGCCAGACTGATGTCAATATCATCCGCATAGTTTGTCGGCCAATGCTATACAATCAAATTGATCAATTTCAGAAAGTTGACGTAACTTTATTTTAAAAAAATGTCTACACTTTTGCGTAAAACAAAACTTATTAAAATTGCAGTGAAATGCGTTTAACGCGAAAACGCTTAAGAAATAAGAAATATCGGATAACACGAAATGATAATGTGGTCCCGACAAACTACTATTTATTTTCAAACATCTCTGTCTCTTAACACGAAAAAAAATTAACATGAAAATATTTCGCATCTGCGAATGAATAAAATACAAAAAACACTTGCAGAATTAAGAATGGCTTGAAATGAAAGGGAGGCGGTGTCTTATGTTTCATATGATGTGAAGCTAACTTGGCCTTGAAGTACAGACACTATTGAGAAAACCGGTGAGACAAGCCAAATTTGTTTATATACCCTCCACAACCTCACTGATAAAAAAAAATAATAATAATATTATTATGTTCCTCAAAAATCAATAAATCTCAATGCTCTATTTTTATGGAAAAAATAATACAATATAAAATTTTATTAAATTTCTTTAATTTCTTGTTAATATTTTTGTTTGATTGTTTTTTTTTAATGAAATGCATCCATACACAGCTGTCTATGTAATAAAATGTACTATAATAAACTTAATTTTGTACAGTACATTACCCTTTTTTTCTTTGTAATATCCTTTTTAAAGCTAAATTATTTTATAAATTAAAAAAATATATTTCAGTCCTGTCAAATTCATGTTAAAAGATTTTCACTGTATTTTCATTTATGCCTGGAAAGCTTATATTAATTTTAATGGAGCTGAATAGTTTGAAAGTTTTGGTCTTAAATATATGGCATTTTGTGCTTTCCTCCAGAAAAGTCTGGTCCGCCCGCCCGCCCATGAGATGATGAGATTACGACAGAGAGACAGACAGAGACGGCCGCGAAGTTAATATTGTAGAAGATCTGCCTTAAGTGTCTTTCATCTACTTCTTCTAGTCTCGTTCAAAGCAATAAGTCCAACACGCCACTAACCAAGTCAGTTCTTTTATTTGCGTACATCACTTCTCATCTGGCCGTCACTACGTTCTTAGTCCTCAGTTTCTCTATCCGTACTGCGTCCTCGTGGCACCCCGACTCCAACTAACACGGCACACTAGCTCCCTGGCCTCCTATCTCGCCACCCTGGCTTCGTACTAGTGGCTCCCTGGTCTCGACTCCCCGGTCTAACATTTCCCTGCCCTTATATTGTCCACTTGCTTACCCTGCATTTAACCCTAACATTCTTGGCTGGCCCCATACGCGTCTCCAACGAGTTTCTGATTGGTTAAAAGTTACTTAGTTTATGCTAATCTACAAACTTTCCCACTAAGTTATTTAGGTCGCTGAAATACAATATTGTTTCTACCCCGACTTAGACCATGGGTCACTCATAGGGCAACTCCCCCACCCCTTGTGAATTTCCGCCATCCTGTACATCTCAGTGACACTTTGGGTTATTCCACTGTCTTGCCCCCAAAGTTGAAATACAATCCCTGTGAGATAGCAGTAGACCTGTCCCCTGGGTAACCTGTCCCAATCACCCGTACGCGGTTCTCTACAATATAAGGGATTTAAAAATTGAGGTTTGACATCGTGCAGACATAATAAACACAGTCAGCCATCTTGCCATCACTCTCACATTCTCCCGCGCTTCACTCACGTGACCTCTCTGTCATCAAACTCCTGATTCTCACGTGACACCCACCCCCACCATTCACTCCCTGTGTTGACAAATTGTCACAATTTATGTGTTAGGCCCAGTCTCTCATTTATCACGTCCCAAGTACGACCATCCACCCTCCCCACGAGACAGCAATAAAGTTAAACAACCACGTAAAAACAAGGTTTTTGACTATAATCACTTCTATATGAGACAGAACTCAAAGTATTGATATATTACGTATAACACTCAACGCGCGACAAACATTTAAAGACTGAAACCGACTGATCTCCCCTGGCTTTAAAACCAGGGGAGATCATTTCGGTTTCAATCTGTAAATGTATGTCGCGTTTGAACATAATCAACACTTTTAGGTATGTCTCATATATAAGGGATTATAGTCAAAAACTTTGTTTTTACGGGTTTGTTTTATTAAATCCCTTATATTAACTTCACCGCCGTCTCTCTCTTTCCCTCTGTCTCTCTGTCTGTCGTTCGTCGTCGTGCGGGCCGAAAAACAAAAGTCAAAAATGACCCACTTCCCGTGACGCCATCGAGCTGAAATTGGGCACATAGACTCGTGTTACCTAACAATGCATCATATCAAAATTTCAGATCGATCGAGCTTACCGTAATTAAATTAATGCATTTTTAGTTTATCTCTATACGACATATGTAATTCAATTTCACGGTCTGTTATTGTTTTTTTCACGTGACACAACAGTTCGCGCGTTGACGCCACATCGTCGATGTACCGGCGTGCTTTTGTTGACATTTTACGTGTCACGCTGAGCTCGATCCAGCGATCGGTGACCAGACGTTTCCTCTCTCCCACCCCCCTTCCGGGTTATAAAGCAAAGGGGAGTTAAGACAGATTCAGTATGTAAATGTTCGTCGCATTTGAACATAATCAATACTTTTAGTTATGTCTCATATATAAGGGATTTATAGTCAAAAACTTTGTTTTTACGGATTTGTTTTATTTACTTGTATTTTTCCACCCGCTCGCGAACGACAGACAGAGAGCGAGAGATGATGACAGATAGAAAAGGTTTCGAATTTAATATAAGGTATTTAAAAAGAGTTTTAACCTGTCCATAGTGCAATCATTTTTTTAAAAAAAGGTTGCAGCTAATGTTTTGGCGGAGAATTTCATTGGGACGTTCGCAGTTTTGGCACTCTTCCCATTATTATTATTATAATTCTATTATTATTATTATTATTATTATTATTATTATTAATATTATTATTATTATTATTATTAGAAGTAGTAGCAGAAGTAGTAGCAGTAGTTGTTATTGTAAAAAAAAATGTCGGTTCAATTCTATTTTTACAAAAATAGGATTTTAAAAAGGTATTAAAGGGTAACCTGTATTTGTTTCTGGGTTGTAGTATGACGTCATCCTTACGGTTGAGGACAGACCCAACGCAGTTACAAGTTGGTGGGCCCGGGTGTGGGAAATTAATGTGGAAGGTCCACAGACCTGAAGGAAAGGGGACACGCCACCACGTTTGCTGATTTCGTGTGTAGCATAGTGGCATTAAACTTGGCCAGTTTTGTAGGGCACAAATAGTTATGGCGACAGCACTGGTGCGTTGTTGCAGAAAAACTGGGAGCGTCCCTACCCCACCCCGGTCGATGGTTTGTTTTTTCCACTACCACCCCCACCCCCCCAAAACGTTATTGCCGTAGTTCTGAACACTCTCCCTTTCTGAACATTGTCACATCAACCACCACGACAGTCAGACTGTTCAGATTGATCCATTTACTTGTCTTGAACCAATTTTTTGACGTTTCATTAGTATCAGTATGATTGTTGATATATACAAGTATTTACTTTTTATTTTTAGTTATTATAAAAAAAATTGTTAACTTACTGTTAAGTTTTATTCAGAGCCTTTTGGTCACAATGCTAATTCTTACTCCCCCCCCCCAACCAATCCCTCTGTCTCATCCTCCTCAAACAAACGGGAAAAAATTATCTGCATCTTCTGCTAGTGACGTCAGTTATAGACCCCCCCCCCTCGCTGTTAAACTGTAAACAGAGGTAAATCACGTTTCCCTGCAGTCTGTTATAAATGTTCATATTCTTTTATTAGATTAGTTGATATTCTTCTACTACATTAGTTGATATTCTTTTATTACATTAGTTGCTATTCATTTATTAAATTAGTTGATATTCTTTTATTACATTAGTTGATATTCTTTTATTACATTAGTTGATATTCTTTTATTACATTAGTTGATATTCTTTTATTAGATTAGTTGATATTCTTCTATTACATTAGTTGATATTCTTTTATTACATTAGTTGATATTCTTTTATTACATTAGTTGATATTCTTTTATTACATAAGTTGATATTCTTTTATTACATTAGTTGATATTCTTTTATTACATTAGTTGATATTCTTTTATTACATAAGTTGATATTCTTTTATTACATTAGTTGATATTCTTCTATTAAATTAGTTGATATTCTTCTATTGCATTAGTTGTTATTCTTTTATTACATTGGTTGATATTCTTTTATTACATTAGTTGATATTCTTCTATTACATTAGTTGATTGTTATGTCTCGTCGTTAAGGAATTGTGCCTTGCTCTCCGCTTACTTTCAACACACAAGAAGTGACACGCCCGAGGTAACAATCCAATGTTTATTCTACTGTACACAACTGTACAGTCTGCGTGCCCTGCCTGGACAGTAAATACATCGATATACAACTGCCTGTCCCCTCAAGCATGCTCTCGGTCCAACCTGACCGCCTCTGGGTGACGTTACAATCTCAACCCTTGTCTAACGGTAACTCCTCGGTCTCCCCCGACCGGTCTCTCTGCACCACACTGCGCCCACTCGTCTCGACTCAACTCATCCCCCTTTTAAGCCCCAAACTGGTTCCCAGTGACCCTTGCCTTTCCTGTGGTCACACACCCGTGTGCCCAGGGGTTCACTCAAAACATTATATTCATGAAGAGTGTTTACTCCAGTCAACAAGCATTCACTCAGTGATTCTCATAACACTGACAGTGTTGTGAGAGTGTTCTTCTATAAGATTAGTTGATACTCTTTTATTACATTAGTTGATATTCTGAAATTCCTTATATTAACTTCACCGCCGTCCCTCGCTGTCTTGGGCGGGCAGGCGGAAAAACAGAAGTAAAAAATGACACATTTTCCGTGATGCCATCGAGCTGAAATTTGGCACATGGACCCGTGTCACCTAAAAATGCATCGTATCAAAATTTCAGATCGATCGAACGTACCGTAATTAAATTAATGCATTGTTAGTTTATCTCTATATAACGTATGTAATTCAATTTCACAGTTTGTTATTGTTTTTTTCACGTGACAGTTCAGTTCGCACGTTGACGGCACCCGTCGATGTACTGGTGTGTTTTTGTTTACATTTTACGGGTCACGCTGAACTCGGTCCAGCGATCTGTGACCAGACCTTTCCCCTCTCCCACCCCTTGTGGTTATAAAGCAAAGGGAAGTTAAGACAGATTCAGTCTGTAAATGTTTGTCGCTTTTGTACATATTCAATACTTTTAGTTATGTCTCATATATAAGGGATTTATAGTCAAAAACTTTGTTTTTACTGGTTTGTTTTATTTTATTACATTAGTTTATATTCTTCTATTAGATTAGTTGATATTCTTCTATAAGATTAGTTCATATTCTTTTATTACCTTATATCTTATCTTATCTTATCTTATCTGTTTACAGACGCTCCTTCTATACAGAAGATTATTGCGTCCTACGCTTATCTATGGTTTGTGTTTAGTCCTGCATTTTTATTAGATATTTAAATGCTGATAAAGTGTTGGTTTTCCTGGATTCTTCAGGCAACCCATTCCACGCCCGAATTCCGGACGGGAAGAATGAAAACTTGTATGTGTTTGTTCTTGCATACGGAATAAGAAATGTGTTTTTATCCTTATGTCTATCTGAGGGTTGTATTAAGTTATCTTTGTGTTGTATTTCTAAATTAGAATTAATTGCTTTATGTATGATTACCACTTGGCTCTTGGTTCTTCTATCCTCTAGTGTTTCAAGGTTTAATGATTTAACTAATGGTGTTATTCTTGTCAGTTTTGAATATTCTCCAGTAATGAATCTGGCAGCTCTTTTTTGAATTTGTTCTAGTTTATCAATGTTTTCTTTGGTGGATGGGTCCCATACAGAAGATGCATATTCTAGTACAGGTCTCACCAAAGTGAGGTAGCATTTTAGTTTTATATCTCTATTACATTTGTTAAAGTTTCTTTTTATAAAGCCTAAGATTTTGTTTGATTTTTTAATAACTTCATTGACATGGGGATTCCATGATAGTTTCTCATTTATTAAGACTCCTAAGTATTTTGCATCTTTAGTTTGGGTCAGTTCTTTTCCATGAATGTAATATTTTGAATTTATTTGTTTCTTTTTCTTTGTTACTCTTAAAAGTTGACACTTTTCTGGGTGGAAAGACATACTCCAGTTAGTTTCCCATTTTATCAATTCATCTAAGTCTTTTTGTAAAATTTTGCTATCTTGCTCTGATTTAATTGTTCTATAGATTATACAATCATCAGCAAATAACCTAACTTTTGTACCTGTTTAGATGTTGTTGGGTAAATCATTTATATAGATCAAAAAGAGTAAGGGACCTAGCACAGTTCCTTGTGGAACTCCTGAGTTAACCTTTATTGGTGCAGATTTAGATCCATTAATTATTACAGTTTGCTCCCTGCCCAAAAGGAAGTCTTGGATCCAGTGATGTAAGGGACCTGAGATTCCAAAGTAGTTAAGTTTTTTAAGTAAACTAAGGTGGTAAACTTTGTCAAATGCTTTTGAGAAGTCAAGTAATATTGTGTCTATTTGATCATTATTGTCTAAGCCTTTTGATAATTCATCTATCTTATTACATTAGTTGATATTCTTCTATTACATTAGTTGATATTCTTCTATTAGATTAGTTCATATTTTTATACTATATTAGTTGATATTCTTCTATTAGATTAGTTCATATTTTTCTATTGAATAAAGATGGTATTGTTTTTTGCTGATTTAAATAATGCTGAAAATAAAAATACAGGTATACAAATATTCTTTTAAAATCATGATATTTATGTATATGTAGCCGTCTGCTAGAGTATGTTTTACTGCAGGGACACGCCGGTGGGCCAGTAACACACTGCCCCTGGTCTGTGATAGTGTACATACTGTGCATACCCACAGTACCCACATAGCGCCGCACCATGTGCACCGCACCGAGATGCACTGGGAAGTAGTGACTGAGTGACGTATTGGTGCGTTGTGTGTTGTTCCGGTCCCAACGTAAAAACGTGTTTGGTTGCAGAATTATAAAAACAAATAAACCTTGATAACTATAATCCTCCACCTTATTGTTGACTATAAAATACTGTATATTAGAAGCCTACACACGGCTACAGTTTTGGCGCTGCGAGCAGGGTTCTAAAGTGAGGATAGTTTGTGATAAGTAGTGAATTGTTTGAAATTCTCGGCTATGGAACAGGAACAGATACAGTTTAGTCGTCTGCCAAAGCTACCGAAGTTCACGGGTGACAGCGGGGCAGAACCCTTCGTGAAAGAGGCACGACTGTTACTACAATTACAGCCCATGCCCTCTGCCGCTGCGGTTACCTGGATCATAGGCGCCTTAGAGGGGCGTGCCCGCCAGGAAGTGTTGGACCGGGCACCGGAGGAGATCAATACACCTGAGAAACTGTTAAGTTTGATAGTGCAGACATGGGGTGAGCAGAGAGACGCAAGCACTCTAACAGCATTCTTCTACCGACGTCAACAGGGCCTGGGTGAGACAGTCGAAGATTACTCAGCGGCTTTAAGAAGTCTGTTTCAACTGGCAAACTCTGCACGACCTGGCATCTTGGCGGACGACATGCTCCGAGATGCCTTCATCCAAGGCCTTCAGCCAGCCGCCCTACGTCGTGACATACGAGCATATGCCAGATTGCACGCTGGCAGCTCTTATGAGCAAGTCCGGAAGGAGGCTCAACGCTGGATGAGAGAGGACTTCTCTGATGTCGCCGCAGCTGCTCAGCTCTCCACAGTATCTCTCCCCGACTTGGCACAGATGACACAACAACTAATGGCCCACATAGACCAGCAGGTCGCAGCTGTGGCAGACAGTCTCCACCAGTCGATTCACCAGCAGCGAGGGGACATGGACTTTTACGGTGTCCACTGTCCACCAGCTCCCAGACAGCCTAGTCTGGATCTGGATCCACGACGACATCGGCAACCCGCACGCAGACAGTCCACTCAACCCCTGGAACCATCTCCGCGGGGCACCCTGACCTGCATGTGGTGCAATCGAAGAGGTCACATAGAAGACGAGTGCCGGGCCAAAAAGAGGTACGTTGCTAACCAAAATAATGCACCCCAACAACATCCTCAGCAGCAGCTGCCTAGACAACAGATCACCCAAAGAAGACAACCTGTGAACCAGGGAAACTTCTAAACCCCGATGCGGTCAACAGACACGCAACGGGGACGTCAACGGGACTCATTGGCACGTGTCCAACCCTGGAGGTAACCCTAAATGGTCACCAGGTTGCGGCACTTATTGACACGGGGAGCGAAGTAAGCACCATCACAGAAACATGGGCATCCCAACATCTTGGCCACCTCACCCTTGAAACCGGCTTCATAACTCTACGGGCCGTCAACGGAGCTGAGGTGCCATATCTGGGAATCATGAGTGTCGATGTGCAACTACTAGGGCAGCATCTACAAGATGTCCCGTTCCTCGTTGTCAAGACCCCAAACGACCTGGTGACACAAGTACGAAAACAAGAGGTTCCTGTGCTGCTGGGAATGAATGTATTGAAAAGGTGGCTTCCCCACGCAAACCAGGTACCAACATTTCTAGAATCCACGGTGCGAGAGATCCGTAGTGGGACAATTACTGGACCAAAGACTGCACGGGTAGCGGAAAAGAGCTTCATTCCAGCCCTCTCAGTAGCCAACGTCCGAATCGGAAAAATTACGACCTCTCAACCATTACTGGCATCCCCGGGTGAGGAAACGCTTCCTCCGGGACTGATAGTCATCCCGACACTAGTAGGCTCATCTGCCAGTCCCTTCGTGCGGGTGGCTAACATGACCGGTGAAGGTGTATTCATAGCTAAACGAGCACAAATCGCCCAATTGGAGCCGGTGGAGTCATTAGAGAACAATAACGCTGTGAAATTCAATGTTATGGCTGACGAGATCCTAGTCTCGTGTAATAAGTTAACCGCTGGACCGGGTGAGGTTCCACCAGTAGGCATAGAAGGGCAGCATCTCACCGACCATCAACGTCGGCAGCTTCAGGAACTTCTCTGTCGTCGAGCCGCGCCCAAGACGAAAATGATCTGGGCTACACAGATGCTGTGTTTCACCGCATCAGAACTCAAGATAATAAGCCCGTCGCTCAGTCTTATCGTCGAATACCCCCAAACCAACTTCAAGAGGTTCAACGACATATTCAAGGGCTGATCGAAAAGAAGGTGATCACAGAGAGTTATAGCCCATTTGCCGCCCCAATCGTCCTCGTGCGGAAACGGGACGGCAGCTTGCGTATAACGGTAGACTACCGGAAACTAAATCTTAAAACTATGGGCGACGCCTACCCGTTACCACGCATTCAAGAATCCTTCGACACTTTAGTTGGAGCCCAGTTCTTCTCAACTCTTGATTTAGCCAGCGGCTACCACCAGATAGCCATGCATCCAGGGGACCAGCACAAGACCGCCTTTGTCACCCCTATGGGCTTATTCGAATATACCCGTATGCCCATGGGGCTCACTTCGGCTCCGGCAACCTTTCAACGACTGATGCAACGCACCATGTCCGACTTCCTCTTCCAATTTTTATTGGTCTATCTGGATGACCTACTAGTCTACTCCAAGACGTTCGAGGAACACTTGCAACACCTTGATAATCTACTGAGCCGTATAATAGAGACCGGTTTAAAGTTGCGCCCAGACAAATGCCAGTTTTTAAAGGCGTGAAGTGAACTTTCTAGGCCATACCATATCAGCCAAGGGAATTGGCTGTGATGTTTCTAAGGTGGAGGCGGTGAGAAACTGGCACACCCCAACTACTATAACAGAGCTGCGCAGTTTTGTAGGCTTTGCCAGCTATTTCCGGCGATTTGTAAAGGGATTTGCAGAAATAGCCGGACCACTTCATGATCTTGTCACCCTCGGCAGTAAGGGGTCTAACAAGAAGACGGTTAAAATAGCTGAGCTCTGGAAAGAAAAACACCAACAGGCGTTTGATCGGCTTAAATTAGCTCTCACGGCTGCACCCATATTGGGATATGCTGATTTCACGAAGCCCTTTATTCTAGAAACGGATGCCAGTCATGAGGGACTAAGTGGAATACTATCACAAGAACAGGATGGTGCACGACGCATAATCGCCTACGCCAGTCGACGTCTACGACCCTACTGAAAGGAATCAGGCCTCCTACAGTAGTTTAAAATTGGAGTTTCTTGCTATGAAATGGGCAATCAGTGAAAAGTTCCGTCACTATCTAATTGGTGCCACGTTCACTGTTTACACTGATAACAACCCATTGGTATACTTTCGTACCGCACCGCTGGGTGCTTTGGAACAACGCTGGGCCGCACAGTTGGCACAGTTCAACTTTGATGTTAAATACCGGCCGGGGAAACAGAATCCGGCAGATGCTCTGTCCAGGCCTCCAGGGGATTTTCAAACGGCCACCGCGGTGCCAGCAGAAATTGCCGTGGCACATGAAGCACAATGTCAGAAGCTGGAGGCCGCCATGCCAACCGGAAAACATACAGGGCCCGCGGGAGAAGAAGTAGGCCGCAAGACTGAAGGGAATACTTTTCTACCTCGGTGGTCCAGCAGCGAATTGATTTCAATGCAGACAAAGGATAAAAATATTGGTCCGCTGCTGGAGGCATGGCCAGAGCGCCCCCGACCAGGTCAGGGAAGCAGGACATTACGTAACCAACACAGGAGATTGTTGCTCCACAAAGGTCTGTTGTTTAGGAGGATAACGGATCCAGCCCAGGGCAACTGTGATCAGTTATTGTTGCCTTCCAGGCTTATCCCTGAAGTATTATACTCGCTTCATGATGCCATGGGTCATCAGGGCGTGGAACGAACAATTGGGCTCCTAAGATCGCGCTGCTACTGGCCTGGCATGTATGCACAGGTACGAGAGTACATATCCACATGCAGCCGCTGCACAATGGGACGTTCTCCTGGCACGCTGCATACTACGTCAACTCCGATTATCGCGACATATCCCTGTGAGATAATAGCTGTTGACTTCACCAAGCTAGAGCCCGCCAGTGATGGCAGAGAGGATGTGTTGGTAATCACCGACGTGTTTACCAAATTTTCTCAAGCTGTACCCACCCGTAATCAGGAGGCGGTCACCGTGGCCACCGTACTAGTGAGAGATTGGTTTCAAAAATATGGCGTCCCAATACGAATTCATAGTGACCAAGGTCGGTCTTTTGAATCGCGACTGATGGCTGAGTTGTGCTCCTTATACAACATCAAGAAATCGCATGCCACGCCATACCATCCTCCGGGAAATGGACAGTGTGAGCGGTTAAATCGAACTCTGCACAACCTACTGCGATCTTTACCACCCGAAAGGAAATGTCAGTGGCCAGTGTTTCTACCAGAATTGGTACAGGCATACAATAATACACCCCATGCCTCTACGGGATTTGCACCTTACCATCTACTGTTTGGCAGGGCCCCTAGGCTCCCCATTGACGAACTTTTACATCGACCCACGGATGCCGCGGTAGCAGGTACCGACTGGGTCAGACAACATCACTACCGGCTGCAAGAGGCCCACCGCCTCGCTTTACAGAAACTGAAACAGGAGGCTAGTGAAAGGACATCTTTCAAGGACAAGCATGCGAGCGAACATCCTCTATCAGTAGGCAACTTTGTCTATTTACGTAATAGAGTGCAAGGACGGAATAAATTCCAAGACTATTGGAAACCAGATTTATACTGTGTCACTGCCCGCTTACCGGACAGACACGTATATAGACTGCTTCCCCTGGCCGGAGGTGAGGAAAGAACAGTGAATCGGAAGGATCTTCTTTTGGCAGAGGAACCTCTATCGGAGCTCGTACCAGAGTCAGAGGTAGTCCCCACAGATATACCACCCTCTGAAAGTGGAAATGAAGAAGAAGATATGGTGATCGTCTCTACAATGCGACCCAGAGACAATCGACCCGGTGCAGGAATAAACTTACCCCTCCCGGTTGAACCGCGCAGATCAGCACGTATTGCTGAACGCGCAAACATTGACAAGTTGAAACATACCCCAGAAGTAGACGAGTGACCAAATGTCGAAGAGACGCTTTTCGAACAAATTGACTTTTTGTTGTGTTTTTTTTAACTTTAGTTATAATCATGGTGTTATTATTTGTCCATATCTTTCATGCATTGTTGGGCACGCAGTTAATTTTGCGTCCTTTTCAGCAAAGGGCTTACTCAGACCTGCTGTGGTTTTTTTTAAATTAGAGTTCTATCAAATTATCATTATAATTATATGTGACGATTTTTTTTATGTATTGACCAGCGAGGGCGCTGGCATTCAGGGGCCTGGGGAAACTGTAGCCGTCTGCTAGAGTATGTTTTACTGCAGGGACACGCCGGTGGGCCAGTAACACACTGCCCCTGGTCTGTGATAGTGTACATACTGTGCATACCCACAGTACCCACATAGCGCCGCACCATGTGCACCGCACCGAGATGCACTGGGAAGTAGTGACTGAGTGACGTATTGGTGCGTTGTGTGTTGTTCCGGTCCCAACGTAAAAACGTGTTTGGTTGCAGAATTATAAAAACAAATAAACCTTGATAACTATAATCCTCCACCTTATTGTTGACTATAAAATACTGTATATTAGAAGCCTACACACGGCTACATATACTTTAATTCATTTTTTGCTTGACAGTATTTACCAGCGGACTCTATATTTTTAACGTAATCTAAGTCACCCCGACCATCGTGAGGAAACATTATGGTTTATTGCTATCACCTTTTCATTACCCTAGGACACAACTCGTCAGTGTCTTAGTTTGCGTCGAGTTTTTCGCCTGGAAATCAACTGTTGACTCCTGGGAAATATCGCCTCTCATTGGTAGCTTATTTTGGCTTTGTCACGTGACGTTTCGTCTGTCTGCTTCACGATCTTTGTCTCTTAAAACGAGTTGCGGGCCTTGCAGCGATGGGCGATAGATCGCTTTTCATTTTTGGTTTATTTTGAAGGCTTCGTTTATTTTCAAAGGATTGAACATATTAAGGATTAATTTTTTTTATTTTAAAGACATTCATTTGAGACTGGTAAGATAAACTTTTAATATTTTGACAGCCGTTGTTTAAATAAATCTGTGAACTTAAGTGTTCTCAAAATGAAGAATTTACAAAGTTCAAGTATCGGGGCCCGATACACATTCAAACTGATCGTCCCTTGTTTCGTGTTGGCCACTGGCGCGATGTGGTATTACGTCATTAAGAACGGGACATGTGAGGACGGGGTTCTCAAACTACCGAAACAGGACAGCAGAGCCATCATCTCCATCGTCACCAACGACACGGCGTGTAAAGTGAACATCGGCCCGGCGACGACCAAATGTGACAGCGGTCAAGGCGCGGCGGATAAAATGAGACTGAACACGGACATTTTCGGCCAACACTTCGCGTCTGCTTCTTACGTCCAGTCACAGCTCTACGGTCCATCCGCGCCCCGTTTTAACGTCCACCCGGGGGAAATTCCCAACACGGCCCATTACGTTTGGTGCGGTAAGAAGTTGTTTCAGTTCGAACACTACTTGGCTATGCTGAGCATCGTCAAGGTGCTGAAACCCATGAAGTTGGTCTTTCACTACAACCAACTACCCGTAGTTAACCAGCTGTACCACACCTGGTTTCAAGAGCTCAGACAGTCGCTGCCGTACTTGGTTTTACGGGAGACCAAAGCCGGTCTCCAATGCAACACGCCAGAGGTTCTCAATTTCGGACTTGCGCAGCTGGCGTCCAGCTCGGGGGGTGGGGTCTATGTCGGGGAGAGGGCAGTTCTGAGTTACATACCCAGCTACTGGAAGCACGAGAAATATTTGACCTACTTTACCACCGGAACTAACTCCAGCGAAGAAGTGATTATATTCACAAAACAGGAATTGGTGGAGCCCAACGTCACGCTGGACACGTTCAAGGCTAAAGTACTCAATAAATCCTACGAATGCCTGACATCGGATAAATTTAACCAGCTCATGACGTCACCGGAACTCCTTAAATCCAAAACGCCCGATGACTTATTGTCCCCCTGCTTGGTGGCGCCAAAACAAATTTACCCAGAAAACATCATCAACAACACAACACCATTTGGAGGCCTGGCAAGGACTTTGTATTATGTATGACAAGACAGAAATATTGGTAGCCAAACCAAGCGAGGTAACGGTGTTTTTTTTAAACACTTATGTGGTAGTCATATTCCCCTCCCACCTCCTATGAACATTTTAGAGGCATTCTAGTAATAATACATAAGGCAATTAATTAATTCTAGCTTCTATATACAACACAAAGATAATACGGGGATAACAATTACTTTTCTTATTCTTTATGCAAGAAAAAACGCATACAAATTCTCCCTCTTCCTGTCTTGAATTCGGGCATTGAATAGGTTGCCACATCAAACCAGGAAAAACCAACACTCTATCAACATTTAAGACTCTTCCAACAACGCAAGACTAGACCTAATACAAGTTACTGTCACTTACTCACAACACTCTGTTCGTAGTGCTACGATTTCGTTTGGATGGACTGCTCTCATTGCGGTAATTGTTCAGAATGCTCTCATTGCGGTAATTGTTCAGAATGCTCTCATTGCGGTAATTGTTCAGAATGCTCTCATTGCGGTAATTGTTCAATATGCTCTCATTGCTGTAATTGTTCAGAATGCTCTCATTGCGGTAATTGTTCAGAATACTCTCATTGCGGTAATCGTTCAGAATGCTCTCATTGCGGTAATCGTTCAGAAAGCTCTCATTGCGGTAATCGTTCAGAATGCTCTCATTGCGGTAATCGTGCAGAATGCTCTCATTGCGGTAATTGTTCAGAATGCTCTCATTGCGGTAATTGTTCAGAATGCTCTCATTGCGGTAATTGTTCAGAATGCTCTCATTGCGGTAATTGTTCAGAATGCTCTCATTGCGGTAATTGTTCAGAATGCTCTCATTGCGGTAATTGTTCAGAATGTTCTCATTGCGGTAATTGTTTAGAATGCTCTCATTGCGGTTATTGTTCAGAATGCTCTCATTGCGGTAATTGTTCAGAATGCTCTCATTGCGGTAATTGTTCAGAATGCTCTCATTGCGGTAATTGTTCAATATGCTCTCATTGCTGTAATTGTTCAGAATGCTCTCATTGCGGTAATTGTTCAGAATGCTCTCATTGCGGTAATCGTTCAGAATGCTCTCATTGCGGTAATCGTTCAGAAAGCTCTCATTGCGGTAATTGTTCAGAATGCTCTCATTGCGGTAATTGTTCAGAATGCTCTCATTGCGGTAATTGTTCAGAATGCTCTCATTGCGGTAATTGTTCAGAATGCTCTCATTGCGGTAATTGTTCAATATGCTCTCATTGCTGTAATTGTTCAGAATGCTCTCATTGCGGTAATTGTTCAGAATGCTCTCATTGCGGTAATCGTTCAGAATGCTCTCATTGCGGTAATCGTTCAGAAAGCTCTCATTGCGGTAATCGTTCAGAATGCTCTCATTGCGGTAATCGTGCAGAATGCTCTCATTGCGGTAATTGTTCAGAATGCTCTCATTGCGGTAATTGTTCAGAATGTTTTGAAATGTGGGATATGGGGAAGTGTCCTTGATTTTGTTCAGTTTGAATTTAAAACCCTGGGGGTCACTGGGGGTCGATTTCGCAATCTGAAATCATAGTCATAGGTTCTAACATTGCTCACTTGACACCCCCACCCCCCGTGTATTTAAAGTAAACTTGACACCAATGTTCCCCAATTTTCCCAAATGTTCCCCAATGTTTCTCAAGGTTAGTTGGCATGTGTGCAAAGTAAGCATAATTGTGTTAAAATTTGCACAGCATCCAGTATTTTTTTGTAAATTGCAGTATTTTTTAAAATTTACTGTGCGATATTTCTAAAATGCTACGCGGCGTCGGTCAGAAGCCGCGCAGCTTAAAGGGAAAATGGCTTGACACCCCCGTGTGGCTGTAGTAAATAACAAATTGAGCGGAGCCTATACTTTTAATTAACTTTATTTAAGTATAGCAAATGTTTCATACAAATTCACATATCAAAAGTATTTTTGTATTCCCTTATTCACCGCCTTGTCTCTCGTGCATGATTCCGCGGAAAGACAAAAGTAAAAAAAAATGACCCACTTCCCGTGATCCTATCGAGCTGAAATTTTGCACATAGACGTTTGTCCCTTAACATTGCATTCTATCGAAACTTCAGATCGATCGAATGTACTGTAATTAAAATAATGATTTTTTTAGATTTTCTCTATTTAGCATGTAAATGATTATGCTAATCTGTCGCGCGGTGCATATTATATTGAACATACTTTGATGATATTTTCCCGATCAGTAAATATTTATGCTAGTCTGTCGCGCAGTGTGTATTATATTGAACATAATCAATACTTTTAGTTATGTATCATACATAAGGGATTTATAGTAAAACAACTTTGTTTTTACGGGTTGTTTAATTTAAATCCTATTACATGTACTATTGCTCAAAACTGGATATTTGACATAGTTGGAACTCTTCTTTTGGAAAATAGAAATATGTCGTCACCAATGTTCACTCAAAGGTTCGTTGGTCCGTGTGCAAAGTAAAACAACTCGTGCGCAAAGTCGCACAGCATCCATTTTTTGTGCAATATTTTAATAAATTTACTTCGTGGTAATACTAAACTGCTGCATGGCGTCTGACACATATCTGCGCAGCCGCGCAACTTAAAAAGAACATTGGTCGTCACCTATGCTGAAATTTACTTTATGGTCCCCTTCCAGGATGAAAATTTCTAAAATAGCCCATTACATTTTTTTTCTATAAATATGTCAAAGAAAAATGTATTTTTTATCGCCAAAACACATTTATTACAACAACAACAAAAAATACTAATTTATTTTAATTTCATCATAAGATTCCAAAAAATCAATCAGTTCATTTTAAGGTCAATAAGTTTTGTCTCATTTTTATGTAAGGCCGTTTAGCACAAAATCCATGGAGATGAACTATAAACTTTTCCCAGTCTCTCTGCTTATTTGCTCATAGGCTCTCAAAGATTTTCAAGGCAAAACAATTTTTGTACCAAGAAAGAAAAAAAAAGCGAAAAGCCCCTTAACCGTGATATATTGGGTTAGGTTAAGAGGGGGAATACCTTTAAAAGGGTAAGTTCTTTCCAGTTAATACTTTTTTATAACATAATTGTCAAATATAATCTTAGAGTCGCTATTTCACTGTCGACGTATTTCATGTCGCATATTCAATTGCTAAGCCAAGTTGTATGCCCTACGTTTGGGCCATGAAATGTATAAAAAAATATTTGCTGTTGCTCTAAAGATAAAACTACTGGCAGTGGCGGACTTCCATGCAAACCTATGAAGTTTATATTTCAATTTCTAACTTCTAAGTTAGAAATTGAAATATAAACTACATAGGTTTGCATGGTTTAGACAGTTATTTATGATTTCTACAGTGGTGCAAATACTAACAGCAGGTAGCCACAGTTTGGTAGCCCAATATCAGCTCCACCTGCCCTGATAAGAATGTTGACACCAACTTTTTAACCGGCGTCATAAGTGGCTCTTGTCACTATAGTTGAATACAAATCTGAAATTTCTGATCAGTTCGTTGACTGACAAACAACACGTAGGTCAAACTAACACATTGATTTGGTTAGAGGTTATAGTCAATTCGTTTGTCATGACAACACGAAAACAAAACGTCTTAACTTAAATTGTATTTTACTGTACGCAAATAAAAACATAATCCTGAGGTAGCAGTCTTTTAATAATCAGGATTTGACCTTGAACTTTCGTCTAACATATATGATGGCCAAGGTGGCCAAACGGCGGCCCACGCGCTCCATGCGTCTCGTCTGTGTTCAAAAACAATTTATGATATTTAAATTTTCTTTTAAAATTTATACATGTAATTCTAAAAAAATAACGAAATTAATCTTGACTAAAACAAAGGTTCAATTTTAAATGAGGCAAGTTGTAACACCGCATGGAATATTGCTCATGGTCTTATGAAAGAATTCTTATTCTGAAAGAACACCACCACAACTACTAGCTACCACAGCTACTAGTTACCACAACTACTAGCTAACACAACTACTAGCTAACACAACTACTAGCTAACACAACTACTAGCTAACACAACTACTAGCTACCACAACTACTAGCTACCACAGCTAATAGTTAACAAAACTACTAGCTACCACAACTACTAGCTAACACAACTACTAGCTAACACAACTACTAGCTAACACAACTACTAGCTACCACAGCTACTAGCTAACACAACTACTAGCTAACACAACTACTAGCTAACACAGCTACTAGCTAACACAACTACTAGCTAACACAACTACTAGCTACCACAGCTAATAGTTAACAAAACTACTAGCTACCACAACTACTAGCTAACACAACTACTAGCTAACACAACTACTAGCTACCACAACTACTAGCTAACACAACTACTAGCTAACACAACTACTAGCTACCACAACTACTAGCTAACACAACTACTAGCTAACACAACTACTAGCTACCACAGCTACTAGCTAACACAACTACTAGCTAACACAACTACTAGCTAACACAACTACTCGCTAACACAACTACTAGCTACCACAACTACTAGCTAACACAACTACTAGCTAACACAACTACTAGCTACCACAGCTACTAGCTACCACAACTACTAGCTACCACAACTACTAGCTAACACAACTACTAGCTAACACAACTACTAGCTACCACAGCTACTAGCTAACACAACTACTAGCTAACACAACTACTAGCTAACACAGCTACTAGCTAACACAACTACTAGCTAACACAACTACTAGCTACCACAGCTAATAGTTAACAAAACTACTAGCTACCACAACTACTAGCTAACACAACTACTAGCTAACACAACTACTAGCTACCACAGCTACTAGCTAACACAACTACTAGCTAACACAACTACTAGCTAACACAGCTACTAGCTAACACAACTACTAGCTAACACAACTACTAGCTAACACAACTACTAGCTACCACAACTACTAGCTACCACAACTACTAGCTACCACAACTACTAGCTACCACAACTACTAGCTACC
This sequence comes from Ampullaceana balthica, assembly GCA_944989445.1. Classification (NCBI taxonomy): domain Eukaryota; kingdom Metazoa; phylum Mollusca; class Gastropoda; family Lymnaeidae; genus Ampullaceana; species Ampullaceana balthica. The sequence goes on along the minus strand of CALYLW010000370.1, from coordinate 356,894 downwards.
ACAACTACTAGCTACCACAACTACTAGCTACCACAACTACTAGCTACCACAACTACTAGCTACCACAACTACTAGCTACCACAACTACTAGCTACCACAACTACTAGCTACCACAACTACTAGCTACCACAACTACTAGCTACCACAACTACTAGCTACCACAACTACTAGCTACCACAACTACTAGCTACCACAGCTACTAGCTATCACTACTACTAGCTACCACAGCTACTAGCTACCACAACTACTAGCTACCACAACTACTAGCTACCATAACTACTAGCTACCACAACTACTAGCTACCACAACTACTAGCTACCACAACTACTAGCTACCACAGCTACTAGCTACCACAACTACTGGCTACCACAACTACTAGCTACCACAACTACTAGCTACCACAACTACTATCTACCACACTACTAGCTACCACAGCTACTAGCTATCACAGCTGCTGGTTACAACTACTGGCTACCACAACTACTAGCTACCACAACTACTAGTTACAACTGCTAGCTGCCACAACTTCTAGCTACCACAACTACTGGCTACCACAACTACTAGCTACAACAACTACTAGCTACCACAACTACTAGCTACCAAACAAATTTAAAGAAACTTGCGAGTTCAAATGCTTCTAAGGAGCCGTCCATAAAGTACGTCACGCTATTTTTGCCACTTTTTAACTCCCCCCTCCCCCTGTCACAAACTGTCACAAATCTTGGAAAACCCCCCCCCCTCTAAAGTACGTCACAATTTCGAACAAAAATTTTGTTTTTTATTAATAAACTAATGAAAAATTAATATAAAAGAGCGTCACGTCACACATGGCCGGATCCCCCTCCCTCCTGTCACAAACTGTCACACTTTCTTACACCCCCTCCCCCCCTCTGGAGCGTGACGTACTTTATGGACGGCCCCTAAGCAGAATTATAACAATAAGTGTTTACTAAACTTATGAGTCTATATATATGCAGTGTGTGTCTATTCATTATTTTTACATATTTGAATATTTCGTATTTGTGCAACTGTAACACATATATTTCTCCATATATAACATATATATGTTAGTGTTACAGCAAATTAAAAGTTTCAATGCGGCTCTCAACAATTTTTTTATCGTTAAAATGGCTCTCAGTTACTACAGGGCTGGCCACCTCTGGTATATGGTAAAAATAGTGCGATTGCAAACTGCATAACCTTATTCTTTAATGCACACATACATACGCACGCACACCCGCATACATTTTTTCAAATATTAACATATGTATACACACACAAATAGATACATACACATTTATAAACAAATAGAATACATTTTTATTAGGGCTGTGGAAATTAACCATTAATTTCTCGATTAGTCTAATTTTCTTTGTAACGACTTATAAATGTACTGGAAGTCAAAATGAAAAATATTTCGGCCGGTAAATATAAACTAATTTCCTGACGATTACACGGACATTTTTGTTTAAACTATTCCCTTAGGTGATTGTTCAAAATGTTGATAAAGGTTGTTTCCATTGAGAGAAATCTTTTGCCTACCATGCAATGTTCCCTCTATGTCTAAGCTCATTGTTTCGTGTGCAAAGTTGCACAACGTCAATTTTTTGTGCAATATTTTACAAAATTTTCTGATCGGTGATTCTAAACTCCTGCGTGGCGTCGGTAAAATATCTGCGCAGCGGCGCTGCTTATAGGGAACATTGCTATCATGGTTCTAACACTTCGCTTGCTTATCACCTGCAAACCAAACATCTACTACAGTATCAGAAACTTCAAATGAGACAATCTATAGCTATGTAAACGATTTTTCAGCTCGGCTGGTTCTATTGTCAAAAGGACCCGCTCATCACTTGAACCAAATAATGTCAATACACTTGTGTGTTTGCGTTGTTGGTTAAAAGATGTCAAATAAAGAAGACATTCCAGCAGTGGCGTAGCTAGGGTCATCTGCGCCCGGGGACAAGACACAAATTCTGCGCCCCTTCTCGGACCGACAGATTCTGGGGGCTCACTGAGCCACCAAGAAATTTTTTGAAATTTTACGGTTTATATCGTTCATTTTCGAAGCATCTGGTATTTTAATGAAGTAGAATACAGAATAATAATTTTCTATGCGATTGTAAACAATTTATTTGAAAAAATAGACTCTACTAATTATACATTACTGGAATAGACATAGTCTACAACAAATAGATCCTCCTTCATTTGACACTCGCAAACTCGTCAATCACATTGTCAACATTAATATTCTCAAGAGTTTCTTTTTTGATGCAAAAGAGTGCAAGATCACTAAGACGATCTTGTCCCATTGAAGCATGTAAATAAGACAAAATAAGCTTCAGTTTGCTAAAGGACCACTTACAGCTTGAAATTGAAACAGCAATTGTTAGAAGTATTTGCAGTGGAATGCACAGATTTGGAAATATATCATCTCAATATGAAATAATAAAACCAAGAAGCTCCAAAGAAGTTTCAGGTAGAACTTCAGTCCAGGAACTGAACAGCATTTTGTAGTCTCCAATTTCTGTGCATAATTCGTGACCATTGAAGTCAGTGCCGTAGAAATTTCCAAAATATAAGCAATTTTGACGAGGTGTATCGACATTTGTCTCAGCGAGAAGAGTTTTGACGTTTATTAAAAATCCAAATTTGGTGTTTAAGATTTTTAGAGAAAAAAAACGTATTGATATCTCCTGTTGGAGTCTATCAATTACGCAGTTCCTAACACGTGCAATTTCTTCTTCTGCCGAAAGTCCTGCATCTCTTGCTAATTCTCCAGGTATCCTCCGATGTCGTCTAATCCTTCTGTCAACCTCGTTTCCCCAAGTTGTGCATCTTGTTTTTCCATTGTCAATCGCAACTAGGATAAAATTATCACGAATGTTGACAAGTTCTTGCACCAGCGATTCAAGATCAGATGCTGCTTCCTTGAAATTCATAGTATTTTCCTGCAACCGTTTCTGGACACGATCAATTTTCCAAAGTATGATGTTCCAGAAATGTATCAAAACTAGGAAGTTTAAGTTTAATATACCTGCCAATAAAGTTTCTGCATCACTTCTGTTGTCAGGCGCCATAGTTGCATCTTCTGATAATTTTTTTCCAACAGCCCTACTAGTTCATATAGTCCTTCATAAATATCTTTAACAGCTTCTGATCGTGCACTCCAGTATGTTTTAGACTCCCTCTTCACTGTAATTGGCACAATTCTTTTTAATTCTTTCCAATGAGTTGTTGAATGAGAGAAAAACAAATATATACTTTCAACTGTTCCAAAATACGTGATAACAACTGGATCCTGTTTAGCTAGGGTTGCCAAATACGTGGACAGCAAAAGAAGGGCATAATAAAACAATAAGGAGGACGACAAAGGAGGACATTTTGAATATTTCATTTGAGTCGTCCCGGATTAAACTTAAAGTCAGTACAATTTTATTATAATAGTTGCCTTTGTTCATGCACGAGTCTTAAAAAACTGTTCATTTTTGTCTTGTACTAATGATTTAAGATTGTTGTATTGGTCAAACAATTGCACACCATCTACAATACCCATCTCTTTCAAATACAATATACACGCCAAAAGGTCATCAAGTTTAAATTCATTGATATTATCTAAGTACATACAATTAAAGCATTGAAATTCATCAAGTTTTCAACCACTTTTCTAAGTAACCAATGCATGTTTCATACACCAACTTAACATCTGCAAAACCCTTCTTCTTGACCACTTTCCTTAAGTCTTCTCAACATCTCCTTGACTTTCAGTGAAATAAATGTCTATTTTTCAAAACTTACAAGGTTGTGTGAGACGGCTCATAATCTCCATGACTGCTGTTTCTTCCGTTTCATTTTCAATGACTGAGATATTTTTTAACCTAGAACTAGAACTAGATTTTTTCGTCCTTGTCTAGATTTCTAGGTTTTAAAAATGGCCATAATCTATTTTTATTTAAAGTAAACATACAATGTATTATTTTTAAAAATGATACATAAAAATTATAATATAAAATATAAGAAAAGCCCCACATTTTAAACGATTTTAGCTTAGCCTGCCGGACGGAGAACATTGAGCTTATTAAACAACCCCATAAAAACAAAGTTTTTGAATATAAATCCCTTATATATGAGACATAACTAAAAGTATTGATTATGTTCAAAAGTGACAAACATTTACAGACTGAAACCAAAGTATCTCCCTTGGCTTTAAAACTAGGTCAAAGCTCTAGCAGACGACGACTAAACATTCTAAATAGTGATTTATATAGATAAACTAAAAATGCATTAATTTAATTACGGTACGTTCGATCGATCTGAAATTTTGATACGATGCATTTTTAGGTGAGACGGGTCCGTGTGCCAAATTTCACCTCGATGGCTTCACTGGAAGTGGGTCATTTTCGACTTTTGTTTTTCCGCTGGCGGACGGGCGTCGCGGTCGAGGGACGAACGAGCGTCGCGGTCGAGGGACGACGAATGAGACGGCGGTGAAGTTAATATAAGGGATTTAAGGGCGTCGCGGTCGAGGGACGAACGAGCGTCGCCGTCGAGGGACGACGAATGAGACGGCGGTGAAGTTAATATAAGGGATTTAAAAAGGACATGTCCTCCTTCTTCCGGACGTCTGGCAACCCTATGTTTAGCTGAGTTTCAGCTGTGGTTGTCACAGTTTGAAAACAATGCTCTTTGATTTCTGGCACATATTCGCTGTTGAAGGCCGGATATATGCCCAGTCATTACATCAGCATTGTCATGTTATTGTGACCGACAGTCGGCTAGAGGTATGTTATCATATTCCAGTTTCTCTACGGTAACTGTTTCAAGGTAAATTTATAATATAAAAACAGGGTATAAGTAGGCCTGACAAGACGTAACAAAACAGCGAACGTTTCGGCAAAGAGCCTTCCTCAACGGACAAATAGTTACTTTTGTAACAAAATGGTTACATTTTTAGTTTGAAAATCCACATGGCGCCCCTTAATGCTCAATAGGGGCGCCAAAATCATGCTTGCCAACTTGTTTGTAAAGAAGATATTTGTGGAGTTCCAAATTCAATCTTGCACACTTATTTGAAATGCATTAGTTTACATCAAAATAAATTTAAATAATTAATTTTAATACTCATTTTGGCGCCCCCTAACGTGGCGCCCGGGGACATATGTCCCCCCCTGCACCCCCCTAGCTCCGCCACTGCATTCCAGTGTTATTTCGAGTTTCGACAAGTACGTTTAATAAATGTTACTTATGACACGCTACATTTCAATGTTTGGCTTTAATCGAAATTATCGATTAATTAATCGTTAATTTTTTTTTAAAGTTTACGATTAATTTTAAATAAATCGATAACAGCCCTAATTTGTATACAAACGTCAATAGATTTAGTATGTATGCACATATATAATTATATATTTACAAGAGCAATGCCCGTGCAATGCTACGGGTAGGCACAATGTAAATAACTTTATTTGGATTTGAGTTTCACATTCCCCTTAATAATGAGTGTAAACGTATCAGGAAATTAGGGTAATCATAAATCAAACCCCTTCTTTATAAAATCACGATATGTGTGTCTAGAAAATAGAAAATATGATGAATTTAAATATTACCCATCAATTTTAGTATTTCTGCTTTAATAACGCACGCTTTTCTCTATATACTTTAAAAGAATAACAAAGGTCCTTAACAGTTACAAAAATCTAATGGGCAAGGCTCAATTTCTTTTTCCAGGAATCAAAAAAATGAAAACAATATCTTTGATTGCTTTGGTTCTAGGAAAAAGCTCTTAAAATCACCCACTCCATTTTATAAGATAAGTATGAAATTAGTTCAAGACGAAGAGGATATTTTTTTAGCATAGTAAAAAGCAATAAATTGGCAGATACTTGTTTCACTTAAATAACGGATTTTGTTTCTTGGTACCTATATTTAAGCCTTTTTTCATTGTAGCTTTTTAGCTTATAAAATGACATATAAGTTAGGGCTTAATGTATAACATATATTATGTAGGCATTTGATTTTAAAACAGAATAGTTTTTAAAAAATCAGTCTGTATACAAAACTTTATCCTCGTATAATATTGCTCAAATAAAATCAAGTTGTTATGTCACAATATCAGTTGCTGTTAGTGTATTTTTTGCCAGAACAGGGGTAGGCACAATTAAAAAATAACTTTATTTGATTTTGGGTCTCAAATGTCCCTTAAAAATGAATGTAAATGCATCATGAAATTAGGGTAGTTGTAAATCAAACCACTTATAAAATTCACGATATGTGTGTCGAGAAAATAGAAAGTATGATGAATTTAAATAGTAACCATCAATTTTGGTAGGTCTGCTTTATAACGCATGCTTTTCTCTATATAATATACTCCTACAGAATATGAAAGGTACTTAACTGTTATAAGAATCTAATCGGCAAGGCTCAATTTCTTTTCACATGAATAAAAAAAGTTTAAAATATATTTCCATATGATTCCTTTAGATCTAGGAAAATGCTCTGAAAAACACCAATTCCATTGTATAGTTCAAGCATGAAATTAGTTTACGACGAATTAGTTATTATTTGAGCCAGATAATATTTATTTGAATATGTATGCTTAGTGGAGGGTGGAAATATGGTTTATGGGTATACAATTAGAATTACGGACACTTCGACCCCGGACGATTCGACCCCGCACGGTTCGACCACGGACGGTTCGACCCCGGTCGGTTCGACCACGGACGGTTCGAACCCGGACGATTCGACCACAGGACGTTTCGACCCCAGGGTGTTTCGACCCCGGACGTTTCGACCCTCTCGTTTCTCCATTGTGAAATGTTTTTATTTATTCTTTGGTTTAAAAAAAATATATTTTTATAAATTAATTTTTGGTATGTTATCCATTAAAAATTAAAAACTCCTATCCCAAACTAAAAACAAAACAAAAGGACCTAATTTATTATTGGGTGTCAAAAAGTATATATTTAAGTCGTTCAAAGATTTTCATTGGGATAACATAAACAAATGAAAGTTGCTTTTTTTCATTTAATAAAGTGTCGACATGCTGAACGACACACCTCGCAGGCGCTGAAACCATTAGAATGATTACAAACCCGCGCCATTTGCATTCACTTCTGTTTCTTGTGTTGCTTAACTCGTGTATACCTCCCTAGCAGAAATACTGATTTTAATAAGACGTACAAAGTTGTCAGTATTTAAAGTCCATAAATTTGCATAGTTTATACCGCCGCCTAGCAGACAATAACGTTCAAGCTGCTGGACCCGTATGACCGGACTGAACGTTACGTCATTGTTGTTTACATTTCGTCCCATGGTTTCATAATCCCGTGTTACAAAGGCTACACTAAGTGACCACCACAGCAAGCCGTGTGCTGGCGAGGGTAAATGGAGTAAGTGGGGGCAGAGAGAATGTAGGCACCTTCAGAAAGGACTGACTATCTGACCACATTGCCTTTGTTTTGTCCGATTACATCTTACGGGGTGAGGGTGGAGTTGAATTGATTTGAAAGGTCTTTCTACCTGAGAGAAATGGCGCATTGATCACAATCATGAATTCGCGATGAATATTGACTGGTTGTCAATAACAATTTCAAACTGTATTTAATTTTTAATGGATAATAATTTTAAGCTAAATTATTTTTAGTCAATGGATAACATTTAAACATGTTTATAACAAAACTTACTATTAAAAATAATAAATTTTAAAAAGTATATTTAAAATAATATATTAAAAAATTATACGGTGTAGATACGAAGGGGTCGAAACGTCCGGGGTCGAAACACCCTGGGGTCGAAACGTCCTGTGGTTGAACTGTCCGGGGTCGATTCGCCCGGGGTCGAATCGTCCGTGGTCGAACTGGCAGGGTCGAACCGTCCGGGGTCGAATCGTCTGGGGTCGAAGTGTCCGAACACCTAAAATACATATATTCTTTTCACACGAATATTAACATAAAAAACAATGTTTTGTTTTGTTCTTTTAAATTCCTAGAGATTGATTTTCTAATAAATTATGTCATTTTGAAAGGACTTCCCACTCTTTTCTTCTAGTATTCACAAAGCAATAAATTGGCAGATACTTGTTCCACTAAAATAAAGGATTACTTTTCGTTGTATTTGTATTTAAGCCTTTTTTCATTGTAGCATTTTTTAGCTTATAAAATGACATATTTGGTAATGGTCTTAATATATAACATATATTTGTAGGCATTTAATATTAAATCAGAATAATTTAAAAAGAATATTTTTCAAGAAAGTCTATACAGCTTAAAAGAAAACTGCCATTTAGTTAACCACATGATCTGCCTTTGAAATCAGTCTTTAAACAAAACTTTATCCTCGTTGCATAATATTGCTCAAATAAAATCAAGCTGTTATGTCTAAATATCAGTTGCTGTTAGTGTATTTTTTCGCTTGAGCACGCACTTTCTGAAGCTAGAACCTATATATATGAGTCGTAATACCCGCGATATGTCTTTACACTAAATATATGTATACCTTAAAGAACCGTACAATTTATACCCGAAGAGTGTGCCACGCAACTCATTGTTCTAGAAATGTAACTATTTTTTTAATGAATGTTTTAGTTTTGTTAGCTCTTAAATACCTTAAATAATGATTTTTATGGGAAAAGCATATTATGTATGTGAATTTTGATGCTTAAGTAAGGTGTGCATGGGTTTTATTTGTTTTAAAGAAACATTTTGAATCGCAAGGTCTGGGCTTAAAATTTACCCTGCTGATTTAGTTTAATCTATGCAAAAAGTATAAAAACAGTTGCTAAGCTATAGTGTTTATGTCATCCAGGGTTGGGCGATATTATTGACTCTTACCCCTCCTATAAATGGTACACTTCAAAAGGTCATAAAGTTGTACTCAATATAAAAATAGCTGTTCCACTTATTACCCACACTCATTGGTCCGTGCATATAACTCCTATATATAATTCATTTTCGTCTATAACAGTACCGAATTTTTTTTTCCATTCCTTCTATTTCCTTGGGGCATTTTATGGAGCAATCGTTCCAGAAAATAATAATCCTGTAAACTATTTAAGCACCGAAAGGACGCGGTGGTCGGGTGGCAGTGCACTGGACTGTCGTACCGATGGTCACGGGTTCGAATCCGTGTGAATGCAAGGGTTTGTTCCCGGGGCCTAGGGCGTCCCCGAGTCACCCAGCTCCGAATGGGTACCTAACACTACATGTAGTTAGGCGGCTGAGTAATGCGTGGAACCCACAAAGCCGTGGCCTGTAAACGCTGCATCACTTGCCAACAGATCATCTGTCATGGTCTGTGGACGCAACTATCTTCTGCATAGAAGGAGCGTCTGTATAGATAAGATAAATCTCCCACCTAAGAATCATTGGCATTGCTTTCATCACTAATCACTTGCTTCATGCATTTTTTAATTTATAAATATAACTTACCTAGTATGTTTAACTTAATTTATGCAAAAAGAATATTAACAGTGGCTAAGCTATAGTGTTTGGTATCTGGTTTCACTCATGTGCTTTCTTTCTCTAATGCATTGAATACATTGTTAGTATTTGATTATTTATAACTAACTTTTAAAATGTCAAATACATTAAGTATTTAAATTACACATATAACAGATCTAAAGAAAAGTGGTAAAAGGATACTATGTATTTGATAATAAAGAAAATAATAGTATATACATATTGTTGAAATATTGCGCTAAAAAAACAATGACTATGGTTTGTAAACAAAAATGTTATATAAATTAACGTTGAACATAAATGTAGACATCTGGAGAAAGACCAAAGCAAATAAATTTTTCGAACGGCTGGATAAAATACATCTCGAAAATACATAAAGGAAACAGTGTAAAGATGTAATTTGCAAACAAATATTAATTCTGTAATTTTTTACAAAAAATGTATACGTAGTCTTGTTAGAGGCGCAACATTATCAGACATAAAAATAAACTGTTTCATCACATTTAGTTCACAACATAAACACACATACACTCACTTAAATCACACACTTGCACACACAAACATAAACACACAAACAGATAGTACCATTAAAAAAGCACATTTCATTGAAATAACCGCGGCTCTTTTTACTTTGTTTCCATTTTACAAATTAATATGAGCTCGAACTATGACGTAAAAGACACAATATTTTATGGCGAGAAACGCCCTCTTGTTAATCTCGACACCAAAACTTTTATTATTTTACGTCTTAATTTATTTTATTTTCGGGAGTTACCCCGCATAACGAGCACCCACACCCCCACACACACGGCTTCGGGCGCGCTTAGGCGTAATATATATAGGGATTCATATATTATATATTTACGCTCATTTGTCACTGCCGCCTAACGTTGAGGCTTTTTTTAAATTTTATCGTTGTAAGCAGTGCTGATTGACGCAAATAGTTATTTTTTGGTACAGTAATTTGGTGCGCTGCTTTCGAAAATTAGTTTAAAAATCGTGTGGTGATTAGCACTGTAAAAATTATTATATAAACGCTTTGTTTAATTTTCAGGAATATTTCGTGTTTATCATACAAGGATAAGTTACTTGGGCTTTTAACATAAACAATAAAAATAAATAAAAAAACCCTATTATAAAATACTTTGTGTACATTTAAGAAAGTTTAATATGACGTATTTATCATACAAGGACAAGTTAGTTGGGCTTTTGAAAAAGGTGGGCGCCGTAGGTGCCCTTAAAAAAGGGGTGCGCCGCAGGCGACACGGCGCCGCAGCACAAACTAGTACATATATATTTGTATGCACACGTCAACATTTTGATGATCTGAAATACTTTTATGTTTCGACGGCTTCCTTGTTAAAGAATGCAGCATTTAGATCTAAGTGTACGAGTCGCGCCAGTCTGTGCCTAAATTAGTGCATCTGATGACATTTTGTGATAGAATTGTGACGCAGTAACCCACAAAAATAAAAGGGTTCTTATATATATATATATATATATTCAATTTTTAAGATATACATATTCAAAATTTTAAAGGATCAAAATCGAATGATCTCTCAGGGGTTTCTCTCGCTTAGGCTCAGTACTTAAAGTGTTTTTATTTAATGAGTTGATCAACCCATAATTTGAGGACATCTGATTTCAACGTTAGTTTGATTGACATTTATTAGCACAAGTCACGTTACGACGGGGAACAAGATGTAATAAACGTCAACGCTGTGTTGACTCAAGTCTGTAAGAGCGTTGGAACGATGTCGCTTCATGCAATGTGTGACCAGGTTTATAGATTTTTTTAAAAAGGCCACTTTTCTTTATCTTAATGTGAACACACACACACACACACACACTTATGCCAACACACACACACACAAACACACATGCACACACGCACAAATCCTCATGTGCACACACAAGCATACACACATATATACATACACAGTCACACATACATACACACGCATACACACGCACACACACATATATACACACACACTCACTCACACACATACAAATATACACATATATACACATATATACACACACGCACACAAAAACACACATACACATATGAATGTGGTGAGTTTTAGAAGTCTGACAAGTGTCTAGAGAGGAATGTGGTGAGTTTTAGAAGTCTGACAAGTGTCTAGAGAGGAATGTGGTGAGTTTTAGAAGTCTGACAAGTGTCTAGAGATGAAAGTGGTGAGTTTTAGAAGTCTGACAAGTGTCTAGAGATGAATCTGGTGAGATTTAGAAGTCTGACAAGTGTCTAGAGAGGAATGTGGTGAGTTTTAGAAGTCTGACAAGTGTCTAGAGATGAATCTGGTGAGATTTAGAAGTCTGACAAGTGTCTAGAGATGAATGTGGTGAGTTTTAGAAGTCTGACAAGTGTCTAGAGATGAATGTGGTGAGTTTTAGAAGTCTGAAAAGTGTAAGAGATGAATCTGGTGAGATTTAGAAGTCTGACAAGTGTCTAGAGATGAATGTGGTGAGTTTTAGAAGTCTGAAAAGTGTAAGAGATGAATCTGGTGAGATTTAGAAGTCTGACAAGTGTCTAGAGATGAATCTGGTGAGATTTAGAAGTCTGACAAGTGTCTAGAGATGAATCTGGTGAGATTTAGAAGTCTGACAAGTGTCTAGAGAGGAATGTGGTGAGTTTTAGAAGTCTGACAAGTGTCTAGAGATGAATCTGGTGAGATTTAGAAGTCTGACAAGTGTCTAGAGATGAATTGGTGAGATTTAGAAGTCTGACAAGTGTCTAGAGATGAATGTGGTGAGTTTTAGAAGTCTGAAAAGTGTAAGAGATGAATCTGGTGAGATTTAGAAGTCTGACAAGTGTCTAGAGATGAATGTGGTGAGTTTTAGAAGTCTGAAAAGTGTAAGAGATGAATCTGGTGAGATTTAGAAGTCTGACAAGTGTCTAGAGATGAATCTGGTGAGATTTAGAAGTCTGACAAGTGTCTAGAGATGAATGTGGTGAGATTTAGAAGTCTGACAAGTGTCTAGAGATGAATCTGGTGAGATTTAGAAGTCTGACAAGTGTCTAGAGATGAATCTGGTGAGATTTAGAAGTCTGACAAGTGTCTAGAGATGAATCTGGTGAGATTTAGAAGTCTGACAAGTGTCTAGAGATGAATCTGGTGAGATTTAGAAGTCTGACAAGTGTCTAGAGATGAATCTGGTGAGATTTAGAAGTCTGACAAGTGTCTAGAGATGAATCTGGTGAGATTTAGAAGTCTGACAAGTGTCTAGAGATGAATCTGGTGAGATTTAGAAGTCTGACAAGTGTCTAGAGATGAATCTGGTGAGATTTAGAAGTCTGACAAGTGTCTAGAGAGGAATGTGGTGAGTTTTTGAAGTCTGACAAGTGTCTAGAGATGAATCTGGTGAGATTTAGAAGTCTGACAAGTGTCTAGAGATGAATTTCGTGATTTTTAGAAGTCTGACAAGTGTCTAGAGATGAATGTGGTGAGTTTTAGAAGTCTGACAAGTGTCTAGAGATGAATCTGGTGAGATTTAGAAGTCTGACAAGTGTCTAGAGATGAATCTGGTGAGATTTAGAAGTCTGACAAGTGTCTAGAGATGAATCTGGTGAGATTTAGAAGTCTGACAAGTGTCTAGAGATGAATCTGGTGAGATTTAGAAGTCTGACAAGTGTCTAGAGATGAATCTGGTGAGATTTAGAAGTCTGACAAGTGTCTAGAGATGAATCTGGTGAGATTTAGAAGTCTGACAAGTGTCTAGAGATGAATCTGGTGAGATTTAGAAGTCTGACAAGTGTCTAGAGATGAATCTGGTGAGATTTAGAAGTCTGACAAGTGTCTAGAGATGAATCTGGTGAGATTTAGAAGTCTGACAAGTGTCTAGAGATGAATCTGGTGAGATTTAGAAGTCTGACAAGTGTCTGGAGATGAATCTGAAAAAAATCATGCGTAGATATGTTAACTCAAAGCGTCACGGAGGTTCTTTCTTTCAGAAAAGCAAGTATTTGATATAATTATAAAAGTTTACAGTCGATTAAATGGTTACACGCCGACAGGTCCTGGCCATTTTATTATAATGCTAAATCGGACCTATTGTGATTTAGTCGGGCAACACAAAACTAAGAGAACTTGCAGATTTAAAATAAATTAATATATGCAATTGTTATTATAACACACATAGGTTTCTTCTTTCTATATTGTTACTGTTCAGTTCTTTTAGAAAAGATTATGCTTTATTTTTTATACACAATCACAATCGAAATGGGGGAATTGATGTCAGTCAGGGCAAGTTCGATGCCATACAGGTCTAATTGATTTCGCAGCGTTGCTGTTTTTTGTTGTTGTTGTTTTATTTTGTTCACTAGAGTGGACAATTTTTAAATCCCTTATATTAACTTCACCGTCTTGTCTTTCTGTCTGACTGTCGCGGTCCCGCCCGCGGAAAAACAATAAAGTAAAAAAATTACCCACTTCCAGTCCTCCTATCGAGCTGAAATTTTGCACATGGACTTTTGTCACATAACAATGCATTCTATCAAAACTTCAGATCGATCGAATGTACCGTAATAAAATTAATGAATTTTTAGATTATCTCTATGTATCTCTACGTAGCATGTAAATGTTTGTGCTATACCATTGCGCGGTGCGCATTATATTGAACATATTTTAATAATATTTTCCCGATCTGTTGATATTTATGCTAGTCTGTCGCGCGGTGCGTATTATATTGAACATAATCAATAGTTTGAGTTATGTCTCATATATAAGTCTTATCACCAGACTTCTCAGCTAGGCTCATAACTCCCCACAGTCTTATCACCTTAGAACTTAATTCTAAGCGTGGTCTGTGATCTTCTGAGAGAGAAAGAGAGCGCCGTAAGGTTTGGGTACAGTATATAAAGACCCCTGGCCACGACATGATGGGCGTCTGCCCTAAATTCCTATCAATTCTATTGGGTGAATCTTAATTGCCTTGGGTGGTAAGCCCTACGTTCCAATAACCTCTGGGTTACATTCCTGACCCAAATAATATGCAACATCCCTCCAAGGTTATTGTCTCGCCCAATGTCTGAAAACTTATCACCCAACGGTTCTAATATTTTATGCTTCTCAAGCTATTATTGAGGTACTCAACAACAAGTATAGATGGAATCCTCGTTTGTTGTTGTTGTTGTTGTTGTTGTTGTTGGGTTTTTTTTTGGTTTTTTAAATTTTTTAAGTTTTTAAATTTTTTTAATTTATTTTTTTTAAGTTGACTGATTCAAGCAATACATGAATTGATTTTTTTTTAAATAATCTTAAGCGCGATAGGGACTATAGTTATAGCTTTTCAAACACTGGCAAACATTTATTTCGTTGACCTCGCTTAATAATCAAATCATTATGTTTAATTATTATGAGTGTGGCAATAAAGATTTTTTAAATTATTTAATTAAATTATGCAAGAATGTTTCTTTGTTTTTTGTTGTTGTTTGTTTGATATTTTTTTTAAATGTTTTTTTTTCTACTGGCATAAATTTTAATGTTGCTGATGACAACAGTATGGGCCTATCTTCATTTTGTTTTTGAAAGAAACGTATAGCGCCTTTCCCTTTTTTAAAATATATCTGAATATACGCTGATCTGTAAAATAGTTAAAAGAATAGGACAAGACTAAAAGTGTGGGAAACATCGTTTGACTTCCCTAAAGTTGCTTGTCGTATTTCCGAATTTTATCTGTAGCTCAGTTTGCCTTCGCGGCGTCTGAAGACATTCAAAAGAAACCTTTGTTACAGAAGCGCAATTCATTATTATTTTTTTAAATCAGCGCAATTCATTTTTATCTGTGTTACTCTTAAAACAGTACGGTCACCCTTGTTGGATTTCGCCAATGCTGGATTGTCCGCTTTCCGTACCTTCATCTATTGTTATGAAGCATGGATTGTGTTCGTTTAATCTGCATTCAAAAGAACCTCTGACATCATCACGCCCTATTATTTTATTCTAAACCAGCCGAATTTTTTGTGAAAGGCATAAATATAAATGAGTAGCACAAAGTTGCGAATGGTGGCAACCTTGTTGGATTGGTCAATCTTTACAGAGTCGACAAATCAGATTTCCGCAACTTAAAAAGCACATTTTTGGTCACTATAAACAAACTCAAAAACGACTAGAGCACAAACTTCGTCAACCATGGAAGACCAACTGTATGATCAGCTTTTATAAACTTCTACTCTACAACGAAACGATAAGTACCCCCAGTGGATCCATGACTAACCTTCAGAGAAACGGTCAAACACCAAGTCACAATTTAGACAAACTGCAAAGCCTTTTGAAGCAAAAGAAGTGATTGATTCTTTACCATGGTGAAAAGGAGGTCCTCAATAAAAGTCACTACCAAATATCCTGAAGACGTTTCATGTCACCCCATATTTCGATGCCCATTTGGGCAGAGATAAGACAGCCACAATCTCTGAACGTTGTTATTGGAAGAGAATGAAGCGTGACCTTCACCAATATGGTCAAAGCCTAACAAAATGTTTTGCCCTAAAGCCAAAAACCAGCAAGAAGACACCACCACTGAACAATATACCAGTGCATACCACATCTGTACATGCCTCAACCAGGTGCACTCCTTTTGAAATTTTTTATGGATAGAAAGCAAAGCTACCTACGGATCACAGGCCAGCGGAAGATGGAACAGTTTTACCATTAACTTATTTGGACAATGTAAACTCCGATATGCTGAACACACATACAGCAATTCAAAAAAATGTTGAATCTAACCGTGAATACCAATATCCACCCAGCCCAGTCACATCAAGAGTGTAACTTTGATCGCAGAAATACAAGCAGCCATGAATTAACTGATGATTCCATTGTTTATATAATCCTTAATGAAAGACGCCTAAGATGGCTAGGACATGTGAAAAGAATGAGCCCGTGTCGCATTCCCAAGAAACTCCTATATGGAGAACTGCCTACAATGTCAGTAACTTAAACGTTTACAGCAATAAACAGGGTTCTTCACCTAATAGGTGCCCTGATCTTATCTTATCTTATCTGTTTACAGACGCTCCTTCTATACAGAAGATTATTGCGTCCTACGCTTATCTATGGTTTGTGTTTAGTCCTGCATTTTTATTAGAGATTTAAATGTTGATAAAGTGTTGGTTTTCCTGGATTCTTCAGGCAACCCATTCCACGCCCGAATTCCGGACGGGAAGAAGGAAAACTTGTATGTGTTTGTTCTTGCATACGGAATAAGAAAGGTGTTTTTATCCTTATGTCTATCTGAGGGTTGTATTAAGTTATCTTTGTGTTGTATTTCTAAATTAGAATTAATTGCTTTATGTATGATTACTACTTTGCTCTTGGTTCTTCTATCCTCTAGTATTTCAAGGTTTAATGATTTAACTAATGGTGTTATTCTTGTCAGTTTCAAATATTCTTTAGTAATGAATAAGGCAGCTCTTTTTTGAATTTGTTCTAGTTTATCAATGTTTTCTTTGGTGGATGGGTCCCATACAGAAAATGCATATTCTAGTACAGGTCTCACCAAAGTGAGGTAGCATTTTAGTTTTATATCTCTATTACATTTGTTAAAGTTCCTTTTTATAAAGCCTAAGGTTTTGTTTGATTTTTTAATAACTTCATTGACATGGGGATTCCATGATAGTTTCTCATTTATTAAGACTCCTAAGTATTTTGCATCTTTAGTTTGGGTCAGTTATTTTCCATGAATGTAATATTTTGAATTTATTTGTTTCTTTTTCTTTGTTACTCTTAACAGTTGACACTTTTCTGGGTGGAAAGACATACTCCAGTTGGTTTCCCATTTTATCAATTCATCTAAGTCTTTTTGTAAAATTTTGCTATCTTGTTCTGATTTAATTGTTCTATAGATTATACAATCATCAGCAAATAACCTAACTTTTGTACCTGTTGAGATGTTGTTGGGTAAATCGTTTATATAAATTATAAAATATGGGATGACATGAAACGTCTTCAGGATATTCTGATGATTCTGTTAAAGGTAATGTCATTGGGAGCCTACATCAAAAGGAACAAGAAAACACAGGTGAAGAAACATCATTGTGATAAAACCTGTTCCAAAACCAATGGAGATTAGGACTTTTTAACCCACTAACAATTTCAAGAAGAAAGCGCCTTAGCACAACTCTTGACCTTACTTTTGACACGATAGTATATTATGGCCGCACGCGAGATCTTGAACAACCCATGTGTACATATTAAAAGAAAAAAGTGGGGGTGGTTACTTCAGGGCCATACGCTACTTCTTGACAGGAACAGAAAAAAACCACATCCTCCTCGGAGATAAAGTAATTCAACACATGAACACTGGCATTACATACAGAGGTTGGTGTCACCCGGGGCGGTAGCTCATGGTGTCATCCCCTCACGAATTACCCCATAGAACTCCTTCGAGTATTCCAGTGCCAAATAACGGGAACATGTAGAATTTTACATTTTGTTGTCACCTCTTGAGAAGTTGTCAACCGGGGCGGCCCACCCCCCACCGCACCCCCCTAGTAACACCTCTGATTACATAACAACTACATGCCTACTTTAACCAAAATGTGGAATGGGTTGCCTGAGGAAACACGGAAAACCAACACTATCAACATTTAAAACTCTAATAAAATGCAAGACTAGACAGAAACCAATGATAAGCGTAGGACGTAATAATCTTCTGTATAGAAGGAAGGATAAGCTAAGGGTAAGAAATCTGAAATGTTCGCACGCGTTTGAAGAGCAACAAATATAACAACTCTTAAATTATTATTTTTAAAATATTCATGTATTGCTTGATTAATAAATTGTAAATGAAAACAGAAAAACGCTGATTCCATTTATATTTCTATAGACTGTAACTTTTGATCTTGATTCGTCGAAATTATGTAAGATTTCATATTTTAAAAACGAGAAAACGTCAAAATTATTTTCAAATAAAAGGTTATGCTCCTTTCATTCATCGTAAAATAAAATAAAATTATTATTTTATTTCAAAACCAAAACAATTTTGCAACTTAAGAAAGAATTTAATTTCTCTGACAGCGCTAAAACATGTTAAGAAAGACTAAAAAGTAATTCATCAATTTTTTTACTATATATCCCCATGTTGTCAAAGGGGTATATTCTGATCTGAGGGGGTATATTCTGGCCTAGGTCAGTTTAACCCCGGGGGTATATTCTGGCCTAGGTCAGTTTAACCCCGGGGGTATATTCTGGCCTAGGTCAGTTTAACCCCGGGGGTATATTCTGGCCTAGGTCAGTTTAACCCCGGGTATATTCTGGTCAGGGGTTTAATCTGGCTTGTTACACCAGTTTTTCTTATTTTCCAAGTGTACACTTACACATGAGAAATTTTAAATATATTTAGCGAATCCTAGTGGATTGTTATATATTCCCAATAAGTCTGCATTACCCCCAAGAATTCCCTTTTTACCACAAATGGGGTAATTTACCCTTGTTCGCCGACTCCTGCTATAAGGGAAGCGGTTTTGTTTGTTGTAAAATTATTTCCGGTAACCATTTTAATAAAACCACGTCAATAACCCCCAGCCATATAGCCCCCTGCCGCCCCTCCCTCCCCCCAGTCAAATAATAGGGTTAAAAAAAAAGTAAAAATATATATTTTAAAACTAAATAATTCAAACAACTCTTCGTAACTTTTGAGATGGAGGTTTGAAGCAAAAATCAAACATCTCGAACTGTGTGGATCTTTGTCAAATTGTTCACTAGGGCTACAGTCATTTTTTAAAAAGTTCTTCAGACATAGTCATCAATTAACCCTAGTTGTATCCTTCAACAACTGTGGGGGGGTGGGGGTTTTACAGAAAAGGATATTTTTCAAAATATTATTTTCTTTTTTTTCTTGTTTAAAATATTTTTAAAATTATTTTTAAAAGTATTTTTAAAAGTATTTTTAAAATTATTTTTTAAATTATTTTTTAAAATTGAGTTTATTAATGTCTTGCTCTAGATCCCTTTAACCAGTTTTTGGTTTTTTTTCTGGTAGGACGGCGTTCCGGCACCTTTTCCACATACTTTATTTTATTACTGCCTGGAATGTTTGGTCTTATTTCTTTTTTAGGTTGCATTCCGGTACCTTTTTTTCATGCCTTCCGGTACCTTTTTTTCATGCATTCCGGTACCTTTTTTTCATGCGTTCGGTACCTTTTTTTCATGCGTTCCGGTACCCCTTTTTCATGCGTTCCGGTACCTTTTTTTCATGCGTTCGGTACCTTTTTTTCATGCGTTCCGGTACCTTTTTTTCATGCGTTCCGGTACCCTTTTTTCATGCGTTCCGGTACCTTTTTCTCATGCGTTCCGGTACCTTTTTTTCATGCGTTCCGGTACCTTTTTTTCATGCGTTCCTGTACCTTTTTTAAAGAAAAAAAAACAATGTCTCTAACTCTTACTAACTGCGTTCTCGATCTGTCCTCAAAAGTCTTAATTGGCGGAGGTTTTTTTTATTTCATTGCCGAGAGCTCTCGTGGTAAAATGTGTCGCTAATGACTTAATGGCTGTCAGGGGTGGTTTATAATACTGAAATATTGGCTACCGTTTCATTTATTTTTTAGACTAGAACAAATTCTGATGAAAAACGTTAGTTGTCGGCTGGTCTAAATGTGTTTGCACGCCTCATACGTCATCGAGAAGTGTAGCCTGAGTTTTCATTGGTCGTCTATGAACGAACGTTACTTAAAATAGCAACCAACCAATTCTCAACCTCATACCCGAGTCCATCAGAACCCAACAACATTAGCAAGAAAGACACTGACCCGCTAGCGTCACCAGATTGTTTGGGGGCGGTGTGTTTTGATTACCATAGCAACTGGCACAAACCCCTTGCAACGCGCCAGCCATTGTGTTGTGTATTTTAGTGCAACACTTCTCGGCACCACGGCCTTGGCCCATTGATCCTTTCCACACGATAGAGATTTTCTATCAACTATCAAAATCGATCGTCCGTTTCCGTACTTATTCAACTAAGGATTATTTTAGGCACTGCCTTTGTTCATAGCTTGAAAGAAATGTCAGCGATGTTTCTTAATTTTCTGCCGTTAGTATTCGCCTCTAAAATACCACAAAGCTCAGTTCATGAAGCTGTGTTTTGAGAAAAGAAAAATTAATTTAATAATACATGCTTTCAACTACTTGAACTGTGTTCCACTTGTCAGACTGCGTGCCCTTTACCCAGGTTCTAACTGCCGTCTTCCCAGGGACCATTCCTAAAAGAACTTGTAAATGAAAAAATAAATATAAAGTTTTCATGATACCTTTTTACTTTATTTATAAAAAATGTATTACGTAATTGTAGTAAACTTTTACAAAGTAGTAAACGATGTTTAGTAAAAAAGTGAAAAGTGCGAGGTCCAAGGCGGTTGCCTCTCTCGCCTTGCCCTAGGGCCGGGCCTGAATGTGACAAAAGCCGTTTCCCAACAATCAAATTGCACACCAGAATATTGGACCTCACCTTTGACATAAGGATCACATAACATTACTTATCCGTGTATCAAACTTTTAACATTACATTTCTCAAGCTACAATATGACGATAATTCACTGAAATAATATAGGAGAAGAAGATAATATGCAGAAGATAATTACGTCCACAGACCATGACAGATGATCTGTTGGCAAGTGAAGCAGCGTTCACAGGCCACGGCTTTGTGGGTTCCATGCATTACCCAGCCGCCTAACTAGTGTTAGGAACCCATTCGGAGCTGGGTGACTCAGGGACTCAGGGACTCAGGGACTCAGGGACTCAGGGACTCAGGGACTCAGGGACTCAGGGACGCCCTTTGATCTCAGGGAGAGTTTCTCGTTTTGCCAGGTATGCTTTAGTTTACTCAATGCTGCCATTGTTTAGGCCAATCTAGCAGGAATTTCTGGCTTTGAGCCTTGCATTCACATGGATTCGAGCTGCCACTCGAAGACCGCGCACCCCTGTCCGGAGTCTAGGCGTTTATTAAACACAATACTTGACCCCGAGGGGGTGTGGGAGGCGGATGTGGCTTATCAGTTATGGAGGATCATGAACGTGAACTTGAACTATCCCTTAACCTGTCATTGGGTCGTTGGGGCACCATCGTGAACTGCACACTATCTCACGCCATTGGTCCCGGTCCTGTGCTGCCTTTTGAGATTCGCTGAATGACAGACCGGTCCACTCTTTGATATTGTCTTCCAATCTCTTCCTTTGTCTGCCTCTTTTCCTTCATCCATGGACTGTGCCTTGCATTATAGTCTTCGCGAGACCTCCAGTTCTTGTAACGTGTCCGTACCATCGTAGCTTCCTCTTCTTAATTGAGGTGAGAAGGTCCTCGTAGGGGCCAATGACAGTACTTATTGTGTTGCGGACCGCTTCGTTTGTGATGTACGCGAGACCTCCAGTTCTTGTCACGTGTCCGTACCATCGTAGTTTCCTCTTCTTAATTGAGGTGAGAAGGTCCTCGTAGGGGCCAATGACAGAACTTATTGTGTTGCGGACAGCTTCGTTTGTGATGTGCGCTGTGTAGGGGATGTTCAATATCTTTCTGAAACATCTCATCTCCAGCGCATTGATTCTTCTTTGGAGGTCTGCAGTGAGCGTCCAAGCCTCACAACCATACAAGAAGACCGACATCGCCAGAGAGCGCATTAGTCGGATCTTTGATCTCAGGGAGAGTTTCTGGCTTTGCCAGGTATGCTTTAGTTTACTCAATGCTGCCATTGTTTAGGCCAATCTAGCAGGAATTTCTGGCTTTGAGCCTTCGTCGGATATTATGGCCCCTAGATATATTTACAGGTGGAGACCTCTTCGAGTTTTTGCCCGATTATCCGAATTTCATTTGTGAATTTTCTATTTGCCATGACCTTGACCTTGGTCTTTTCTGCATTGATTTCCATGCAGTACGCCTTTGCTGTTTTCTCTAGTTTTGCGAGGAATTCTTTTAGTTTGTCCTCGCTGCCAGCTAGGCCGTCTATGTCATCGGCGAAGCGCACGCTGGTTATAATTCTCCCTCCGATGCTGACTATTCCGACATGGTTTTCTAGCACATCTGTCATAATCCTTTCAAGGAAGAAGTTGAAGAAGATGGGGGAAAGTAAGCATCCTTGTCTGACACCAACAGTGGTCTTGAACCAATCTCCCAGCTTGCTGTTGAAGAGTACTGCGCTGGTTGCTCTGTTGTATAGGTTCTTGATCACTTCAATGAGGTTTGCATTAATGTTGAACTTGTGCATAGTTGCCCACAGTGCCGCAGCAACACACTGTCGAACGCTTTTTTAAAGTCTATAAAGACATGATAGAGGTCACTCTGGTGTTGGAGATGTTTTTCATAGAGCACTCACAGGTTAAAGATTTGCTCCATTGTGCTTCTTCCTGCTCTGAAGCCCGCCTGCTCTTCTGAAATTATTTGCTCTGCTTGTGGTTTCAGTCTGTGTAATATGATCATAAGCATGACTTTGCTGGGGTGACTAATCAAGCTGATTGTACGGTAGTTCTGGCACATCTGTAAACTACCCTTCTTTGGGAGCGTGATAAACAGTGATTGCGTCCAGGGGGTTGGCCATTTTCCTGTCTGCCAGATCTTGTTGCACATGTTAGTTAGGATGTTTATTACAGTGTCACCGCTTGCCTGAATCAGTTCGCCTAGAGTGTTGTCTGCTCCAGCTGATTTCCCCTTTTTTCAATTTTCCTACAGCCAGCTCCACCTCGCCACGGAGGATAGAATGCACGTCTGTGTTAGTTGACTTCGGGCAGTTGAGCAGTGATGCATCGCCTTTGGAGTCTTCATTGTACAGCTCAGAACATTATTCGGTCCATCTTTTGAGAATTTCTTGCTATGGAGGATCAATGGGCTGTAAAACATAACGAATATTCAGCATAGAAATTCTTTTTATTGTGCCCGAAAACTTTCATCGGCTCCTTCAAATTTAGGACGTTCAAGTATGGCAGCTGTATTGGTGAATACAACAGATCAATGTCAAAAATAAAATAACTTTCAAACAATAATCTATCCTCAGGAATGCTACAAAAATAAAATAACTTTCAAACAATAATCTATCCTCAGGAATGCTACCAAAATAAAATAGCTTTCAAACAATAATCTATCCTCAGGAACGTTACAAAAATAAAATATCTTTCAAACAATAATCTATCATCAGGAATGTTACAAAAATAAATTCCTTTAATTTTATTTTTTATCTTCTTTCACTTTTGATAAAATCATGAGTTTATTATTTTCACTCGTCAAAATTATTTTAAAAAATGTGTTTCTTGTTTAACCTGCAATAAAATCTTGGTTGCTGAAATTCAACATGCGACCAAAACGTTTTGAAAGGGGTTTTAAGCCATGTTAACGCATCCACATTTTCCACTTTTACCAGGATCCCAATGATCTAATCCCCGCCATCAGTCACATGATCTCGCTGAACCCAAAGCCCGGCACACCTGTAGAGTTTACCTTCGGTCATTACCTGAGCATCCTGTCTGCCCTCTACCTCGGGGGTTTTGAAAGGTGAGTGACCTGGATGTTGGAGGAGTCAGGACGCACATAGAAGAGTGAGCATTTCAATGTGCACAGGTCAGTTCAGGCGGGCCAGTGCAGATTGGTCAGTGCAGATTGGTCAGTGCAGGCTGGTCAGTGCAGGTTGGTCAGTGTAGGGTGGTCAGTGTAGGGTGGTCAGTGCAGGTTGGTCAGTGGAGGCTGGTCAGTGTAGGGTGGTCAGTGGCTATCTGGCTGACTGTTGATGTTATCTTCGAGATACCTTGCCATCAATAATTATCGGACAGTAGCTTCAATTTGATTACATCATTTACAATCATTATTATTTTTAAAATCCTTTATATTAACTCGTGGTGTCTGCGGCCGCCCGACCGACCGACCGCCCGCCCTTGTCGCCAAAACTTTTGAGCGATTATTAACCCACTTGCTCGTAAGCTAGCGAGCTGAAATTTTGCAGGCAGATTCGTACCGTACCGATAATAAAAACAATGTATCAAAATTTTCAGATCGATCGCATGTACCGTAATTAAATTATTGATTTTTTAGATTATTTTATTTATTCCTATGTATCATGCTATTTTTTGAGATAGAGCGTCGCGGTGCGTATTATATTGAACAACCTTTCTGTCGTGCAATAAGGTGCGTATTTTATTGACAACTCTTTTTATAAACATATTCCTGATCGGTGCGCATTATATTAAACACGTTTTACGACACAACTGCAATCTTGTATTTATGGATGGTCTGGCGCTGCGTATTATAATGAACATTCTTTTAATTACTTCTCGTACATAAAGGATTTATAGTCAAAAATTTGGTTTTTTACGGGTTTTTCTTATTAAATCCTTTATATTAACTCGTGGTGTCTGCTTGCTTGCACCCTTGAACCCTCGCACCCTTGTCGCCAAAACTTTGGATCAATTTTTAACCCACTTCCTCGTAAGCTAGCGAGCTGAAATTTTGCAGGCAGTTTTGTACCGATGATAAAAATAATATATCAAAATTTTAGATCGATCACATGTACCGTATTTGAATTATTTATTTTTTAGATTATTTTATATGTTCCTATGTATCATGTTATTTTTTTAGATAGAGTGTAAGGGTGCGCATTATATTGAACAAACTTTCTGTCGCGCAATAAGGTGCGTATTTTATTGACAGCTCTTTTTATAAACATATTCCTGATCGGTGCGCATTATATTAAACATGTTTTACAACACAACTGCAATCTTGTATTTTTGGATGGTCTTGCGCTGCGTATTATAATGAACATTCTTTTAGTTACTTCTCGTACATAAAGGATTTATAGTCAAAAACATGTTTTTTTAGCGGTTTAATTTTATTAATATCTTATGTTGTTTTTTTTCTTGATTTTCTTCAAATATTTTGTATCAAGAATTTTTTTTTAAATTTTATAATAATTTCGTTAAACTTAAAGGGGTACTAAAACTAAAAGAGTTTTGAGATTGCCAAACATATTTTTTTTTATCTTAAATTCTAGTCATAACCCTGTAGAGCTGCAAAGTTTAATCGACTGTATCACTTGACAGGACACAAGGAGCCATACTGATATCCTCATTAAAGTCTTTTTACACCTCTGTTGACATTAATGGGTAGCATTATTTGATAGAAAGACTCGATCTGCCAGCTTGTATTCTCTAACCGTCACTTTTCTTGTTTTCAAAGTATGATAAAAAGAAATTGGGGACACACATTTAGATTGGTATTTAAAGTATTTCCCGGAAGATAACGCGTAAGGCGGTATAAGACTTGGCTATTGTCAACTGAGAGCTCCAGGTCCAAGGTCCAATTCAATCCAATAATGTTAAACCAGAGGGTACTAACAGGAGATTTAGTTGTTTAATATCACAGCAATTGGTATAGACAGTTTTTTGTTGTTGTTCTTTCAAGCTACACTTAGAGATAAAAGTGTGTGTGTTGGGGGGGGGGTTGGAGGTGGAGGGAGGAGGGTAACATAGTGATTTGGTCCAAAGGAGAAATGTGTGAGTCATCATTTGACCTGGTCCAAAGGAGAAATGTGTGAGTCATCATTTGATTGGTTCCAACGGAGAAATGTGTGAGTCATCATTTCATTGGGTCCAAAGGAGAAATGTGTGAGTCGTCATTTGATTGGGTCCAAAGGATAAATGTGAGTCATCATTTGATTGGGTCCAAAGGAGAAATGTGTGAGTCGTCATTTGATTGGGTCCAAAGGAGAAATGTGTGAGTCATCATTTGACTGGGTCCAAAGGAGAAATGTGTGAGTCATCATTTGACTGGGTCCAAAGGAGAAATGTGTGAGTCATCATTTGACTGGGTCCAAAGGAGAAATGTGTGAGTCATCATTTGACTGGGTCCACAACGAGAAACTTTCGGAGGGGGAGGGGGGGGTCGTAATATATTAGAACCAGTAAGAAAAATTTGGAGGTAATTTAATACATCATAAGAATTATGTTGGTGGGGGTATTGTCCAGTAATATAAATGACCAGCCGTCGTTACGAAGTTAATGTTGTTTTTCAGAGTGTACGTCCATGGCGACACCCTGCCCACTGGTCAGTGGTGGACCAAGTTACAGGGCGAGAACGTCACGTTCGTCTATGTAAGTAGGTCATCATTCAATGTCAATACATAGACAGTAGCTATCAAATGTAAGTAAGATCTATAGAGAAATAAGTAGAAAATATATGTCATAAGAAAGATGCACAGTCCATAAATACTTTCGGTTAAAGCAAGAAATTTCTATACAAAAAATAAATTCGTTGCGCCATTCAGGATTGAGCGTTGACTTGTAGAAATGATTATTGTAGGATTTCAATATCAACTGGAGGGACTGATATCTTGTTACAGCTCTTGAACATAATGTCTCTGCCCATAGTTCGATGTTATCTTTAAATCTACTGTAGGGGGAATGGGTGCGGCTGGAGACAGCTTGAGAATGTGCAAATAGTCCGTATGAATTTTACATAATGGGGACTTGTCAGGGAACGCCCTTAAAAACATAATGCTGTAAGTTTAAGATAAAAAAATATCACACTGGAGGTTAGTGAAGAGTGAGGGGGGGGGGATAAAGAACACCACTTGAACTCCTCCACCGTTACTTTCAGCCTCTACTCATATTTTTTACCAATTATTTGTTTATTCTACACGCAATAGTAAGTGTCTTTGTTCTCCACATTAATTTCCTCATATTTGTAACTCTAAGCCTTTCATTTAATTTCCTTATTGACTTTGTTTCTTCAACTTAAATTTATCTTCTTTTTTTTATGACTCCCTCCCTTATATAAGAACTTGTCAGGACCTAATCCGTTGGTCTAGTCCAGGGCTCGGAAACCTTTTTAGGAGGAAGAGCCAAAAGTGACAATTTACAACATTTACCAGTTTTTTTAAGAGCCACTAACTGGAGTTTTGAACATAAAAATAATATCTTGACATCGAAAGGGACACATGCGGCTCGCGAACCGCAGGTTGCCGACCCCTGAACTAGCCCCTTGAATCAGGCTCGAATTGTTTCTACAAAAATCAATTTTCCCAAAACATTTTCTCCAGATTGAGAACATAGAGACCGTGTTCCAGCAAGGGGTCAAGGTCTTGGCTCACCAGTCCGACATTCTGAGGACTATGATCTTGTTCAAATACGGAGGAGCATATCAGGTCAAACTAAAAACACCTTTTGGGGCCGTCCATAAAGTACGTCACGCTCCAGAGGGGGGAGGGGGTGTAAGAAAGTGTGACAGTTTGTCACAGGGGGGAGGGGGGGGGTTCCAGCCATGTGTGACGTCACGCTGTTTTATATTAAATTTTAATTATTTTGTTAATAAAAAACAAAATGTTTGTTCGAAAATGTGACGTACTTTGGGGGGGGGGTCCTAGATTTGTGACAGTTTGTGACAGGGGGGAGGGGGTAGTTAAAAATGGTCAAAAATAGCGTGACGTACTTTTATGGACGGCCCCTTTTCAAAATTTATGTCCGTTAATTTTTAATATTTCTTTTTTAAAATCCTAGGTCCTATCAAAATAATGCGAAATAATATTGAGATGTGAATAGAAGATTGAGGATGTTTGAAAAGCTTCGAACATAAGAATTATATCAAGGATGCACTCAAAAGTACTTTGTAGTGCTGCGGATCTATTTTTTTTTAAATTTATTTAAAAATGAAATAATTTTAATTTTTCTGTTTTTCGAATATTATTTATTTAAAACAAATGACATTAATTAATTTTAAAAGATTTCAAACTCTAACACAATTGTAAGATTAGGCATAAGCCATGGATAAGTGGAGTGCACAATAATCTTATGTATAGAAAAAGCTCCTTCACTATAGATACTACAATGTAAAGATACGCAGATACTGCTTTTTAACTCTCGATTTGAGCATCTCTATCTGGTTAAGACTTAATGGGTTATCATAGGCATGTGGCTAAATCAATTTTAAACACAACTGCGTAGGGCGTAGGTGGTCGTGTTGTGCTATCTCGTGAACTGGGGTGTAACTAGAGTGGGACAACAGAGAGAGATAGAGTGATGACCAGTACAGCAGGCACTCAGCCACTAATATAAAGACTTGAAATTATTTCAAAGGGACATCACTTTCTTAACAATCCCCCAAGGAGAGTTTGATTTATTTTTTTTATTTTTTTATTTTTTTAAAATCGGAAACACACATTCTCGAATGGATAGTGCATTGAACAATCAAATAATTGTTTGAGCTCTTAAGATTGAACTTCCGCAAAAGTTTTTAGTCATTATACCGAGATGACGTGCGAAACGGCTTTCAAATAGAGTAGAAATTAAAATTTTATCTAATACATAATCACCCTTCCTATGCGTGTCTCCCAATCGAAAGGCGCGCAAAAAGGCGCTCGAAAGGCGCGCAAAATTATTATAAATAAATTTAAAAATTTCGCTGTAAAAAATATTATATGACGTCATTGTCTTCAATTACCGAAGAAACGCACGAACTATGTGTGTGTGTGAGCCTTAGCCTTAGCAGGCTTTTCCACTAGTATGAACATAAAACGCTCTCTGATAAACAATGGAGTGTCTGAAATACTTACTGGGAATTTTTCTACGTTCAAATTTTGTTAAGGCTGTAAGCAATGGGGAGTGACATAACAGAAAAATCTGGGCTCCGAGCTCAAACAATAATTGTTTGCAATTGACACTACGACCGGTAGAGTAGGCCCCCTTTGTTCTCCTTAGCCAAGTCCCTGATTTAGGTAACGAGTGTAACTTCAAACATACCTGGACAGCAGCTGAACAGCTAAATGTAAACTGATGACAATTTTGAAAATGTAAAAGTACATTCTAAGTATAAAGATTTGATTCGCTCAATTTCTGGTATTTAATTTTGATTTAAATGGGAACAAATATAGATGTTTTCCTTTTTATTTTCTTCAAATCTTGTCTTCTGACTTTAACAAATATATATATATTAATTTCATGAAAGAACAAATAAAAAATGTTTGTCAATTGACTGGTTTGAACTTTAAGGACAAGGACGCCTTGTGGGTCCATCCAGTTCCCGAAGATATCCGGAGGTACTCAACGCTTGCTTGTTTCGACTGGGTGTTCCGGGATGAGTGGCCTAGAGCCTTTAACCTCGGCGTCTTCATGTCCAAGCCTGGCGCTCCTTTCCTCAGACATTTCCTAGACTCGTTCTGGTAAGCTATCTCATTTACTTCCGGGTCTAGATTCCGGGTTGCCTTTTGAAATAAATTATATAAAATTTGGAATGGTGAAGTTAAAGAACATGCGTGTCCTTTTGGTGTGTGTCTTCTCCGGTAAACCCCCCACCCCCACCGCACACCTTTAAAGATAATAAAAGGTATCCATGGTTATTATAACTTATAACATTATAACTTATTGTTAGGCCTCCGTGCATTTTCTTTTCATTTCCTATTTTTCAGTTGTTTAGCTATAAAAATCTGAATTACTTGAAATTAGCGCCAAAATGTGTTTAATTTATATCAAAGATTAAAACTTTTGAATTTAAAAAAAAATGTATATTTTTTACACCGAGGCAGATGAATTGTGGCGGTAACAAAGTAGAGAAAAAGAAACTATATTTTACCAATGTGTTTATTTTTTAAATAATGTGATTTTAAATGGGGAGTGTTAGCTCTAATACTGTAAATATTAAATTGCAATAGACACATTTTAGCAATGTAGGACTTATTCCCTGTGCACTGTAGGACTTATTCCCTGTACGCTGTCGGACTTATTCCTTGTACACTGTAGGACTTATTCCCTGTACACTGCAGGACTTATTCCTTGTACACTGTTGGGCTTATTCCTTGTACACTGTAGGACTTATTCCTTGTATACTGTAGGACGTATTCATTGTACACTGTAGGACTTATTCCTTGTACACTGTAGGACTTATTCCTTGTACACTGTAGGACTTATTATAGCTCATATCTCCTACAGGTACCAATGGGATGCGTCGTGGATCTTCAATGGCGTGCAGGTGCCGTATAAAATCTACGAGAGACACCCAGAAACTCTTTACATATATGACAGACTCCAGGTTCGTTGTTGCTGTTGTTGTTGTTTTATTGTTGGTGGTGGTGGTGGTTGTGGTCGTGGCGGGAGTGGAGAATGGCCATGTATTGCTACGACAACACATCGGCTTCTTTGATTCCTCGACCATTGTCCATGTTGTGTGTGTTTTTGTAAAAAAGAAAAAGGGGGGAGGCGGTTTTGGAGCCAGCTGGAGGAATCAATAAAGTACCCTAATGATAAACCTCTGGGGAAACCCGAAGAAGGTGCAAACCACTGAGTCAATGAAACAATCTAAAATAGTCCTTTCATTTTCTTTAAACGGGACTTTTTTAATATATTATATTAAAATCATTTATTGTCTAAAAATGACAAAATGAAGCGTGAGTTACTACGCTTGAAACTCAATATCTGCTTCACGCACAATTGTATTGCAAACTTCATCCCACTTATCACAAGCGCGATCAAGGGCAGCAATTATAATTGGCAGGTGAGAGCACTCGCATTGTAGTAGTTGAATCATCTGTATTCATTTTAAAACTATGTCAACTACCACTGACTATCAAAACGTATTCATATGTCAGTTACCACTTACTTTCAGCTAACAAAACGTATTCATGGGCCAAAGATTGATTTTATTAATTAATACGACAGAGTAAATTTTCCCCATAGGCGTCTCCCCACCCCAATCGAGCGTTACTTTGAACACACGCCCGCTGAAGGCCATGCAGTGGTGTCCGCTCTTTGGTAAACTTGTGTAATCAGACTTGATCGTTGTCGGTGGTCAGGGATCGTATGTCCGCCAACGCGACAACCCGACGTCCATATGACTTCCAGTAATTAGATTTGTAAGCGGTCATTCAATGGTCAAACGAAGTCTTTCGGTTCAAAGTGAGACTTTTCCTGAGGATGTCACACACAGGGCTCAACGGAGTTCTTCGTGACGACATTATCATTATGATTCAGAGACGTCACTACACCAGGGTTGGTGTCACCCAGTGCGGTAGCTCATGGTGTCACCCAGTGTGGTAGCTCATCACGTCACTCAGTGCGGTAGCTCATGGTGTCACCCAGTGCGGTAGCTCATGGTGTCACCCAGTGCGGTAGCTCATGGTGTCACCCAGTGCGGTAGCTCATGGTGTCACCCAGTGCGGTAGCTCATGGTGTCACCCAGTGCGGTAGCGCATGGTGTCACCCAGTGCGGTAGCTCATGGCGTCACCCAGTGCGGTAGCTCATGGTGTCACCCAGTGCGGTAGCTCATGGCGTCACCCAGTGCGGTAGCTCATGGTGTCACCCAGTGCGGTAGCTCATGGCGTCACCCAGTGCGGTAGCTCATGGTGTCACCCAGTGCGGTAGCTCATGGTGTCACCCAGTGCGGTAGCTCATGGTGTCACCCAATGCGGTAGCTCATGGTTTCACCCAGTGCGGTAGCTCATGGTGTCACCCAATGCGGTAGCTCATGGTTTCACCCAGTGCGGTAGCTCATGGTGTCACCCAGTGCGGTAGCGCATGGTGTCACCCCTCACAACATACCCCATAGACCTTCTCCGAGTCTGCCAGTTCCAAATAACGGGAATATACAGAATTTTACATGTTGGTGTCACCCTTTGTAATGGTGTCACACGGTGAGGTCCGCACTCCCCCCCCCGCACCACCCTAGTGACGCCTCTACTATGATTGTATAGTCTCGGGATAAGAGAATGGATGAGAGCTCCATTGGAAAATGTAAACAAGGTTTTAGGATCAATGTTTGACATCACACAAAATTTACAAGGCGCCATTTTTTAAAAAAAGCAACATTTTAAAGCAATAGATGATTCACTACAGTCACTTATCTGACTTTTGATTAACTACAAGTCACTTATCTGACTTTTGATAAACTACAAGTCAATTATCTGAATTTTGATTGACTTGGCCGTAGCACAACGAAAAGTAAATATTTAACTATGTATCTTGGAAGTTTAGTGGGGAGGGAAGGGGGTGGATTACATTTCAGATAACATTAACGTCCACTTGTTATGTGAAACGACTCAGATGCAAAGATAGCAAACAAGCTTAAACAATTAGCACTGTGGTAGAGCTCCCAGTGCGCCATCAGCCCAATGTACTATGATGACAATCATTTACTCAGCAACAAATAACATCTCATCCAAGTACACTTTAGCGTGTGTCGAGAAATTTGATAGACCCAGATGCAATCATGACCACGGTAGAGCGATACCGTAGGTTGGAGCATGACGAACCCTGCTTCCAACTACAAGACCGATGGGTAAAGAGGACCCGACTGAAAAGACCATACTTCATGGATACGGTCTACGAACTAGAAGACTCAGTCACAGGGAACGAATGCGACTGGTCCCTGCTCGAGGACCACATGAAAGCTTTGACTTGCCTGAACTACGTTTGACACTCGCAAATACAGCGGTGACGAAAGCCAGTCCCGTCGAGCTCCAGCGAGACGAGACTCTGAAGACAATCGAGGCTTATGGCGACAGCGTGGTAAAAGTCTTCATGGACGGCTCACGTTTCAAGGATGGCAGAAGTGCGGAGCCGCATTCAGTAGTCACGACGCCGAACTGGAGGCGATCTGCAAGGGTTTGAAGGAAGGGCACCGATGTCTAGCAAGAAGAAAGGTTTTCCCGACCGTTGTAGTCTTCACCGACTCATGGTTTTCGCTCGAGACTGTGGGTCGATCCTCTCTGGAAACGAAAACGGTCAGTGTCGTTTTGGAAACAGTAGGTGAAATCCTAGCACGAGGCGGAAAAGTAGTCCTTCAGTACATCACTGGGCACAGTGGCGAGCCTCATTCAGACAGGGTAGATAAGTTGGCGAGAGAAGGTTCAGCTCAGCCCCAACCCGATCGCCCGATGACCCAGCTGGGGATCAAATCGTGGCTTAAGGACCATTTCCGAGAGAAATGGCTTCAGGGCTGGGCGTCTAGAAGCACGGCCAGAAAAGTATTCCAGTACATGCCGCGACCGAGCAAAAGCGACTCCTGGTGGGAAATTGGACGTAGCAATCAGACGCTCATAACTAGAATGAGAACTGAACATTGTCCCACACGAAGCTACTTGTACAAGTTTAAGACTAGAAGGGAACTGGCCTGTCTGCTGTGTGGCCACCCAGAGGAGACGGTGGCCCACGTACTCGAAGAGTGCCCCGGGCTGTGCGGGGATTTGGAAGGAGAAGTAACGGTACCTGCAGAGGAGTACCTCTACGGCGATGCCCGCTTGATGAGGCTCGCATGCGATAAAATGAACCGGGTCCTAAGAGCTTAACGGCTCGACCCAAAAGAGAATGAACATTCACGATAGCCCCAGATGTGCACACGTCTTATATATTCTGTATGTGAAGTTTTTAGAGATGAATCATAACTGAAGAGTATCTTTTACTAACGTGACTTTTGTTTTTGTACATCCAGGTCATCTGTTACATGGGCGTATGCCATCCTATCTGGCATGATGACTATGTGAGGTCAGAAAAGGACGCCGGGAAACCCACTGGGAAATTTGAGTTGGAGGACGCAAACGGTGTGTACACGATAAAGCAAGTTTGATGTTTGTGTACACGTCAGAGTTTGATGTTTGTGTACAAGATAGAGTTTGATGTGTGTGTACACTATAGAGAAAGTTGGATGACAGTTTGATGCTTGTGTACACGATAGAGTTTGATGTTTGTGTACACTATAGAGAAATTTTGATGATAGTTTGATGTTTGTGTACAAGATAGAGTTGTGGTTTGTGTACACTATAGAGAAAGGTCGATGATAGTTTGATGTTTGTGTACAAGATAGAGTTTGATGTTTGTGTACACTATAAAGAAAGTTTGATGTTTGTGTACAAGATAGAGTTTGGTGTTTGTGTACACTATAGAGAAAGGTTGATGATAGTTTGTGTACAGGATAGAGTTTGATGTTTGTGTACAGGATAGAGTTTGATGTTTGTTTACGTGATAGACTTTGATGTTTGTGTACAAGATAGAGTTTGATGTTTGTGTACAAGATAGAGTTTGATGTTTGTGTACAAGATAGAGTTTGATGTTTGTGTACAAGATAGAGTTTGGTGTTTGTTTACGTGATAGACTTTGATGTTTGTGTACAAGATAGAGTTTGATGTTTGTGTACAAGATAGAGTTTGATGTTTGTGTACGTGATAGAGTTTGATGTTTGTGTATAAGATAGAGTTTGATATTTGTGTACAAGATAGAGTTTGATGTTTGTGTACAAGATAGAGTTTGATGTTTGTGTACAAGATAGAGTTTGATGTTTGTGTACAAGATAGAGTTTGATGTTTGTGTACAAGATAGAGTTTGATGTTTGTGTACAAGATAGAGTTTGATGTTTGTGTACAAGATAGAGTTTGATGTTTGTGTACAAGATAGAGTTTGATGTTTGTGTACGTGATAGAGTTTGATGTTAATCGACCCATCAATTACAAATTATTTGTAAATTAAAAAGAATTTTTACATTGTTCCCTTTTCCTAAATTAAGATATAATCTAAAACAATGACGTCAAATATAATATTTTTTTACAACATGTCTTTAATTTTTAATTAATTTGCAGACCTTTTGATGCACACCTTTTATTAAATATAAGATCAAACAATGACGTCATATAATAACTTTTTACAGTGCTTATCACCACACGATTTTTTAACTGCTATAGACTGTTGTACATCGTTCCTCAGCGTTCCAGAATGAGTGATCTGTTCTTTTATATTATTTACTAGTGTATCACCCGTCAAAAATAACGGAAGTTTTCAAAATAAATACACATCAGATTAAAAAATAACGTAATACAGAACATTCATTTATTTTATTTATTTTTATTTTATTCATTTATTTCCCTATTGAACAATTTTATGCGGCCATTCAAAAAGAGTTATTTTTTGGTGCAGTAATTTGGTGCGCTGCTTTCTAAAATCGATCGCAGCGCAACCTAACTATAATTACATCCATACATACAGACAACGGGAATTATGTATATTGATTTCTCATACTCTTTTGTGTCTAACACCGTTTACTATGCAATATGATATTCTTATTTTGTGTGTTGTTCTTTGGTAATGCCCCAGCATACCTTAGAACACTAGATGATAGAAGGAAAAAAAGCAAAGTAATAACAATACATATGACAATTAATTCTAACTCGGAAATAGAACACAAAGATAATCTAATACAACCCTCAGATAGACATAGACATAAGGGTAAAAACATTTTTTTTAAAATTCCGTATGCAAGAACAAACACATATAACATTTTCGTTTTTCCCTTCTGTAATTCGGGCGTGGAATGGGTTGCCTGTTCAAACCGGGAAAACCAACACTTTATCAACATTTAAAACTCTAATAAAAATGCAAGATTAGACATGAATCATGGATAAGCGTAGGACGCAAAAATATTCTGTATAAAAGGAGCGTCTTTAACTAATAAGATAAGATAAGATAAGATAAGATCACTAAAAAGTAAGTGTGATTTTTGTTTAATTTGAGCTTGTTTTTTTTAATGTCCATTTTACAGTATAATTGTTTTTTGAGAAACTAATTATAAAAATAAAAATGCTAAGAAAATGTTAGTAAATGCTGACAATTTTTTTTTAGTAAATTTTTTTTTAAATGCAAACAAAAATTTAATTTACGTTCGACCAATTTTGAACTATTAAAATATAAAGTTAAACTTATCGATAAAACCAGAACTTCAGCAAGATTCCTTTCATTATTACTTTAGATTTATCTGCAATTTAGAACTCAATAATATGAAAGTAAGCACATAACTAAACAGATAAAAATAGTATGTACTTATAATTGACGATTTAGGCTGAAATTTCTTTTGACATGGAGTCAAATGGATTACAGTAGGCCCACTGAAATGTGTTCTGGATTATCGTAGATTATCACTTTAAGCTGTTCCTGTTCGTGTGCCGCTTTATCCACATTGCCATATGATGTTCCATTGGTTTTTTTAATTTTACTTTTGTATTTTCTTATTATAATCATGTCTATAAAGTCACGTGACTAGGCTAATTACTATTTACTGCTTAACATTGCTTTATTTTAAAGGACGGGTCTACCCCCCACCCATATTTCTTTTTTTTAAGATGCGAGCCCAGAGTTAGGAGTAGACATTCTGGAAAGTTTGGATGCTTCTCTTTTCCATCCCAGGTTTAATGCTCTGGAATTTTATACTTAAACACTTTCAGACATTATTGTCAACATTCTTTGGCATCAAGGTCAACATTCTTTGGCATCAAGGTCAACATTCTTTGGCATCAAGGTCACCATTCTTGGCATCAAGGTCAACATTCTTTGGCATCAAGGTCAACATTATTTGGCATCAAGGTCAACATTCTTTGGCATTAAGGTCAACATTCTTTGGCATCAAGGTCAACATTCTTTGGCATCAAGGTCACCATTCTTTGGCATCAAGGTCAACATTCTTTGGCATCAAGGTCAACATTCTTTGGCATCAAGGTCAACATTCTTTGGCATCAGTGTCACCATTCTTTGGCATCAAGGTCACCATTCTTTGGCATCAAGGTCAACATTCTTTGGTATCAAGGTCAACATTCTTTGGCATCAAGGTCACCATTCTTTGGCATCAAGGTCAACATTATTTGGCATCAAGGTCACCATTCTTAGGCATTAATGCCACCCACCCTTATTACTTTAAAACCAAGACATGAGTTTGAATCCGGTGACGTTCTTTACTGTACAATTTGAGAATCCTTTGCTTGTTGTCAAACACCTTTCATGCAGCCATCAATATCTTTCCACGTGAGCCGTTTGTTTTTGTTCATTTGTATTACCTAATCACTTGGTATATCTCTATAACGATCCTGAAAGACATCACCAAAGACACTCCATAGCAACGGCCACACAAATAATCTCTACAAGCAAGCTCACTCAAATTTTCCATAGCGATGACATAAAAACAGCACGGCGCTATTGGTTACATAACATGACATCAACTGACAAATACCCATACAATTTTACGTGCTTGTATCACATATGACGGAGAATGAAAATTCTTTTTTTTTCAGCATGGAAACGGGACTGGTGTTAGTGCTTCTCAAATATGCTGTCTTTAATCAAACACAGGGGCATAAAAAGACATTAGTCCTGTCTCTAACGCTCACTTCCATACCAATCCTTAACACGCCTATTTAGAGAAGTTTTGCGCGTCATGCTTTTGCGATTGATTTTGGTTTCAAGATTATTTGCCATGGGAAAATAACCAGCCAGTATTAGCAAATACAATTGTATGTTAATTCTGGGGTTTCCCGTAAAGTAACCTCAGATAAATGACACTCTTGTATTTGATGTGTACTCTGGGGAGGGGGGGGGGCAGGTTCCAAGAAGAAAAATAAAAGAAGAATATTATAATCTTTTTCAAAACTAAATATTTTCCAGGTTCCAAGAATTCACAGTTACACAATGAGTGTATCCCTTTTTATCGATTTCCTTTAATTTCTCGGTTCTGTTTTGCTGGTCGTCATTTTGACACGTTGACATCTTGTATTTTCAATTGACTTTTCAAACAATTCACAATTTTTCTTATTCAAATTGCTTGAACGCGCACAGTTATTGCATGAAAACAAATGTTAATTATCAAAATAATTGTGTAAAGGTAAATTTGATTGGACTCAAACCTCTCAGCTTTCAACTGAATTCAGAATCAGACCTGAATTTATCATGAAGAGGAAAAAAAAATTAAAATATAATTTTAAAACAAGATATCGGAATTTTTTTCGATGTCGTAATCTGTCTTATTCTCTTCTACTTGAAGTTCGTTCTAGTTATGTGGTGAAAAATTATTAGCATACTGTTAAATATGTCTGCAGATACAAGGCTGATGTATTTGAATTTCTGTAGTGTCGGCTACAGAAGCAATATTTCTTTCGCATTTTCGTGTTTATTTTTTTAATTAACTTCCTATGAATTCTTCAATATACTAATACAGGGGTCGGCAACCTGCGGCTCTTTCGATGTCAAGATGCGGCTCTCCTGTGCCATGCGCGAATATTAGAAATTATATTATTT
The DNA here is from genome assembly GCA_944989445.1 of Ampullaceana balthica. NCBI lineage: Eukaryota > Metazoa > Mollusca > Gastropoda > Lymnaeidae > Ampullaceana > Ampullaceana balthica. The sequence goes on along the minus strand of CALYLW010000370.1, from coordinate 318,420 downwards.
TATTTTCTAAACTCAGTGCGTGACTCTTATAAAAAAAAAACTGGGAAATGTGGTACATTGTAACCTCTTGGCTCTTCCGTCTCAAATTGTAACCTTTTGCTCTTCCGTCTCAAATGTAACCTTTTGGCTCTTCCGTCTCAAATTGTAACCTCTAGGTCTTCGTCTCAAATTGATAACCTCTTGGCTCTTCCGTTCTCCAATTGTAGCTCTTGGCTCTTCCGTCTCAAATTGTAACTCTCTTGCTCTTTCCCGTCTCAAATTGTAACCTCTTGGCTCCTTCCGTTCCCCAAATTGTAACCTTTTGGCTCTTCCCGTCTCAAATTTGTAACCACTTGGCTCTTCCGTCTCAAAGGGTAACTTTGGCTCTTCCGTCTCAAATTGTAACCTCTTGGCTCCGTTATCGTCTCAAATTGTAACCTTTTGGCTCTTTCCGTCTACAAATGTAACCTTTTGGCTCTTCGTCTCAAATTGTAACCTTTGGGCTCTTCCGTCTCATTTGTAACCTCTTGGCTTCCGTCTCTCAAATTGTAACCTTTTGCTCTTCCGTCTCAAATTGTAAACCTTTTGGGCTCTTCCGTCTCACTTGTAAACCTCTATGGCTCTTCCGTCTCAATTGCTAACCTTTTGGCTCTTCCGTCTCAAATTGTAACCTCTTCGCTCTTCCGTCTCAATTGTAACCTTTTGGCTCTTCCCTTCTCAAATGTAACCTTTTGGCTCTTCCCGTCTCAAATTGTAACCTTTTGGCTCTCCGTCTCAAATTGTAACCTTTGGTCTTCCGTCTCAAATTGTAACCTTTTGCTCTTCCGTCTCAAATTGGTAACCTTTTGGCTCTTCCGTCTCAATTGTAACCTTTTGTCTTCCGTCTCAAATTTTAACCTTTTGGTCTTCCGTCTAATTGATAACCTCTTGCTCTTCCGTCTCAAATTGTAACCTTTTGGCTCTTCAGTCTCAAAATTGTAACCTTTTCGGTCTTCCGTCCTTAAAATTGTAACCTCTTGGCTCTTCCGTCTCAAATTGTAACCTCTTGGCTCTTCCGTCTCAAATTGTAACCTTTTGGCTCTTCCGTCTCAATTGTAACCTTTTGCTCTTCCGTCTCAAATTGTAACCTTTTGGCTCTTCCGTCTCAAATTGTAACCTTTTGGCTCTTCCGTCTCAACTTGTAACCTTTTGGCTTTCGTCTCAAATTGTAACCTTTTGGCTCTTCCGTCTCAATAGTAACCTTTGGCTCTTCCGTCTCAAATTGTCACCTTTTGGCTCTTCCGTCTCCATTGGTAACCTTTGACTCTTCCCCGGGTCTCAATTGTAAAACCTTTTGCCTCTTCGTCTCAAAATGTACCTTTGGCTCTTCAGTCTCAAATTGTAACCTTTTTTTTTTTTTTTGGCTCTTCCGTCTCAAATTGTAACCTTTTGGCTCTTCCGTCTCAATTGTAACCTTTTGGCTCTTCCCGTCTCAAATTGAACCTTTTTGGATCTTCCGTCTCAAATTGTGACACCTTTTGGCTTTCCGTCTCAAATTGTAAGGCCTTTTGGCTCTTCCGTCAAAATTGTCACCTTTTGGCTCTTCCGTCACAAATTGTAACCTTTTGGCTCTTCCGTCTCAAATTGTAACCTTTTGGCTCTTCCGTCTCAAATTGTACCTTTTGGCTCTTCCGTCTCAATTGTAACCTCTTGGCTCTTCCCGTCTCAATGTTTTGCCGACCTTGTAATAATGTGCTAAAAAAATAAGTCTGGAAAAATACATTTGTTCGCAATGATTTATATATTTTAAAATAAAGATATAGCACTGAAGAGTATTTAAGTTTTTAAGAATGATAAAACACATTTTTCAGTACCCGTTCTTTGCGGAATTTGAAATGGTTCAAATATCGTTGGGAAACAAGCAATCGACACTTGAAATTAACAGAAAGTTTCCGATGTCTTTTAATTGAAACCGGACGTTTGAAGAGCATTTCGAAAGATCTGTGAAATAATATCATTTCATTTCGAAACTTGTTTGGTACATACGTTTTGCGTTGATGCCATACGGCTCTGTTGTACAATTATACAATGTGATTGAACGTTTAATATTACTACCATCTGTTACGGGATATAAGTGAAAATCAATTGTGTCAGCTTATTTCAGTCGCCGGACAAAATTTGAACATGATTTATTACGAGAACAACAAATAAGGCTGTTTTTTTTCTTCTTACTTTATGGACGACACTAAGTCGATGTCATTGTTGATTTAAATGTCACTTTCGTATCAGCGCCAACATATATGAACTGAACATGGCCAAGAAAAATGTCAAGAACTGTCACGCTAGAGTGAACGAGGTGGATTTTTCAGATATTATCTCAAAATTTTGTATTAAAAACACCACTGTCCCCCGAGGGTCTGCGCTCACTTGTTCCGAGACGTTATCGTGTCTCAATAATTTGGCGTCGGTTTCTCTAATCAGTGGTGTAGGTGGGGTGCACTTTTTATTTTTACTACAATGAAACAGTTACCATCTTGAATGACAAATTCGTTAATATTTATGTCCTTTTGATCGCAAAACCAAGAAGGGAGGGGGGGGAGCTAATAATACTTGAAAACTTTTAATTTTCATGAGCATCAGGAACGTAAGTTTATTTTACTTTTATTCAAGGGTGTCCAAACTTTTTGCAAAGAGGGCTGTTGTCCATGAAGAAATAACATTCTCGTGCCGGATTAAGGTTATAATTAAACAACCCGTAAAAATAATGTTTTCGACTATGAATCCCTTATAATATGAGATATAACTAAAAGTATTGATATATGTTCAATTTAATACGCACCGCGTGAAAAACTAGCATAAACATTTACATGCTACATAGAGGTGCATAGGGATAATCTAAAAATTAATTACTTTAATTACAGTACATGCGATCGATATGAAATTTTGATAGAATTCATTGTTAGGTGACAAAAATCTATGTGCAAAATTTCAGCTCGATAGGATCACGGAAAGTGGGTAATTTTTTACTTTTGTTTTTCTGCGGGACCATGCACTACAGACAAGAAGGTGAAGTTAATAGGGTTTGTCATTTCTAAAACCGGAAAACGTCCTAGCTGTTCTATTTTTAGATTACATTTTAGTGGAACAATGTTTTGAAGCAGTCGAATCACTATTTTCTCAAAATTGTTAGCATATTAAAATTACGAAACTGTTTCCCTTTTTTTCAAGTCCAATAGGCTGTCTTAAATTAACGAAGAATTATTAAATAGTTGATTAGATTCATCCTTCTCAATATACCTACCTACATTTAAATATTAACTCTTATCTTTTATTAATTTTTTATGAAATTTGTTCTTAAAAAATATATATATAGCCCCAATATTTCTATTATTAGATTTCCGGTTAATTATGACAAAGCCTATATAAGGGATTTAATAATTCAAAAATCCGTAAAAACAAAGTTTTTTATTATAAATGTCATGTTCAATATAATACGCACTGCACGACAGACTAGCTGCTGACTAGCATAAACATTAACAGATCGGGAAAACATAACAGTATGTTCAATATCATACGCACCGCACCGTGCGGCAGGAAAATATTATCAAAGTATGTTCACTATAATACGCATCGCGCGACAGTCTAGCAGCCTAGCACATATATTGACATGCTACATAGAGATACGCAGAGATAATCTAAAAATTCATTAATTTAATTACGGTACATTCTATCGATCTGACATTTTGATACAATGCATTGTTAGGTGACAAAAGTCTATGTGCAAAATTTCATCTAGAAAATGTGCGCACCGTAATTTGACAAAAAATATTTTTTTAAATAAAGTATTGGAAAAAATACCGCACCAAAATGAAATCGTTTTGAATGTCCGCATGAAGCTGTTCAATATCAAAATGAGAATTTATTTTGTCTTTATTTGGCTCTACATTTTCTGATCAATATACATAATTTGCAATCTCTGTCACGTCTGTCTGTCATGCATGTCTGTCTGTCCGTGACGCTACTAATTTTAGAAAGCATCGCACCAAATTACTGCACCAATGCATCAAAAGGTGTGCAAATTAAAGATGTGCTGTAAAAAAATATTATATGACGTCATTGTTTAAGCTCATATTTTAATTTTGGAAAAGGGAACAATGTAAAAAAAGGATTCGATGATGGTTAATTATAAAATATTTTAAAAACTATAAAATACTTTGTGTACATTTCAGAAAGTTTAATATTTCGTATGGATCAAACAAGGACAAGTTAGTTAAGCTTTTGAAAAAGGTGGACGCCGTGGGCGCCCTAAAAAAGTGTATTTTTTCAAAATAAATAGATTTCCTCTGAAAACGTCCGTCATTTTTGACGGGTGATACGAGAGTTATAATAATAATCGGCATCATTCCGTCTCGCGAGACGATGGTGCATCACCGTTGAGTTGGGTTGCATTTCCTCGAGTGGCTGTGCAGTCCTATCCTTGAGTGACAGTCTTTACCACAGCTTTTACACACGAGTTCTGTGCTTCCAAATGTTTTGGCCTTTCTCCTAGCTCTTCTGTCCGTAGCCTCCTCCATCTTTCGCTCCTCGGCTACTATGACGCCTTCTTTGACAACTGTGCGCCACGTAGTTCGGTCTTCTAACTAAAACTCCCAGTCGGTTGTGAGTATTCTGACTACTTTCATGTCCCTTTGGCAGGCATCTTAAATCGCAGACATGAGCGACCTGTCTTCCTCTTTCCCAATGCCAGTTCTTCATATAGCAGGTCCTTGGGGATGCGACCAGGGCTCATTCTTGTAACATGCCCTAGCCATTTCAGGCGTCTTTCACTAAGGATTGAGAACACGCTTTGAGTATTGGCACGCATTAGGACCTCAGTATTAGGCACTTTGTCTTGCCATTTAATGCCAAGGATGCGACGCAGGCACCCAAAGTGGAAGCTATTAAGCTTGCGCTCTTGGGATGTATAAGTGGTCCATGTCTCGCTCCCGTATAGCAGTGTACTAATGGCGCAGGCTCGGGAGACACACAGTTTGGTTTCTTCTGTTAACTTGGTGTTTTGCCACACCCGTTTATTTAATTTAGCTATTGTGGCAGCTGCCTTGTCAATTCTACTGTTTATTTCCTCTTTAATGGACAGTGTATTGGAAACCTTGGAACCCAAGTAGGTGAAGCTGTCCACAACCTTCATGTTTTCATTGTCGATATTGATGGTAGGAGGAGGTTGCGTGTCTTGGGCCATGATGTTTGTCTTTTTCAAGCTGATTTGCAGCCCAAATTCTTTGGGAGTTAATTAAACAACCCCGTAAAAATAAAGTTTGGGCTATAAATCCCTTATATGTGAGACATAACTGAAAGTATTGATTATGTTCAAACGCGACAAACATTTACAGACTGACACCGAGTGATATCCCCTGGCTTTCAAACTGGGCGAAGGGACTCGAGGTGGTGGGGACATCGACGGGTGGTGTCAACGCGTCGACTCAACTGGCACGTGAAAGAAAAACAATAACAAACCGTGAATTTGAAATACATATGTTATATAGAGATAAATTAAAAATGCATTAATTTAATTATGGTACGTTCGATTGATCTGAAATTTTGATACGATTCATTGCTAGGTGACAAGAGTCTATGTGCAAAGTTTCAGCTTGATGGCATCACGGGAAGTGTGCCATTAGTTACTTTTAATTTTCCGCCTGACGACGAACGACAGAGATGACGCCAGACAAAATTTCGAAGTTAATATAACGGATTTAATTAAACAACCCCGTAAAAAAAAAGTTTTTGAATATAAATCCCTTATATGTGAGACATAACTAAAAGTATTGATTATGTTCAAACGCGACAAACATTTACAGACTGACACCGAGTGATATCCCCTGGCTTTAAAACCGGGAGAAGGGACGGGAGGCGGTGTGGACATTGACGGGTGGCGTCAACACGTGAACTGGCACGTGAAAGAAAAACAATAACAAACCGGGAATTTGAATTGCATATGTTATATAGAGATAAACTAAAAATGCATTAATTTAATTATGGTCCATTCGATTGATCTGAAATTTTGGTGACACGAGGCTTTGTGCAAAATTTCAGCTCGATGGCTTCACGGTAAGTGTGCCATTTTTTACACGCTTTTATTTAAGTCACACTGTTTGTATGTTGTATCCATCCATCCTTCCTTTAAATCTTGTAACGTAAAATTAAACCACTTCTGATGGTCCTAGAAATATCAAAATTTTACCACATATAGATCGTGGATGACAATGCATTGTATCAAAATTTCAGATCGATCAAATGTACCGTAATTAAATTAATGCAATTTTAGTTTTTAGTTTTTGTCTATATTAAATATTATCACTCGCATCAATCAACCATGCCTCAATTCGCCCTCAATGTGTTGACGTCAGATGTGGGTGGTAAACAAGAAGTCTTACTGGCCGAAATATAAGCGTGTTCGATTGCCGACATTGTACGAGCTTCAATTTTCAGTTAGGGAAAATGTGTTGTTTTTTGTATTATACATAAATTTGTAATGAATCATCTTTATTTTTACCACTATCACATTTAAGTTATTGACAATGAAGTTTAACTAATTAAATTGAATTGATAAGTTCGAAAAATCAATTTTTTAAAATGTTGATACTAAAAAGTAGAAAATAAAATAGTGTAAAACAATCTTTTTTTTTAAAGGACACGCTTTTATTTACATATAGAAAGTGCACTAAAAAGAAGAAAATAACATTTTTCTATGAAAACAGGTGAAATCGGTTAACCTATCAACTGCAAATAAAAGCGTGGGGCGCTCATCACAACTCTATATCGTGTACAAGGCTGCGAAACATAAAAACAAATTTGTATGACTATTAATAATCTGTAAAAGTTTCACAACTTTGATCATATAAATGCTACTATCACATTAATTAGAAATAGTTTTCTATATGTAAGAGAATAGTTGCAATGAGAAATAATTTGTGATGGGCGCCCTACGCTTTTATGTGCAGTAGATAGGTTCATCGATTTCACCTATTTTCATAGAAAATGTTTTATTTTCTTCTTATTAGTGCACTTTCTATATGTAAATAAAAGCGTGTCCTTTTAAAAAAAGATTTTTTTAATATTTTATTTTAAAATGAGGCTAACACGGTTTAATAAGAGAACTATAAGGGCAATAACTCTGTCACAAGACTACTTCAGCAGCAGACGTGTCTTTTGATATCAAATGACGACGCTGTCTGTCATCCATTGGAGCTAGTCCAGATGCAGATTCTGAGTTCAGCCAGTTCTGTGCGAAAGTGTTGATCGTTAAATATGGAACGAATTTATACATATTCTTACATCTACTGTACAGTGCCATTTATTAGTGATATCAGGCAAAACAAGTTCCAGGAACCTACACCTGATTTATGAAATCAGGAACAGATTTCTCACGTCAGAACATTTTTGGATGGGAATATTTCAAATGGAATAAACTGAAAGAAACCTCCATTTTTAAATTTTTTTTATTTGATAGAAAAATTAACTGTTTCCGACAGTGATCTTGTGAAGATTTGTGTGCTGATACAGAAGTTCATGATTGAGTCCACTAGTTGAGATGGGTTTTGAACATAAGTTTACACGGGACCGTCCAAATAACTTGAGCCCCGATGCCCATACGATCGTGGCACATGTTCTGAGAAAGTTTGAATGTAAATCTTGAACAATCTACAAAACAAAGTCTAATGAAAATTTTAAAGGCGAAATCAACACAAAAATTAGACAAGAAAAGAAAAAGAAAATTAAACTGATGTAGCTGAAAATGATTCGGAAATACGAACATTTTTCAGTGTATTGTATGTACTCTACAATTGGGGCAAGCAGTGCAAGACGGGGGAACTGAAGTGTCCATTTATGTTTATTTTAACACAGCAAGGCAATAGTCAATACCAAAACGTGTCAGGGTCCGTGGTAAAATAAAAGAAAGGCGCGCCCGGAGCCAGAGGCTAATGATTCTTGTCACTATAACGAAGACTTTACATTTCCTTGTGGCAATAGGGGTGGCGTTGAAAAGGTGTGGTAGACATGTGGTATCTAAGTGTTGTGGTGGAGGGGTGGCGTGGTAAGGGTGTGCTGGAAGGATGGTGGCGTTGAAAGCGTGTGGTGGAGAGAGTGGTAAAGGGTACAGTCCGACCAGGGTGACATCATTTTCATTAAATAAAAAAACATTTAATTAAATGATGAGCTGAATTTGCTTCATGTATTGTGTGTGTCGGTGGGGGAAGGGGGGAGGATGGAGGAGGGACCTAGATTTGCTACTCAACTGGAAAGTATTATATGCAAATACGAGAGGTTAACGAGCATGCCGGTCTCTCTTTCAACAATGAGAATGTATTTTTTATGTATTGAGAATGTTCTCACGGAAGAAAGTATACAAAAATAGTGACTCTAAAAAAGCTTCTGCTGACAACAAAGAAAACTGCATTAGTTTTGTATTTGTTTCATCAACGAATAATCGATTTTCCATTTCAAATTATTTCAAACTCCTGCTTCCATTTTGCCCAAGTATTGAAGACGTTAATGATCATTTCTATTAATGTCACGCAGTGTTATCTTATCGTATCTTATCTTATCTTATCTTATCGTATCTTATCGTATCTTATCTTATCTTATCTGTTACAGACGTTCCTTCTATAAAGAAGATTATTGTTTCCTACACTTATTCATCATTTATGTCTATTCTTGCATTCTTTTTAGATTTTTAAATGTTTATAGCGTGTTGGTTTTCCTGTTTTTTTTTCAGGCAAACCATTCCATGCCCGAATTCCAGATGTGAAGAACAAGAATTTGTATGTGTTTGTTCTTGCATAATGAATAAGAAAAGTCTTTTTATCCCCTTGTTTGAGGGTTATATTATCTTTTGTACCTCCCTACCTTTTTTCATTACCAAAACAAAGAAAGCAACAAATATATATATATATATATATATATATATATATATATATATATATTATTATATATATATATATATATATATAAACTTCATCTATCTATCAGGTGCCGTGCCCAGAGGCGTGGGCGGTCATGCCTCTTCACAGCTCTCTGTCTTTGGTCTTTTCAATCAACTCCGCTGGTGATCGCGCCCCATGCCATCTAGTCAGCCCATCCAGCATCTTTTCTCTCTGCCTGCCTCGATCTCTTTTGCCCTCGATCTTTCCTGTTGTTACCATGTGTTCCAACCTGCCTCGCCTCATGATGTGTCCAAAAAATCCAGCTTGTCTCCTTCTAAATTTAGACATAATGTTCCTTGTCTGTCCTACTTCTTTTAGAACCTCTTCATTACGCCTCTTCTCCGTCCATGATAGTTTTACCATTCACCCATGGAACCACATTTCACAGGCTTCTAAACTGCATACTTCTCTTAATTATTGATTGAGAGATTTTTTTTAAATTTAATTTAGCAAGTGGTTAACACCTGCCTCACCCCACCCCCATCCCCCAGCGCACACACACACACACTACGACGGCATACATCTGATAACGTCAGTGTGTCAAGGTCGTACTCACAGCCGTGCCACTGGTGCGCCAGGCGCATGCCAAGAAAGTACCCCAGACGGTCCCGCGGTGAACAGCTACCTAATGAGTCTGGAATAATGCATGCGTGCCCCAGCCAACAGGACAGATGAACTTCATCTTTTATTCAACAATACGGCCGTGGGGGAAGAGACATCCTTATGGTTCACATGAAAGTTTGAGACAAGTACATAGAGCGGGGGGGGGGCGTAGTCAAACGATGGAAAAGCGGTTCGAGCTTTGAACAGCAACCCCTCCATGACCATAACAGATAGAGGGTTCGGGTCTTTTGCAAATATGTTAAGAAGGTCCCAAGGATGAGCTCGGGCCAAAAAAAATCATGAAAAGGTTTACTGGATTTCCTGGAAAATGCAAAGAAACCGACAAATATCAATATTTTGTCAATTTCTCGCAAATCATTACAGCTATCGGCTTTAAACAAACACCAAACGATAGCTAATAATATTTAGAACAATGTTTGAGAAGGAATTTTGTTAAAAATCTCATTTCGTTCGACTCCTGTAAGTTTAGCATCAATTTGTAGATAGCAATTATTTTTTGTTTTGTTTACTTTCAGAATTATTGACTTGAAATGACTTTAAATGTAATCTAGAATGATTTCCCTTGAATAAAAAATGTCGGAAATTCTTTTTGGACATTTAGTTTAAATACTCATTCGATTTTTTATTACTTGTTTACTTGGATTTATTATTTATTCGGGATATTTTTTAATGCAACGCAAATTATTATTATATATTATATATTTACGCTCATTTTTCACTGCCGCCTAACGTTGAGGGAAATCACTCTGCTTTTTTTAAATTGTGCGTTGTAAGCAGTGCTGATTGACGCAAATAGTTATTTTTTGGTGCAGTAATTTGGTGCGCTGCTTTCGAAAATTAGTTAAAAAATCGTGTGGTGATTAGCACTGTAAAAAATATTATATAAATACTTTGTTTACTTTTCATGAATATTTCGTATTTATCATGCAAGGATACGTTACTTGGACTTTGACCAAAAAAAAGTGGGCACCGTAGTCGCCCTACAACCCCTATTATAAAATACTTTTTGTACATTTAAGGAAGTTTAATATTACGTATCTATCATACAAGGACAAGTTTGTTGGGATTTGAAAAAAGTGGGCGCTGCAGGCGCATTAAATAAAAGTTGGCGCCGCAGGCGCCACGGCGCCGCAGCACAATCTAGTAATATAAATAATTTGCAATCTCTGTCACGTCTGTCTGTCATGTCTGTCCGTGACGCTACTAATTTTAGAAAGCAGCGCACCAAATTACTGCACCAAAAAATAACTCTTTTGGAACGGCCGCATAAAATTGTTCAATAGGGAAATAAATTAAATAAAATAAAAAAATAAAAATAAATGTAAGTTCTGCATTACGTTATTTTTCTATCTGATGTGTATTTAGTACTATTTAGTATTTATTTTGAAAACTTCCGTCATTTTTGACGGGTGATAGGCTACACACGTGTTTTATAAATTTGAGGGTTTTTTTAATGTAATTCTTTTATTTATTATTTATCTGTAGCTTTATTTAAGTCTGCAACCATGGCGAAAGTCTTCCCCCCCCCAAAAAATAATTGAAGAACTGATTATTTTAATTGAATGCATGGTGTGTTTTGGACAAAGAACCATTTGTATTTTCCTGAACAACCCATAAATTCTGTCATGTATTTCTTTATTTTTCAGCTCTACATTTTACCTACCCTAAGCCCGATCCTAGTCTGACGTCATTCGATGCCATCAAGAAAGGAAACACTCTCCCCGCTGAGCTTGGAAAGAAACTTGTACGAGCGATAGACGACGCTGGGAGGAAGCATTTGTTGGCATAGCGGGAGAGACTTTATGAAGAGTGGGTGTACAATGTGCTCTAACTGATTTGGTTGTGCGTGTTGTGTTGTGTGACTGCTCTCAGTGACAGGACCTAACAGTGATATGACACTGCCTCGTTTGTGATGTGATATTACTTCAGCGCAATCCTGTGATATGACAGTCAAGCGATGTGACAATTTTTCCAAACATGCATTTTCGGAAATAAATTCTTGATGTGTTACTTTTCTTTAGCACGATATTATGATAATAATTTCCTAAAAATGATTTTAAACTTTTTTTAACGTTGAGCTTTTCAGTTAAATTTCTACATCATCCTTATAGTGGGGACAATTTGTGCACAGATGCGTAACTGGGTTTTCCGCGCCCATGGCTAATTCTTTTTTGGTGCCCTTGAGAAATAGGGAAAATACTAAATTATACAGAATAAATTGATTATTGAAAGATTAGGCCTCGGCGCCCTTGGCAACTGCCCCGATGCCAAGTTGTTGTTACGCCTCTGTTTGTGCAACATGTTTTGTTTTAAAATACACCAGTTTAATTTAAAGACAATTGAATTTATAGTATTTATAAATTATTTTTCTTTTTACATAACATTTTTCTTTCAGTCATTAAAAATTCAATGCAAATTATTTAGTGATGTAATAATTTAACAAGAAATAGTTCTTGATGCTATGCAAAGCCATCTATATTTCGTGTGCACTAACCAACAACAAAAAGGGCCTGGGGTGGGGCTGGGGTGGGCTTAGGGTGGACTTAGGGTGGGCTTAGGGGTTGGCCTGGGTCTGGAGTTGGGGGAGGGGCTCGGGGTGGGCTTAGGGTGGGGCTGGGGTGGGCTTAGGTTGGGGCTGGGGTGGGCTTAGGGGTGGGGCTGGGGTGGGCTTAGGGTGGACCTGGGCCTGGAGTTGGGGTGGGCTTAGGGTGGGCCTGGAGTTGGGGGTGGGCCTGCGGCACAATTTGCTCTCAGAGCCAATCACGTTTAGTAATGCCCTTCTTTTTGTTTATTTGTTTTAAGTGAATCATTAGCATTAGCACAAATTCATGAAAATTTATACCACAATCAATGTTCCCTTTAGGCTGCACGGCCGCGCAGATATCTAACCGACGTCGCGCAGCATTTTCGAATATCCGCGAAGCACATTTTGTATAATATTACACAAAAAATTGATGCTTTGCAGCTTTGCACACGAGTTTTATTAGCTTGCACACTTACCAACTAACCTTAGAGGCAACATTGACCACAATATATATCCATGTTTGTACATTTAGTTTTCCATAGAACTGATGAAGCAAAGTTATTCGTGTGTTTACTCTGTGTCAAATGTCACCTGCTATTACAAACTCGCAAGGCTTTTAGCGTTCTGTATCTAATGATAAAATATTATATTTTTCCAACCCTAATTGTGTTTAAGGAAAAATATATTAAAATTAATTCTCTTAAAATTTTGAAATTGTGTAGAAATTTAGGATTGTAAGTTTTTTGGGTTTTTTTAACTACCTAAACCATTTTCACATCCATTCAAAAAAAGAAGAAAACATATTTTCTAAAAAATCATTTGTGAAAAGATAAAGAGTTTAAATTTTGAAAGAAATGTAAAAAAAAATAATTAACATTACACTCGCTTTTTCCCTCGCTATCATTTTTTTAAAATTAAAAACAAAACAAAAAACTTAAAATTGCATTATATACCGTTGACTATTATACTTGATATTTTTTACGTATCAATATTAACATGTTTGATTTAGAAGGTTTGAAACATGACGCGGCTGAGGTACACTTTTACTTTTCAAAACTTACTTTAAACCCAATATCCCCGTCATTGAAATGATAAAGCGAAATAAAGTTAAAATATACTGATCACGGAACAGGTGTGTGTTTAACTGCCAAACTTCATCGCTCTTGACGCTTGGGTATATAATACATCCAAATGTGCCAAAATGTCTTAAGGTCCTTAATTCTCTGTTATTGTTTAAAGCATTACTTTTTGTATCTGTAAGCGAAGCGCTAATTAACGTTTGGGTACAAAAATAAACAGCAACAACATATTACTAACTCACGTCAAAATTCTATTTCTCCTAGAAGAAATCTGATGAAATGGTAAATATCGCTTATGATGCCTGGGGTCAAGAAAAATGAAACCCCACTCTCCCCCCTCCCCTGCCGCACCACCCACACCCACACTGAGAGACTTATTTATTTAGCTGTTAATATAATTTATAAAAATTCGTTCCCGTGAGTGAAGATGAATAACCTTTTTTTTTCCTCGCTTGCACGCTGCAGAACTATTTCAATTTTTCAATGTTCCAATCGGCACACTTTACCCGCCCGTGAACTCATTTCTTTAATGAACTTCATTTTTAAATTAAAAGCATTTTAAAGTATTTTTATATTTTCAAACTTATAAAAAAAAATTCATGTCTGTAAAATTTAGACTTGAATGTTTTTGTAATAAAATTAAGTCCTCCTCCCAAAATGCCCTCCCTGAACTAAATTTATTATCCTGACCAACCATTTCACCACGCAAAGATCTGATTTTTTTAAAAAGTAATAATCTTATCCTATCTTACCTGTTACAGACGCGCCTTCTATACAGAAGATTATTGCGCCTTACTCTAATAATGTGACTTATTATTTCGTACAACCAATAGTATATGTGAAAAATTAAATGTTTTATTTACATTTTTTATATCAAAGTTTAAATGTGGGGCATAATCTTAATTGGGCATGTTCATATTTAAATGTTCCATGTTCATATTTAAATGTTCCATGTTCATATTTAAATGTTCCACGTGTAAATTCATGGATTTGTTTGTTGAACTTTGATCTCTGCAGATGTGTTTAAAAGCCAAGCTCTTTCTGGTGTTTTTATTTTTATTTCCTCCATATGTTTGTATTTTGTATTTACATTTTTACAGTGAAAATGTGATTGCAATTTTAAGCATGCTTATAATGCTGATGTTAAATTTGAAGAAATATATCATTTAAAACATCTAAAGTGAAAACATTTTAGATTTAAAATATTTTAAATATGTGCCTACAGTGAAAATAAAATTTAAAAAATATTTAAATATTGTCTTTATTCTGTATGACATGGACAAAGTTGTTAGTTCTATTCTAGCTTTCAGCGTTAAGTGTGTATAGCTGTAGTAGCGGAGTCGCGGGGTGTGGAGTTTCTTTTTATCTCGGAGCAAATGCAGAAGACTTCGTTTTTAATTGAAAGTGGTGCGACTAAACACCGCCGTCTCCCACCCCTCTCCCCATTAAGCCCTTTGAAATAGTTTTATTTTAATTCTTCTTCTTCTATTTATAACATTAATCTCTAGATATAGAGTGACACAGGTACAAAACTACACTGTATATGTATTTTGTTGCCCTAAAATCACACAATTCTCGACGAGTGCCACCTTCCACTCTTCACGGAATGAAGCAGACGAGATGTTGGCAGCGCTTAGATGCGGCCAGATAACACCTTTACTGGTACTGATATAGTTTCATTTTACACGGTGACCATCGGCTTAAACAATGCTTTAACAACTATATAAAAGTTAAATTGATTCAATAGGCCTTGTCATAATATGGCGGAAATCTATTAATAGAAATAGTGGGGGGGGGTCTTTTTTTGGGAGGAAGAACTTCTGAATAATTTTTTTTTAAAGATACGAGTCGATATTTAAATGTAGGTATATTGAGAAGGAAGTATCTTATCAGCCATTTCTTAATTCTTCGTTAAAGTATGGAACTTTATATTAACAACAAAAACAGTTCCCTAATTTTAATATGCAAACAATTCAAAGAACTTATTGATCCTACTGTATTTATACTTAAAAGCATTGTTTCGTTAAAATGTAATCTAAAATAGAACATTACTCAATGAGTTATGAAGCTTTCCAGTTTTAGAAATGACAGTGGTACATCTGCTTTGGAACAAGTCCAGCTCGTTATAAGTTATACGTCCTGTTTGGGACGCAAAACATTTTGTTGGGAATACGACCTGCGTGCTAGAACTTGAATTGGGACGTCCACAAATGACGTCACGCGATTTTGGCCGATTTCTCCCTCCCCTCCCTCGTCACACGTCGTCACAAAAAGTTAGCCTCCCTCGAATATGACGTTACAAAGCTTTGCCCCCCCCCCACACACACACACCATAAAAGCCGTATTTCCTTTTTGAAAATGAGCATGTTTCAAATAACGTTATTGTCATTAAAGTATGTCTTTAGTGTGAGTCTACACTCTAATATCGTTTGACGTGTGAAGCCATTGATAACGTCATTCAATAAATTGTGAACAATCAAATATTCAAGGGGAACATTTATTTAAAGTTGTGCACTTTGCTGTAATGTCACAGTTTTCAAAAACACTCCAATCCCCACGTCACAAATCGACACAAATGTGTGACCCCCCCCCTCCACCCTAAAGTGCGTGACGTCATTTATGGGCGCCCCCCTATGAGTCAAAATCACACAACACGCTTGTGTAACTTGTAGGAATAACAGCACTGCTTGCGATACTCAAGTGTGTATTAAGCTAGTACGGCAGTTTCTACCATACAGTACAGTGAACGACTCACGCAATTATTCTAAATTGTCACGTGATTTTGTTTTTTGTCGTAAATTTTTTAGTAAATTCACTTATCGTGAGTTCTAAGGAAGTTTTTTTAGAGTAGTTCAGCGGAGCCAAGCAACGGGGAAAATTTGTAGGATCACCATGGAGTTAAAAAGGAGACTGTTGTATATGATGAAATTGGCTTGCGTAACCGGGACTTAATTAAAGCGTGCACAATGCCGAGAACGATGATTGTTAAAAACAAAGACTTTATTTAAAAAGGGAAAAAGGGTGAAATCGATTTCAAAACAAAGATCTTGGACATTACAGTATGTTGAAAAATTGCTTTTGATCTGGATAACACAAAAACAGAAGGGGAAAAATTTGTTTCAGTTATTTTTATTGATGTAGTTTAGTATTTAGCGTATTTAAATTATTTGATACAAGCACGTCAATAAATGAATAAATATTTAAAAATACGATATGATTTTTTAACATGAAACGGATCAATCATTTTCCCTCTATTTCTTAAAATACGTTTGGTATACGTCTTTTTTTGGTAAACGTCCAAGTGTCTGGAACGGATTAAGGACGTATACCGAGGTACTACTGTATATGTATATATAATATTTCAAAACAAATACAGTCGTATCTCAAGATACGAATGCTTCAAGATACGAAAGGCCAATCGATTATTTTTTTGTTCCAAGGTACGGAAATAATCCAAGATACGAAAAACGCACTGCTGAATCACTGGATCCTGTGTCGCAGTTGTGTGTTCGTGCGTGTCACGCAGCCTTTCTTTACTATAAAGTTAACTTGGTGTTGGTGTACTAAATTCGTGAATGTTTTCTAGAGATTTTTAGAAAGGTGTAATTTTATGCACATGGATTTTTAAAAAATTCAATAATTAATCCCCTCACTCGAAGAGTAAAGGTTCACATTTATGTACATACTAGCAAATTACCCGCGCGCAGCGGTGGAAAAGTAGCATTTCGGTTAGTGTTGAGAAACCGCGTACCAAATTTCTGGGAAATGGGACCATGAGTATTAAGATCGTTGGAATTGTTAGATATGGCGAATAACATTGACGTCATACCAACGAAATAAATGCGTTCATCTGTGTCGAATAGGTCCAAAAAAGAGAAGGTTTAACATGGCGAACGTTTTCGACAGTTACGTCTATTACGCCGTTACGTCTATTACGCCATTACGTCTATTACGCCGTTACGTCTATTACGCCGTTACGTCTATTACGCCGTTACGTCTATTACGCCGTTACGCATAGAATTTTGAAATGAAACCTGTTTTACTTTTTGAAAAATTGTGCCCTATAGTTTCTCAATATGTGTCATCAAAATCTTATGTAGCAAGATTGATCTAGCAACACCAATTTTAACCAAAACCCCTTTGCGGGAGTGTATTCAAGAAATGTATCTAAAGGTTTATGTAGACCAGTGAATTAATAATGTTTATACACCTTACATATATTTTTAACAAGCATTACTGGGCCCAATCATTGCAAGATTTAATTGTTTAAAACTGTTAATTTCAATCTGGATCATGATAAATATACTTGTTTGTAAAGAAAAATTCAAATTCGTGTTAAGATCAAATTGAGAATAAAATGACATTAAAAGGTCCCGAGAAAAAACGGTGCAAGATGTAAAGTTCATAGGCCTGAAGATTTTAATCTGGATCATTGAGGTGTCAATCGATATTTATCAAGATTTTTAAAATTATGTCAGAAACTTTTGTGGGAACATATTCAACAACTTCTTTAAATTTCAAGGCGAACGGATGAATACAATAATATTTGTACAGCATGCATAAGAAAAAATGACTTAAAGGACCCCAAACCAAATTGATGTATGATGTAAAGGTAAAAATATATAGTGATTTCAATCTGGATCATGATGGATATATTTTCAGCAATGGTCAAATCGAGTAAAATAGAATGAGCAATTGTCACGGTCGGATGTTATGGTGTGATAATGACTGTCTTAAATGCGCACATAATAGTTAATGTAGTGTGCGCACCAACTATTGTGCGTCACACCAAGACGCACAATGAGAAAAAGGATATATAAGGGGAGAGAGGGCTGTTAGGAGCCGAATATGGAGTGAAACGTTCAGAGCTTTATTTTGGCCAGAATTTCACTAAAGAGCTGGTCTGAGAGATTGGAGAGTGCACGTGACATGGAGAGGACCGATGTAAAGAAGGTGTATCGTGTTTGCTAATTAAATAAACTGTTAGATTATTTACATTCGTTACTTGAGTTTATTGTTCAACAAGAGATATACCCGCACTTTTACAGCGGAAGTGTTCTGACTTTAACGTTAAATCACGCAGTGTGGTTTATATCTGTGGCCAAGGCCGGACCTCGATACCCCTAGACAACGAATCCGCCACAGTAATAAAGAATTAATTGTGTAGAGGAAAACAAAATATTTTGCGCCCCCGGCCAAAAAGGAATAGACATTAGTAGTTAATTGCTCTATAGAATTTTAATATGGGTCATCAAGTTTTTATGTAATAAGTTTCAGTGGCGTCACTGGGGACGGAGGGGTTTTTATAAGTGGAACTAAAAAGAAGTAAATAATTAAATAATTTTAATTTCAAGTACTTTGATTTAATATGACTAAAAACGTGGGGCGAGTGCTGTGCATAAAAATTAAAGATTTATTATTTAGAAGGCAAAAGATAGATCTATAAATGAGAGAGTGGGTGAACTGCATATGTAAAACCTTATAAGCGCCCGCCCCACGTTTAAGTCATATGAAATAAAAGTACTTGAACTTATAAGTTTTTAATTATTTTCTTCTTTTTAGTCCACTTATAAAAACCTGGTTTTTAAAAATCTTTTATTTTACCCCTATTTATTTTATTACTTTTAGTCTAAGTTTAAAATCATAGAGTATATCGAAATTTTTATTTCTTTATTAATTATTAAACGTGAATTAACTCTCCTTGCTGTTAAACACGAGGATGTGGTTATCGATGGCTGGAGCGCACTCTGGTGGCACGTGGATGTCACAATAGCAGACGGATACAGATGCTATATAGAGATAAACTAAAAATGTATTAATTTAATTACGGTACATTAGATCGATCTGAAATTTTGATACAATGCATTTTCATCCAAGATCTATCTGTGGTAAAGCAATGAAAGCAATGTAATAAAAACGTGGTAAAAAGGCTGATCATGAAAGAGGCTGTGTCCTTTGTTTTAAATGACATAAAGTCAACTGGGCTTTGACATACTAACACCATGGACAAACCCCGCCTAACTACTCCCTCTACCACAGTGGGGGTATACGAATTTTCTATAAAAAAATTAAAATTTAAAAAAATGAAAAGATGGGTTTTCTTTGGGTTTAAATTATTTTTATTTTTTTTAAGTAAACTATGATGAATTAAATGTCTTTGAGTTAATATTTTTTATTTATTTAATATTTACTAAAGGCGTGCAAGCATAAACATGCATGTTTATATACAGGTAGTCCTCGGGTTACGACAGTCCCATCCCGACTTTCGCTGTTTCGTGGTTACGAATGCGCCCCCATAAAGATAAAAAAAATAATAATAATATTGCGCGTTATTCCGTCTTTTTAAGGTAAGAATACACTTTGTTGAAAGGCGAGGAAGACGCTCAGTCTCGGTATATACGCCACTTTGGTTGTTTACACCGTCTCTCTCTCTCTCTCTCTCTCTCTCTCTCTCTCTCTCTCTCTCTCTCTCTCTCTCTTTCTCTCCCTCTCTCTCTCTCCCTCCCTCCCTCTCTCTCTCTCTCTCTCTCTCGTTCTCTCTCTCTACTGTTTCATCTTTTTTTAAAACTTTTTTTTCATGTGGTAAGGAATTGTTTTCTTTTTTTTTAAATACTTTTTAATGTCATTAACTGTTACATTTAATTATATCATTGTGCGAACAGTACTTTACAGATATATCTAATGTTCCCACTTACACTGAAATTCGGTTTACGAAGTTTCTTAAGAACGTATCAACGTCGTATCGAGGGACCCCTTGTAATGTACTCTAAGAAACTTAATTTATCAGAACCGCACCTGCGCAACTGCAGCGACAAATCTTTTGACCTTGAAAAACGTCTTGTCTGACCATCATATGGCATATTATTGAACATAAAATCTGTTATATTCAAGTATTTTGTCTACAATTAATAAATAAAGAATCTTGCAGCAGTAAAGGTAAGCAAGTGAATCATTTATTGAATTTTGTTAAAAGAGGGAAAGAGTGAGAATTTACTTGAATTAATTTTGAGTCAAAATGACCACGTTATACCTTTTATGGCTTAAATCATTCTTTTTTTATGATTGACTTTAATTTTGAAAGTTACACAAGTAAGCAAAATTACACTTAAATTTTGGGCACGTTCAAAAGTTTGACGAAACTTTAACAAAATTATTAAATGTTCTTAAAGTATGACAGACATAATATACTAAAAAAAAATTTTTTAGTTGATGACATGTCTGAAATATGTTGGGAACATTTTCCTTATTTAAATTGTTGTCACGTGTCATTAAAGAGCGCACGATGAAAGAGCGACGACAAATGGGCGCGAAAATAAGAGCGCACGATGAAAGAGCGATGACAACTGGGCGCAAACATAAGAGCGCTATGCCTTGTTGGTAGTCCATCTTGAAACATTAGCATCTATTAGAACAATCGCCTCCAATCTTCATCTGCGCTCTTTTGTTGTGTGCTATTTTACGGGTCATCATCACGAAATTAATTAGTAAGTTACACTAAGCAGTGGCGTCACTAGGGGGGTGCGAGGGATGCTGACCGCACAGGGTGACACCATCACATGGGGTGACACAAAAAAATTAAATTCTGTATGTTCCTTTTATTTGGCACTGGAAGACTCGGAGCAGTTCTATGAGTTAGGGACCGTCCATAAATGACGTTACGTGCCTAGGGGGAGGGGGTCAAGCATTTATGACGATGTGTGACGTGGGGGAGGGGGTGTTTAAAAAGTGTGACGTCACGTCAGAAACACGCAAATTTAAATCAAAGGTCCACTTAAATATTACATTGTTTACAATTTATTTAATGAAGTTTTCAATGACTTCACATGCGTTACGATATAGATAGCAGACTTAAACTAAATACATATTTAAATTACACAAATAATTTGCAACATGCTATTTTAAATTGGAAAATACGACTTTTTTAGGGAGGGGGGGGGCAAAGCTTTTTTGTCGTCATATTGGATGGAAGGTCTAAGTTTTTGTGACGAAGTATGACAAGGGGGTAATGGGGAGGGGGGGTAAAAATCGGCCAACATCGCCTAACGTCATTTATGGACCGCCCCTTAACTCGTGAGGGAGTGACACAATGAGCTACCGCCCCGGGTGACACCAACCCTAGTGACGCCTCTGCTAATTTTGGTCAAGATCCATACATTTAAACAGTAGCCGAGGTTTAAACAAAAATTTTATATAGCTCATAGTCGGAAAAAAAAACTACATTTAGGCCCCTAGTGAGTGATGATTTAAATATTACTTTCCCCTGTTACCATCGCGGGAGTGTACTTAACAACTTCCCAAAGTTTCATGATTCTACCTACACGAGAAGTTGGATAG
The DNA here is from genome assembly GCA_944989445.1 of Ampullaceana balthica. Lineage (NCBI taxonomy): Eukaryota > Metazoa > Mollusca > Gastropoda > Lymnaeidae > Ampullaceana > Ampullaceana balthica. The sequence continues at coordinate 296,917 of CALYLW010000370.1, read as the reverse complement.
TGATGAGTCAGTTTTTATGTTGCTCATATCAGGAAAAAACTACATTTTGGGCCCCTGGCCCCCTGTGAGAGTGTACTCAACAACTTCACAAAGGTTCATGCTTCTACTTCTACCTACACGGGAAATTGCAGAACTATTGATGATCGAGTCAGTCAGAGACAGCTTTGCATTTTATTAATATAGATTATTTTTAATTTATTTTATTCTGTTTTCATTATTTATTCTTATATATTTATTTTATTTATAATGTGTACTTTAAAGGATTGAAGAATCCTACTTTGTTTTTCTATAGTTTTCCATTATATTTTCAATTTTTAGTGTTGTTTCTGTGTGGCTTAGAACAGATTAGGTATTTTACATGTAAAACTTAGTTCGAGATACGAAAAATCCAAGATACGAAAGCCAAACTGGAAGGATTAATTTCGTATCTCGAGTTACCACTGTATAACATTTTTATGAGTTCTACTCAATAAGATCTTTTTTATATAATTGTATATCGCACACCCAAAAAACGAGTTTTAAAGTAACTATTCCACACAAGCCTGTGGATAATAAAAAACCATTTTAAGATACTTTATGGTGTAAGTTCAGTATCCCTATTTGTGAGGAGCTTTTACATAATGCCAATGATTTTTAACACATGATCTATATCTCAATGTTAATGTAATGGGTGTCTGTCAATAAAAGGTCTACAGCAGTGATTCCCAAAGTGGGCGCTACCGCCCCCAGTGGGCAATGCATCGATCCAGTGGGACTGTAATGGCCACAGGTGCATTTGTGGGGCAATGAATAACTCTTAAAGGGCGGTGAAAGGATAAAAGAAAGAAGAGAAGATTTAGAAATTTTGATTTATGTATTTCGCTCATAACTCTAATTTTGCTTTGAAAAACATTTTGAACGTTGGCTCGGTTCCCGCTCACTCCCTCCCTTGCATTGAGGTATGATCAATCGCGCACTTCCAGGTTACAAGAACATTTGACTAAAATGAATTATGGTTAAAAAGTTATCTTATTTTAGAACACAATAATAAGCATTTATCAAACAACCCGAAATAGGCACACACAAAAATTGAACCGCAACCAAACAAGATGGTGATGCCTTGCTTGCTTCATACAAAAGTTCGTTTGGTTGTCAAAGGGTGCCCGTACAGATAGGTTTTATAAGCTTTTTAACTCGATGCTTAAGTTCTTGAAAGATTTTTTTTAAATGACGCTTTACGATAAAATTAAATTCAATTGAAAAAAAAATATCGCTTACTTGACCGACTTGTTAAAAACAAATTTAAAGAAAGAAATCTTCCGCTTCAAGGAGATGAACTGAATTTAATAAAAACAAAATCTTTTTTTTTACATTTTTCACTAAACGTCTTCTGTACAAAAGAAATTTTTGAGGAGAGGAATTTATCCAATTCCCAAACTTATAAAGAGCAAATAAAATGAAGACATACTTTCTTATTGTGAGCACTTGAATGCACTCTTTTCAGATTTAAATCAACGATTTTATGATCGTTTTGATGAGCTTTAAAATAAACATACCTGATTGGATATTGGGTCCATTTTTAAAGTGCTAACACGGAAGAATCTCCACAGTTACGAGGAGGGCTGATGAAATTAACTATAAATGATGAATTTACATTTAAATTCAAAAGCGACCACCAACAATTCTGGCTGCAAAAGGAGATCCCTACGGCTTAGCCTAAAATGTTTTTAATCTACACTTTACGATATTTTAAGAAAAAGGTAGAAACCTCAATACATATATCTTTCTTTTTTTCATTGCTGTTAAAAAATAATTAATTAATTTCCATGTGCGCTGAGTAATACTTTTTTCTAGAAAGGGAGCGGTAGGTTAAATAAGTTTGGGAACCACTGATCTAGAGTTCAGAAGAAAGAATTTTGAGTGAGGCGTTCAACTCTTAATCGATAATCGTGAAATATTTCTCATGAGTTTTTGTGTGCAAAGTTTCACTTGACCAGTTAGTAATTTTAAAAATCAGCATATATTATGCCACGATCTAAAGGTGTACAACGAAGTGACGTCTGACCAGGTGATTGTTAAATGGTGTGGGGCGGGTGGGGCGGGGTGGGGCGGGCTATATCTTAAATAAATAAAAGATAAACGGAAGACAAAAATTGTCACTGTCATGTAGATTTATTCGCGTGCCTTCAGTTTTGTTAGAGGGTCCAAGTATTTTGAGGAAATGGGGCAAGGGCTACCAAATCACAACTGGGGTTGTTATAAATATCTGAGAACCACGTCATCGGCAGCAACGTTTCCAAAGCCCAAAATGACTGCTCGAAGTTTTAAAAGAAACAACATCATCATAACAACATCACCACGACAACATCACCATGACAACATCACAATGACAACATTATCACGACAACATCATCATGTTCATACCATAGCTCTACAGAAGTTTAATTGTAACCACACACACACACACACACACACACACTTTTTGCACATTACCCTTTTGAAATCAACTCATATTTAGTTTCAATGAAGTGAGTCCTGGTCCTGTGTAAGTTTCTTTATTCATGTATTTGTTTGTCTAGGTTCAGACTACGGTCAGTGTAATTTACCGACATGAATATTTCTGGCCAGTAAGAATGTCACACGTCAAAGATTGGTAACACGTGCCAGGAAGTTTGTCCCCAATCAGAATTTTTCTCATTCTAATTCTAAATTGTTGAAAATAGTCAGGTGTACCTCTGAAAAATTATAGGGTGATTTCAGAAGAGAAAAATGTTTTGCCACCTTGGCGTCTGCGTGATGATCATGTATCGAACCCGCCGTGAGCCGGACCTGGTTGTAGCAATCATTTTTACCACCTTCCCTCAATCTTTCTTTTCTTTAGTTAAAAATAGACATTAATATTTTAAAAAGGTGACCAAAAATAATAGTCTGATTGTAGTGAAGAAAAACATCAACAAAGGAGTGTTCGAACGACATGTGGCGGAAATTAATGTTCACATCGGATAGTTTAAATTTCAACAACACCTGTTTCGCCAACCGCCAGATCACACGTTTGTCGGATTTGTTTGACCCTCGCATGGGCGTCGCTAGGAATTTTTCCAGGGGGGGGGGCAAAAAAACCCCACTTTTTTATTTTAACTGACAATGCCATACAGGTACAATTTTCAATTAAATTCAAGTTCAGTATAAAATAAGGGTCGAAAAAAGCCTTAGAAATTAATAAGACTTACAAATTAGTGCTGTAATAGCTAAAATACAACATTTATTAATGCATTTAATAAATTAAAAACTTAAGTTCTCACGAGAAAATTGAATTTTGCTGTGAAATAATATACGTGTAGAAACTGCAGGATTACCAAGGATGGATATCAGAAATTTTTTTACAGGCTAAAAAAAAATCGAAAAGTAGACCAATCGCGGGATTCCGAAATGCCGTTATTAGAAGATTTTGGGGCGTCTGCAGCATCTGACTTATCATTGGCATTGAGGACAACAGTACACGTTCAACAGCCAGACACAACTGAAGCAACTGTTCCTAATTTGATTGTCGCTGACACTTATTCATTTCCTAAATTGGATATTGGAAGGTATGTCTGGACATACGACCTTTCAAATAAGTTGAAATTGCAGCTGATTCGTGATTGTTGGACCCTTGATAAAAATTATGATTTTAGAGCTGACAGTGAGGGAAACAGAGTTTTTAGTTTTTAGATATGCATGGTTATCAGACTATTCACCGTGGCTTGTATACTCGCAAATGTTAATAGGTGCCTTTTGCAAATATTGCGTGTTGTTTCTGCAAAAAGTAATTCTATGAGTTCAGTGGGTATTTGTCATCAAACCATGTACAAAATATAAAGATTTCAACGAAGATGCACGTAGCAACCTGCAAAGCACATTATGGCACAAAGGCTCTCATGAAGATGCAAGCAATTTTATTTGCTTTATTGGAAGCCAAAGCAGTTTCTATAGATGAGCAGTTGGACTCATCATTTAGAAGACAAATTCAAGAAAATCGCAACGAACTGGGTCCCATCATTTCTACAATCCTATTTTGCTGCATGCATGTTTTAGCACTTCGTGGAACAGAATCAAATTCTGGTAATTTGTATGAACTGTTAGAGTTTCGTGTTGAATCTGGAGATGAAGTTCTTGGTAATCGTTTGTCAATTGGTTCTTGTAGTGCTGAGTATGGTTCACCGACAAAACGGCCCCGACAAAACGGCCCCGACAATTGGGCTCCGACATAACGGCCCCGACAAAACGGCCCTGGACTAATAGATGGACTAATAGTAAAATTTACAATCAAATATATTCGTATTTTTACTCACCTATTCAGTGTCAGGTTTAGCTAACAATAAACAATAATAATAACACCACAAAAGTGAATTTAATAGCCTTTACGCGAAATGGTACCAATAACGGTTGTTTGTTGACAAGAAACAATATAATAACATCACAAGAAATAATTTTACAATTTTACCACTTTTTTTAAGGGTGAAAAAGTTGACGAAAGCTTAAAATGCAAAAAAAAATAATGTTTTTGTTAAAAAATGTTAACAATTTGTCTGGGGCCGTTTTGACCGGGGCCGTTATGTCGGGGCCGTTTTGTCTGGGGCCGTTTTGACGGGTAACCGCTGAGTGTATCTCGGCAACTACGCAAAACACTATAATCGAAATTTGTGGGTCTCTCTTGCGTGAAGACATTGTTCGTGAAGCAAATAATTCAGTTGCATTTTCTATACTTGCCGACGAGACAAATGACATTTCAGGCATTGAGCAGATGTCACTTGGTGTTAGATTTGTCAAAGAACAAAATGGGAAAATGATGGTCACAGAAGAATTCATGGGATATATTCCAATTGTCAATAGAACAGCTGAAGGTTTAACCAACACCATCATTACTAATTCATTAGAATTTTGATTAAATATGACAAAGCTTGTTGGTCAAGGATACTACGGATGTTCTACAATGGCAGGTAAAGAAGGAGGAGTCCAAGCAATAATTCGAAAAAAATACCCAAAAGCAGCATTTGTACATTGCAGTTCACATAAACTAAATCTTGTTGTGAACGATTTAAATAATGTGAATGTTGTACGAAACACAATAGGAACAATTAAGTCAATTATAGTGTTTTTCCGAGAAAGTAATCAGCAAAGAAAACTTATTCTAAATGTTCCTTTGCTATGTGAAACTAGATGGTCACATAAATATAAAAGCTTGCGGATTTTTGCTGAAAATGTTACAGATATTGTTAAACAACTGGAATATTTAGAACAATCAGTAATGTAATCAGTTATACTTGCAGATATAATTCTTTTTTATGTTTGATAAATGTAAACTGTCTTCCATGTAATAAACTTTCAGGAAATTTAGTTCAGTTTTATTGTAACAACTTTATGACATTTTTATGACATTTTTTTTCTCAAATGTAGGGGGGGGACAAATGCCCCCCTTGCCCCCCTTCCCTACGCCCATGGACCCTCGCCATTGATCAGCTCGGCCACGTACCAAGATCACAGGCGTCGAGGAAACATAATCAATAGACGAGTACAAGGCTATCCTGAAGACGATCGGGTGACCGACACGGTTATTTACCTTGTCGATTAAGAAAATAAATGTTAGTTCGTGAAGAGTGCCTTGTTTGGTTTTATTTCTTTGAGGATGGGGGCAGACACTCACACACTGCTATTGGGGGCAGACACTCACACACTGCTATTGGGGGCAGACACTCACACACTGCTATTGGGGGCAGAGACTCACACACTGCTATTGGGGGCAGACACTCACACACTGCTATTGGGGGCAGACACTCACACACTGCTATTGGGGGCAGAGACTCACACACTGCTATTCCCCCATCACCTCAAATAACTCCATCATTCACCCCTCCTCCGATTTTGGTCATATCTGTTGGTACATGTGTTATTATTATTATACTAGCGTATCACCCGTCAAAAATGACGGAAGTTTTCAAAATAAATACAAATAAGATTAAAAAAATAACGTTATACAGAACTTTCATTTATTTTTATTTGATTCATTTATTATCATATTGAACAATTTTATGCGGAACGTTCGAAAAGTGTTATTTTTGGTGCAGCACTATAAAACAAAATCGATCGCAGCGCCACCTAACAGCATTACAAATTTCACAGCGCCACCTAACAGCATTATAATTAAATCCATACATACAGACAACAGGAATTATGTATATTGATCTGAGGGCTCATCGCGAATGAATTGAACAGTTAAAATTTGGGTTAGAACATCGTGGACTTTTGAATGAAGTTTGCTCATTGATAACAAACACTTACAATTTGGCTAGCAGCTCAATACTTTATAGAAAATCAAATTTTCTAATCCATATGTTTATAAAGTCATTTTTAAAGGAAAATGATTTTAGCAGACACATAAGGACTTCGCTGCAGAAGCGTAGTTGGGTTTTCCACGCCCTTGGTTAATTCATTTTTGGCGCCCTAGAGAAATATGGAAAATACTAAATTATACAGAATAAATTGATTATTGAAGGATTAGCCTTCGGCGCCCTCGGCAACTACCCCGATGCCAAGTCGTTGTTACGCCTCTGATTCGCTGTATGCATTTTTAGAGACTACCAATAAGAGTTTCAGTAAGTTTTGAAAATCAAAAAACGTCATCGTGTTTAAACATAACATGGTCCCTTCATTATATTAAACTTTGAGGTAGGGTTTTCATTAAGGTCTTAAAATATATGTTGTATATCTACTTATGCTGAATGCTTTCGCGTAGCATCGTTGGAAATTCAACCATGTTAAGTTTAGTCAACGGTGTATACGGTGGCAAAGGCAGCGCTTGCCCCCCGAGAGGCACATTTTTAAGGGTGGGTAATTGTTCGGCAACAAAAAACTGGATTGAAAAACAAAGAAGATGATGATACGAGAACTTAAGAGCGGTGTAATGGTACATGTAACTCACTCGTTAAGGTTTTGAAAGAGTTCAATATAAGTACATTATTTTCATCAGATCAGACACAAACCTTACACAATAAGGCAGGGGTGTCCAAAGTCCGGCCCGCGGGCCAAATGCGGCCTGCGTTTAACTTTTCACTGTCCCGCGGCCTCATCTTAAATAATTAATTGACGCAATTTTTTTCTGCAATAACGATATTATGTTTATAACTATACGAAAATCTAAAATTATGTTCTGTTTTGGGTAATAAAAAAAAATAAGATGATCTCCAATGATGGCAAAATCGATGACGTTTTATTATTTACCAACTTGGATGTTGACCACAAAAAAGGCGATGAAGTTAAACTCTGTTTTGTGTACGAATTTAAATGAAACCCGATGGCAAAAGTTCATGTCGTAATTTTATTTACTTTTTCAATCTGGAAAGGGAAGTAAACGTGGCATTTCTTAAAATTCATCACAATTTTTACACAACATTTTGGGCTCTGGTTATATTTCAGCACGCTATGTATATATATATATATATATATATATATATATATTTAAATGTATTTTTTTTTATTGTTTACGTTATCTTAATCCGGCCCTCCACAATTCAAACGTGAGAATGGTTTTAACATGCGATTAACTTATGGAGTAACATATTAGGAACTTTCATGACTATTTTCCGTCACAAATATCATTTGTTTAAAGTTTGTTTTGCAGGATAAGCGCATCCACCGAATGAAAAAAAATGAGTGCTAATCCAATGGATTTAGTTTCTCCATTTCTCCAGGACATCATCCATTTAGCCTTGGATCTTGCCCGTAATAGGGCCTTAATTGCCGTGTATCATACAGGCGTCTCTGGTTTGCACCTAGTTCTGTCTGCTCATCTGCTCTCTCATTTTCTTCTAGGGTACAATGTCCAGGTATCGTTTCTACAGACTCGAGTTTCTGGGCAGTGTTTCTGCTGACTCCAGTTTCTGGGCAGTGTTTCAACTGACTCGAGTTTCTGGGCAGTGTTTCTACTGACTCGAGTTTCTGGGCAGTGTTTCTACTGACTCGAGTTTCTGGGCAGTGTTTCTACTGACTCGAGTTTCTGGGCAGTGTTTCTACTGACTCGAGTTTCTGGGCAGCGTTTCTACTGACTCGAGTTTCTGGGCAGTGTTTCTACTGACTCGAGTTTCTGGGCAGTGTTTCTACTGACTCCAGTCTCTGGGCAGTGTTTCTGCTGACTCCAGTTTCTGTGCAGTGTTTCTGCTGACTCCAGTTTCTGTGCAGTGTTTCTGCTGACTCCAGTTTCTGGGCAGTGTTTCTACTGACTCCAGTTTCTGGACAGTGTTTCTACTGACTCGAGTTTCTGGGCAGTGTTTCTACTGACTCCAGTTTCTGGGCAGTGTTTCTGCTGACTCGAGTTTCTGTGCAGTGTTTCTACTGACTCGAGTTTCTGGGCAGTGTTTCTGCTGACTCCAGTTTCTGTGCAGTGTTTCTACTGACTCGAGTTTCTGGGCAGTGTTTCTACTGACTCCAGTTTCTGGGCAGTGTTTCTACTGACTCGAGTTTCTGGGCAGTGTTTCTACTGACTCCAGTTTCTGGGCAGTGTTTCTGCTGACTCGAGTTTCTGGGCAGTGTTTCTACTGACTCGAGTTTCTGGGCAGTGTTTCTACTGACTCCAGTTTCTGGGCAGTGTTTCTGCTGACTCGAGTTTCTGGGCAGTGTTTCTACTGACTCCAGTTTCTGGGCAGTGTTTCTACTGACTCGAGTTTCTGGGCAGTGTTTCTACTGACTCGAGTTTCTGGGCAGTGTTTCTACTGACTCCAGTTTCTGGGCAGTGTTTCTGCTGACTCCAGTTTCTGGGCAGTGTTTCTGCTGACTCGAGTTTCCCTGGCAGTGTTTCTACTGACTCGAGTTTCTGGGCAGTGTTTCTACTGACTCGAGTTTCTGGGCAGTGTTTCTGCTGACTAATCAAAGCGTCTCACTCTTTCCATTAATGTGAGGACCGCTTGCTCTCTTCTGAGACCCAGAGGCTTCTTCTAATTTAAAACAATTTTATTTAACTGTAAAATGTTTTATAATTTTCTCTTCTCAGCTAATTTAGTATGGATCAAAACTTTGCTTTAAAATATAATATGTAAACATTTTTAAATTAAAATATTTTTTTAATAAACCGCTAATTAATGCTCAAAAGTAATGATAGTATCTCAAAAAATATTCACAAAATTTGGACAACAAAATACTCCTAGAAGATCAAAACAACAAACAACACATATGGTCAAAGAAAGACTCACACTCACATTACGTAGTCATTACCTATTACCTAGTATAGGCACTCCAACTCAAAATGTCAAATACATCTAACACACACAAACAGCATATCATAGGAAAGAGCTCACTTTCAGTTTTCCAATGACACTTGGATCATTGTTTTATCTCTTTTAGGAGAAAAGTTATAATTTTTTTAGTGAATTAATTTTCCTCCTTATTTACCTTTGTAATTAATTCTAAAAACTGTGATCGAATATTAGCTCTTCCCACACTATTTTGTTCATAACTCACTAATTAATGAAGATTAAATGCCATTTAGGGGATACATTAATAACACATACTTAAACAAAAAACAACACAGTAGTTGTGAATTAAATAAATATATTTTTTATAAAACATGACCATATAAAGACAAGGGGTCAATAGCGACAAATGTCAAAAAATTCTGTTTTACTTCAAAATAACATAACTTTTAAACCAACAATGTCATAACTGTAAAATTTTCAGTACAATCAGATAATGCCCAACTGAAATTAATGCAAATAAAAGAATACATTAAATGCAGATCAGATCATTTTTGCACATTTTATAAAAAAAAACATAGATCGAAAATCGAACTCGGCCGACAATTTAAAATTAAATGTATAACTTTAAAACTATTTAAGCTTTTGCTATGAAAATTTCAGTACAAACAGATAATGCCCATTAGAAAGTAATGCCAATTATAAAATACATGAAATGCAGATCAGATAATTTAGGCATATTAAAGAAAAAAAACATGGATGGAAAATCGAACTTGGTCGCCAATTTATATTTAATTACATAACTTTAAAATTATTAAAGCTTTTGCTATGAAAATTTCAGTACAAGCAGATTATGAACATTACAAAATAAATGCATATAAATAATACATACAATGTAAATAAAAAAATGTAGGCATAATATTAAAATTACACGCGCATAAAAAAAACAACTAAACAGGGCCAACACATTTTAAATTTAAATGTGTAACTTTAAGATTAATAAATCTATTGCAATGCAATTTTCAGAACAGAAAGTACTAGTATTTCTTCCTCAAATATGCTAATAGTCAATAGTCAATAGACCGACTGTCACAATTTTGTCACATTGTTTAAATGCACTCAAAAAGATCTTTATGAAATATGGACTACCCCACCATCATCATCCCTCTACCAGATCACCATTTTTAAAAAATATTATTCTTTCTTTTTTCTTTTCTTTTTTAAATATAAAGTTGCGGGACGTAGTTAGTAACTCAAGCGTAACTAAGTTTGTACCATAAATTCCATGTCAATAATAAATCAAAAACCTTTACATTTGTTGTTAGTTGGAAACGAAATTTGTTTCAAGATGGCAACCGAGTTTAATTTTGATTGCTTTGATACTGTTAATTACAATGAAAGCTCAGTGAATAATGTTATTAAAATTCAGGTAAAGTTTTAGCCAGCGGCGTAGCGTGGGTATGTGCCTCCCGGGGCATAACTAAGGATTGCCGCCCTCATCCCCCCACAGAAAAATATGTTAATGCTATTGAAATATAATTTTTATTAGAAATTCCGAAATTTGAAATGAGGACCAAGGAAACAATACATTTTTAAAAAATTAGAAATAACTACGACAGCTTTCATTTCTTGATTAAAATTGAAGTTTTTTCTCATGGCACAATCTTAAATTCATCAAAATTGTAAGCCATTCCATGTTCAATAGCCAAAATAGCATTGTTATTAAATTTTCATTGACTTAATTTTAGAGAAGCTTCTCTCGCATCTGGCATTACCGTATGATTACTTATAACAGTTATTAGGAATATTCATTATTAATATACAGTCAAACCTCTCATAACCAGCACCTCTGATAACGAGTTTTTTGCATAACGAGCGAAATTTTTTGTGAAAAAGTTGCTCCCTTAACAAGCGAAGATTCGCATAACGAGTGACGCAGATTGGAAAAGTCCCTTTTTCCTAGAAATTCATTTGTGAGCCTGCACCTCTGCCCGATGTATTATTCTGTGTTAAGCACTTGGTCTGTTAGCCTATTGTTTTCGTGTGTTAGCAAGTTTTTACAAGTTTTGTATTTAGACAGTATTCGTAATTTTATTTTTGCATAGTGTAATAATCTGTGTTGAAATGTCTTCAAAAAAAACAAACACAAGAAGACAATCATAAGAGAGAAAAAACATAACTGTTGAAAGGAAATGAAAAACCATTGAAAAGCGAGAACAAGATGGCTAATCTAGCGCGCAACTACAATCGGCCAACATCAACGACCTGCACTATTCTCAAGAACAATTAAGGAGATGGATGCTTCAAATGGAGTGTCAAGAATGTCTACGAAATGGTTACTACACATTTTCGTCAAATTTTAAAGCATCGGCAAAAGCAAATGTCTTTGGACAGTTTTCTAGTTCAAAAGGAATAATTATTTGTCTCAAATTCATATTTTTGTTTACGTTTTTTGTTTCCAGTCTAAATTGTATTCTAGTTGTTTCACTCTTTAACAATTCATAAGTAATTTTATTTGAATAAATGTTAATAAAAAAAATTTGAAAAATAATAATTTTTTTCAGCAAGGAATGGATTATCGTATTTTACATTGATTTGTATTGGAAAAATTGTTTTGCTTAACGAGTAAGACTCTGGAACAAATTAAACTCGTTATGAGAGGTTTGACTGTATTGTTTTAGGCATGGTAACTTCAAACATAATTATTTTAATAAACCTTGATAAATCAAGTGGGCTTGAATTCATTAATTCATTTCTTTTTCTTGCTTGACAATGTTATGTGAGATAGGCCTACTTAAGTACTCTGATACTCTAATTTAACGACAAAATTTCAAAGTACAGTAGATTAACGCGTGTACGAAAAGCATATCTGTTTTCCGAAATCTGTAACTTTCAAAGTATCACTGAGCTTTGATCGCCAACTTTAAATTTCTCTCTCGTTCTTTGACTAGAAGATTCAATTAAAATGATAAGGTCTACACCTAAAATTTTAGCAAAAGTCAAAGCTTCTGGTACATTATGGAGTTTGAAGTTTTGGCATTAGAAACATTCACATATTTTAATATAGTTCCTTCATGTTTTATTAATTTTTAACTTGGCTTTGCTTTTATTTTATGAAAATTATTTTAACGATTTTATGAAAAAGAATCTAACAACGAGGAATTAGCCGCCCACAACAAAATGCCGCCAAGAGCATTCAATTGGTTCATGTTTAAAATTTAAAATTGATAGAGTACTGTAATTTTTGCTTCTACAACAGGAGCAGCTGTCAAATTTGAAGAATAAATTTAAGTTAATAGCAGATCATTGTCACTTTCATATACTACTTAAGCCTCTTGGTTTTTTAGTTCAGTATCATAAGTATCAGAAGAATGTATATGCAAATGGAGTTAGAAGTTTTAGCAGTTGAAAGGTTTACATATTTTAAGATAGTTCCTTTATTTCTTTATCAATATCTTAATTGGTTTTTATTTTATTTTCATAAAAAGCTCCCCTTTCATTTATAATTTTCAATCTTAGAAGCTAAATAAAGACCAGAAATTTGCCGCCCCTAACAAGTGCTGCCCGGGGCATTTTCCCCCTTTCGCTATACGCCACTGGTATTAGTATTAGCAAATGATAATTTCACTGTGCTATACAAGTCATTGTTATTAAAATTCATTGTGCATTTAATTTGTTTAGGGAGTCGTTATTTAAATCAAATCATTTAAGCAATAGGTCAATAAATATAAAGTTTAAAGTCATTATTAATTTAAAGTTTAGTAAAAAGACTATTGCTATTACTATTATTAAAGCTATTATAAATTCAGTAAGATTAGTTTGTAGTTTATAGAATGTAGCGATATATTGTCTTACAGTTACAGTGAGTATAGTTGATTAGTATTGAAGTTTTACACTTCAAAATAAACTCAAAAAAGCAAACAAAATGACTTTAACTTTTAATGTTAATGTCTTTAAATATTTAATAATAATATTGATATTGGTTTGAAAATAAATATTTTTCAATCTCTAACTCTAATCTAAGTCTGAATTATTTTTTATAATGAATAGTTATTCAAGACCAATGTTTCCCTTAACTTTAAGTTAAACTTAAAGTTTCGTTGGTTTATCTTATCTGTTACAGACAATCCTTCTATAAAGAAGATTATAGAGTCCTACGCTTATCTAGGTTTACATCTAGTCTTGCATTTATATTAGAGTTTTAAATGTTGATAGAGTTAGAGTGTTGGTTCTCCTAGTTTCCACGGGTAACACATTAAACGTAAAAATTCCAGACTGGAAGAACGAGAATTTGCATGTGTTCTTGAATATGGAATAAGAAAAGTGTTTTTATCCCTTTGTCTATATGAGAGCTAATTTTTGTGTTGTATTTCTAAATTATAATTGATTGCCTTATGTATTATTACTACTTTACTATTGGTTCTTCTATCCTCTAGTGTTTCAATGTTTAAAGATGTAACTAATGGTGTTACTCATTTTTTAATATTCTCCAGTAATGAATCTGGCAGCTCTTTTTTGAATTTGTTCTATTTTATCAATGTTTTCTTTGTTGGATGGGTACCCTTAAAGTTATTGTTAAGCATTAATTTTGAAATGATGAATAAAGTTTGAAATACAATATTGTACAGACTATAAAACAATATTGTACAGACTATAAAACACAGTTTCTTCTTTGAAAAATTGCCTCCAAAATGTAGGTGCATGTTATACTCTAAATTAATATATTTTTAAAAAAATTTAATTTTTTTTAATTGCGTAAAAATTAAGGTGTGTCTTATAGTCTGTAAAATACAGTAGCTAACTTGCCTAGATTCTCTGTAATTCATGTATTCATAAACAATTTTTTTTAAGGAAAAAAATCCCTTTAAAACTTTGTATAATCTCTTATTTATTTAGGCACTGTTTCGAGGGCGATTGATAAGAAAACAGATTTCAGAGGTCCGTCATATTTATGATGAAATTGTTCAGAACCTAGATGGACAAGAGATGGAAGTTATTTGGAAAAACAATAAATTAGGTCGTCCTGTTGTTAGAAAATGCCAGAAAATGTCAAAGTTCTCAGCAATACAACCTGTCACCAAAGTAAATAGCAGAAATGAAGTTTTTGGAAATACAGACATTATTACAAATGGACCAGTCCCAGAAAATATTCAGATACCCGTCAGTCTTAAATAGTTGTGAAAAATCTGGTCTTCAGATGAACCTCAAAGCTTTGCCTTGTGATTCTAATCATTCATCATTCAATCAAAACATTAAATTTGATTCCATAGAAGTCCAGACTGATTTACTTGTATTAGATGACTGTGAAAAAAATGAAATGACAACTGCTGATGGCAACATGGAATCCATACAAACTCAAGGTCAAAGTTCAACTGAGGCCCAAAAAGACCCCTTCAAATATTTTACAACACATAATGAAAGTGATGTGGTTAGAAATGAAAGCTTTAGTGCTGTTGATGAATCTCACATGAAGTCATTGGGAGAGTCATTGCCAGTCTTACATGCAGCTCCTGTGGTTGTATCTGAGTGCAGAGAAGGGGCAGATTCAGAGTCTCATACTGCAGTAGAAACAATGGAGCAAGGACAAAAGGAAGAAAGTAGGAAACGGAAAGGTTAGAATAACATGAAGTTTGTGAATGTGGTCAGTGGGATAGTCATGATTCAAATATAAAAGAAAGAAATACATCCTTACGCATTAGGATGAAAGCTGTAACAAGCATTAAAAGAGTCCATTAGGCTGAAGAAATAGAAGCATACCGTTTCATACTGCTTAAAAGTAAGGGATGTAGCTCATTTACAACATATTATTTCTTATTTTTATCACTGCTAGGGAAATGTGATAAAAATAGGAAATAAAATATAAATGAGCAAAATGTGTACCAAGCTCTTAAGTCTCAGAGTTTGTTCAGTCCTGTTCAGGTCTATATCACTTTATTTCATCAAATGTATTTTAAAACCAAAGCAGATGTTAAAAATCAATTTCTAATTCATTTTGACACTGACACATTAAGAAATATAAAGAAAACTGATTTAAGCACAGTTAAATTCTTTCTAGACTAATATGAAGGTTTTGACCTAATCTTGAAAGGAAAGTTTTTATTTATCATTAGAAGAGTCGACACTGTACAACCTTCAAGAAAGCAAAGAAGATCTGCAGCAGATAAGGAATACGCTAACTATGGAGTTGCTGTGGGTACAGCAAGCCATCAACAGCAGAAAACATGTATGTTGTTTAAAAAGAAGTTCCTTTACCCATATTTAAAATTAAAATAAAGAGTTGATTGACCAGTCATTCACATAATGATCTGTTAATATGTTTTGCCTGAGGTTAATGTTACTTGCTATTTAAATATATTATGATTTTATAAAGTCTCACTGGCTTATCTTCATGAGTATTTAGTATTTAATGATTTGATGCCAGCTCTGATACTCATCAATCTACATTTACTTTAGAAAAATAATAATTTGGTGAAATTTTAGTAAATCAAAAGATGTTTTCTTTAAAAAAAAACTGTGTAAGAATGTAAGAAAGACATGATGTTAAGTGTTGGATCAACAGAAAAAATTATCATTATTTTCTTGTTTGGATATAATATAAATATTAAGTTTCAATGGTTACATTTTTACATTTTAGTTGTGTTGACTTAACCAAAAATAATAAAGTATGATTTTATCTACATAGTATCTTCGACTCAAGCAAGGACTGCAATGATGGACGATTTGGATGTAAACTCCTCAACTGGCTGTTAAACCCTGCCCTGCATTGACCAACACCAATGTGAAAGTAAGCACAGTTTATCAGAATTCAAAAGCTGAAACTGGATCTCAAGAATTTTACTAATAGTAGATATGCCTATTGGGCATGCCACAGAAAAAATATGAGGAGATATCAAAGCAATAGCCTCATTAAGTGAGCTGAATTATTATTATATTATAAACTGAACTGCTAGTTGACATACAAGTGTTATTTTAAGAAAGACCATAAAAAAAATACTGCTGATCAGCTAGACAGGTTATCAATATTATTATTATTATTTGTTCACATATATAGCGCTGTCACCCCAGCCAAAAGCTGGGCTCACGGCGCTTTACAAACAATATACATAATTTGCAATCTCTGTCACATCTGTAGTGTCTGTCTGTGATGCTACTAATTTTAGAAAGCAGCGCACAAAATTACTGCACTAATGCATCAAAAGGTGTGCAAATTAAAGATGCGCTGCAAAAAAAATATTATATGACGTCATTGTTTTAGCTCATATTTTCATTTTGGAAAAGGGAACAATGTAAAAAGAGGATTTGATGATGGTTAATTATAAAACCAAAAAACAAAGGGGGCGCCGTAGGCGCCCTACAACCCCTATTATAAAATACTTTGTGTACATTTCAGAAAGTTTAATATTTCGTATTAATCAAACAAGGACAAGTTAGTTGGGCTTTTGAAAAAGGTCGGCGCCTAAAAAAAAGGCAATTTTTTCAAAATAAATAGATTTCAGCTGAAAACTTCCGTCATTTTTGATGGGTGATACGATAGTGCTATAATAAATCTGAATTGTGTAACACATTTAGGTTACAGGTATTTTAGTTGTATTTGTTACCATGCCACACATAAACAATTACAAGAAAGATTTGTGAGTTTTTTTAATGTTTTATTTCATTTCAACAATAGAAAATTACAACAAACTCATTTAAATACTGTAGCATATTGTTACAATTGTTTTCCTGATTATTTAATACATATTATTCATTTCTTTTAGTCTGAAAAACATAACATAAAATTAAACCACATGCACTGATCTCTTCAATCAAATTATAAGAAATTGAGAATGCATATTTTGCATTACAATACTTAAAATGTAATGTTTGGTTTTTTTTAATTTTAAGTTTGACTGTGCAAACCTACGTCTTATTGTCAAACATTTTAAAAGAAGAAAATATTTATAAAACTTATCCGAAATAAATCAAAGTACAGAATACTAATGCAGACATGTTTTTATTTCAAGGAAACAAGATTTAAAAGTTTGAACTATTCATTAATATTTTAAGTGTTTGTGGGTGGTGGTTGTTATTTAATTAAAAAGTTTCGTGAACAGGCTGTCATAAATGAAATCCTAAACAACGGCCCATCACAGGATTCCACAATTGTCTCTTTTGTAAAGTGATATCATTGACAAATGAACTTAAGTGATTAGGGACTGATGGCACATATTTTAAGTAGGAATCACTTTATTGCTTAAGATAAATCTTTTATTAGTGGATTTTGATAGTAAGCCATTTTATAGGGTTTAATTTTAATTTACTGTAAGCAGTAATAATAAAATAATTTTAACTGAAATGCTGCACAGATCACAGTCCAAAATCCATCTGCAGTAAAGCACATATACATCTCTTAGTCCTGCTTCCATTCTGGTTTTCGTTTCTGGATAAATGCTTTAATGCCCTCCTTTCCATCATCAAGGGTTAAATTTTTCACCATGATTTGTTCTGCAAACCTAAGTAAATATAAAAAATAATTTTTAGTATCAGAATAGTTTTTAAACAATTAAATGACCCCAGAACATTATAAAACAGATTTACTGTTTTCATAAAATATTTCTATTAAATTTGATCACCCCCTTTTTCAAAATTTGTATTCAGACAGTATTCATAATTTTTTATGTGCAAGTGTAATAATAACAGAAGAGCTTGTGAAGTTGTATCGTGTTTCACAGCAAGAAATTTTTTAGCAGAGCTCATAAATGGAGGAGGAGGAAGTAGCAGAGCAACAATCTTCCAGAGCAATAAGAGAAATGCTGAAAGCATGGGAAACTGTTGCATGGTATGTTGAGAAGCATCACCCTTACAAGGAGGTGGCTATTCACCCTTACAAGGAGGTGGCTATTCACCCTTACAAGGAGGTGGCTATTCACCCTTACAAGGAGGTGGCTATTCACCCTTACAAGGAGGTGGCTATTCATGTTACAAATTTATTCAATGATAATGCTGCGACACATTTTTGTCAAATTTTGAAGCGTCGTCAAACACAAATGTCTTTAAGTTTAAGACAGTTTTCTAGTTCAAAAGGATTCATTATTTGTCATAAAATCATATTTTTATTTACATTTTTATTTCAAATCTTACTTGTATTCCAAGTTGTTACGCTCCTTAACAATTCATAAGTAATTTTATTAGAATAAATGTTAATAAAAATATTTGAAAAATTAGAATTTTATCAGCATGGAACGCATTATCGGATTTTACATTGATTTGTATGGGAAAAATTGTTTGATTTAACGAGTGAGATTCTGGAAAAAATTATACTTGGTTATGAGAGGTTCCACTGTATAAATATATATATATATATATATATATATACCGTATATACTCCTTCTATAGCCCGTTCATTAATAAGCCGACCCCCCCCCCTCTTTTGGAAGAGAATAGTATAAAAAGTGTGTAACCCGCTCGCAAGCCGACCCCAAAAAATAATAGTACAGCGTAAACGAAAAGGTACACATTTGTTTATGTTGAAGAACAAAGAAGAGGGGTGTCATTTTTATAGCATTCGCTAGAGGTCTTTTTATAGTATTAAAACAAAAAGAAATTTTTTTTTATTATCACTGTTAACGATTAATTTAAATTTAATTGTTAACTTTTGAAAAATTAACGATTAATCAATAGTTAATTTCGATTAAAGCCAAAAATTAAAATTTATGATGTCATAAGTAACCTTTATTAAACATTCTTGTTGAAAATCTAAATAACACTGGAATGTCTCCTTTATATGTCATCTTTTAACCAACTACGCAAAAAGACAAGTGTGTTGACATTATTAATAAATTAATCATTATTTGGTTCAAGTGATGAGCGGGTCTGATTGGCAATATAACCAGGCGAGCTGAACAATCATTCATATTGAACTGAAGTAACTGGTATGCGCAAAACGGTCTTGGCAAGGAATGACATTATCGGATCTTATCTTATCTTATCTATATAGACGCTCCTTCTATGCAGAAGATAGTTGCGTCCACAGACCATGACAGATGATCTGTTGGCAAGTGATGCAGCATTCACAGGCCACGGCTTTGTGGGTTCCACGCATTACCCAGCCGCCTAACTACATGTAGTGTTAGGTACCCATTCGGAGCGGGGTGACTCAGGGACGCCCTAGGCCCCGGGAACAAACCCTTGCCTTCACACGGATTCAAACCCGTGACCATCGGTACGACAGTCCAGTGTGCTGCCACTCGACCACCAGATATCGGTGTTCATTAAGTTTCCACGATTGTATAGGTTTAACAGGGCTTGACAGAAAAGAGAGGCGGTGTCTGATGTTTCAAATGAAAGGAAGCCAACTTGCATTCCACATACCGACACAAGCTCGAGAGAGAGGAGACATCTTCCCTCCCCCACTTTACTCCCTTACAACACCGATATTCAATGTACATGCAGAAATCAGCTATGACCCGCTTGTAAGCCGACCCCCAACATTTTCCCCTAGATTTTGTCCAAAAAGGTAGGCTTTAGAACAGCAGGTGTTGTTTTCTTCGAGCTAATTTCTGGAAATGGAGCATTTGAATAAGCATATTGATTTTTAAGAGTGTTTGCTCATTAATTTTATTAAATTTTTTCTCCTTTACCAAACTCTTCAAACTTATTTTTGGGTCTCTTAAATCGTTGCACTCACCTGTAGGCTCTCTTTCTCTCTAGACTTATTTGAGAATAAAAGGATTTTTTCCCCAGTGCTGTTACTTCTTTGCTCGTCTCACAAATTCTTTCCGCAAGTTTCATGGTCTGAATGAAGAGAAGGAATGAGCAGATAAGAGGTAAAAGTTGAGAGTTGGTAACAATAAAATGTTTTTTTCCAGTAAATCTAACGTGTATATATGAACATCACTTGTGGTGCTGATTTCAGACGAATTTCTTTTTTTTAAATCAAATTGTCCCTCTCCCAACCCTACCAACTCTGTGTTTTTTATAGTATCACAGATGAATGTGGAAAAAAAAGAGGCGTAGGCAAAGAGATCCTCCTACAACTACAGTAAGAACTTGCATGAATGGGCTGATTATTGTTCTTTGAATGAGATTACTATTATTTGCTGTTGTTTTTAAGAATATTGGTAAAATTAATTAATTGTGTAAAGCAGGGGGAAGGTGGGAATTGTTCTTAACAAGACTAATCTCATAAATAGTTACTCTCCTCATTCATGTCTTCATAGATGCAAATCTGTGTTCAGTAGATGCCTTGTGCTTAAAATTAATTTTGATTCTCATAAATGCCTTTCTTGCATAGTGTCAAGTTCATATAGTAGATGGGAAATTCCTGCCAACACTATTAGGCAGCTAATGTCTAGTGGACATATATTCTGATAGCTAAATTCAAATGGGTCTCATTGTTTTATATGCTAACCAGCAATGTGTGAAATCTATGGAATGCCTTGGCATTTCACACATTCCCGGTAACATATACATGAAATCAAGCTGAGAATAACAAAAGCTGCAATTATTGATTTTGAGGGCATTTTGTAAAGATTTATTACATAATCTTTAATGTATTCATCCTATATATTTAGTTATTCAGTGAATTGAAGGTTTTTGTATTTTGCTAAACACAAAAATATATTACATATAGATGTATAGATCTTGTATTATCTTGTAAACACAATATATATATATATATCTATATGATATTTATCTTGTATTTTAAACACAAATAATATATTATAGATATATATGTAGCAAAGTGAAGGCTGAATGGTTTATATATGCAGCATACACTAACCCAACAGTTAATTACACAATAAATGAATGCAGGTCGTGAGGACAATAGTTTGAAATATTTTATCCGACTACTACCTAAGGTTGACAGGATTATTAAGGTCTAAGTATAACTAAGTGGATGAAACTTTAACAGGAAGCAAAGTGTACCGTTTCAATGCAGCCTATGCCCTACCAAAGTGTACCGTTTCAATGCAGCCTATGCCCTACTAAAGTGTACCGTTTCAATGCAGCCTATGCCCTACTAAAGTGTACCGTTTCAATGCAGCCTATGCCCTACTACTGTCCTTAAGTTGTGTCCTCCCAATTACGTTCTGTCCTCCGAATCTCCAGTCTCACCCTTATATATTGCTTCCGGTCACTGTCAATTTTCTGTAATATAAAACCCAAATTCCGTCGCTCTCCGCACCACCGGGCTGGGTGGGAGGGGATGGAGAGAGGGGTGGGGTGGTGCCTTTTGTTTTGGGGCGCACACAGCATGGTGTGTCGGATGGGGGGGGTGGAGGGTGGAGAGGCACACTGCCACATATATATCTTGTATTTTAAACACAAGTATCTGATGTTATAACCTTAATTCTACCTCAGCCTCCACTTGGTCATCAGGAACAACTTTACTCACTAATCCGTACAGAAGAGCCTCTTGAAAAGAAAAGAGAAACAGTACAAAAATGACTTACTAATAAAAATAACTGTTTAATTTAATTAATATGAACGATTGGTTATTGGCACATAAAACCACACGATTGTTATTTTAAAAATTAAAGTTTATTTATGAAATCTAAATCATGATATTTTTGCAACAACCTTCTGTTTTGAGATGACAGTTATATTATTTGACCAAGGGACATCACTACAATTTCAAACACAATCACGGTGAGATCTATAATATATGGTTTGACAGGGGAGGCAACAAAATTAAAAATAAAACGCAAAAAAATAATTTGAATCCTCACCTCTTGCTGATATTGGATAACCTGTTAACAGCATGTGCATAGCAATCTTTCTAGGCACTGATCTACCGACAGCAACACCAGGTGTGGTACAGAAAAGTCCAACATTTACTCTAAATTTGGGATGATATTCAAAATTGCACATAATGGCAATGGGTAATTGTGTTTTTTCTACATAAATAATCCCCAAAATACCTCCCTAGGTCAATATTTATAAAATTCTTATTTTTAATTACGCCAATCGGATACCTCCACCCACAAATTTTATTTGTTCGTTGAAGAAGGCTCTTTGCCGAAACGTTGGTTGTTTTGAGACGTATGGTCAAGCTCATACACACCCTGTTTTTATGTTATCCATCTATTTATCTATAAGCCTGATTGCAGTCTCACCCACATTTTGTTTCGACCCACAAATTTTGTTCCCTATCTTACTTATTATGTGTAAGTATTACACTCTTTTTTCAAATATGCTTTAAAAGTGTTGTAGTTGCAGTGAACAAATTTTAAAGAAATAGCAAAACACACAATTAATAAATTATAAACGTGGTAATTTCACAAGATAATAATGTTCCCTGAGAGGAAAGATATTTTATTTTTAAACTTAATTTTTCCACATCCTACACCTACCCAGGGGTAGCAAACTGGGATTTTTCTGATGCCACTGCAATATCACAGGTGGCTACCAGCTGACATCCAGCAGCAGTTGCGAGACCTGGGGAAGACATGGAGGGAAAAACACAACTTTAAAAAAATAATTAAAAAATTTATTACCCAGATATCTTAAACTTAAACTATTAAAAATTAATCTAAGAAAAGTGTTATAAATAAATATTAATATTAATCAAAAGTCAATGTTACCATCAACTTGGGCTATGACAGGAACAGGCAAATCCTGAAACAAATATGTTCGTGGTTCATTTCTATCAATAAAAAGTCATCTTAATATATGGCAAAATAGAGTGATTAAAATCTGAGCGGTTTATATTCAATAACTCATAAATTATATTTGAATGTTAAATTAACAATTCTAAGGAAAGTTCATCCTCATTTAGCTACGGTAGTAAACATTTTACCATTGGGTACTGTAGTAAACATTTTACCATTGGGTACTGTAGTAAACATTTTACCATTGGGTAATGTAAAACATTTTACCATTGGGTAATGTAAACATTTTACCATTGGGTACTGTAGTAAACATTTTACCATTGGGTAATGTAAACATTTTACCATTGGGTAATGTAAACATTTTACCATTGGGTACTGTAGTAAACATTTTACCATTGGGTAATGTAAACATTTTACCATTGGGTACTGTAGTAAACATTTTACCATTGGGTACTGTAGTAAACATTTTACCATTGGGTACTGTAGTAAACATTTTACCATTGGGTACTGTAGTAAACATGATACCATTGGGTACTGTAGTAAACATTTTACCATTGGGTACTGTAGTAAACATTTTACCATTGGGTACTGTAGTAAACATGTTACCATTGGGTACTGTAGTAAACATTTTACCATTGGGTACTGTAGTAAACATTTTACCATTGGGTACTGTAGTAAACATTTTACCATTGGGTACTGTAGTAAACATTTTACCATTGGGTACTGTAGTAAACATTTTACCATTGGGTACTGTAGTAAACATTTTACCATTGGGTACTGTAGTAAACATTTTACCATTGGGTACTGTAGTAAACATTTTACCATTGGGTACTGTAGCAAACATTTTACCATTGTGTACTGTAGTAAACATTTTACCATTGGGTACTGTAGTAAACATTTTACCATTGGGTACTGTAGCAAACATTTTACCATTGTGTACTGTAGTAAACATTTTACCATTGGGTACTGTAGTAAACATGTTACCATTGGGTACTGTAGTAATTATTTCACCAAACACTTTATTAATTTACCTCCCTGAACTTACATAGTCATACCTGTATCAGATTCATCACATTAGTACAGGTGGAAAAAACTTTTTCGTGATAATCCATACCCTTTTCATTTGTCTGAGAGAAAAAAAATGACATAATGAGAATCTTATTAGCTTACCAAGATATTACATTCTTCAATACAATAATTTTTACTTCATTTAATTTTAACTATTATTCAACATTTCATGTCAATTGCATATAAAAGCCCACTTTAATACTAATAAAACATCATTCTTCAATAATATCTAGAGACTGACTCTTTGAATGATATTATTAGACAAAAATTTAAAGCAGAACTTAACATTGGATCACCTAACACTGTAACACCCTACTCAGGGTTGCCTTCCTAAGGAAACCTAATCTCTTTGCTGTCAAACCTTTTAACTACTTCTTTTCTACCAGCACTTGCAAAAAATAATAATGTTTAATGGTACCCTTAAACAAAATCACAATATAATTAATATATATATATATATATATAAAACATACACACAAACAAAGTATTGCAATATTTCAAACCAATTCTTTAAGGTCATGCCCAGCACTGAAGACATTTCCATTTGCTTTGATGATAATTACTCTCAATTTCTCTTGGTCGTTAATCAGATCATTATAGAGAGATTGAAGCATAGCCAGGGATAGAGCATTCCTGAAAGGAAAGGAATGTCCTAATAACTTGAAGTAAAGTCTAACGTTTTTATTCATGTTTGCACAGTGAACTTTCTTCCCACTTTTTAATTAACAAACGTAAGACGCCCCGTTCTGAAATAGATTAATTAACATTGGTATCAGGTAAGAACTGGATACCTTTTTCGTGGATCATTAAGGCATATTGTGCGAATGCCTTCCTCTTGAGTTGTAACAGTTAAAGGTTCTTTAGCATGTTGTGAATTGCCTCTGCATGATAAACTTATGCTCAGTTTTTTAAATAGCTGGGCCTGTTGGGAAGTAAAAATTACTTGAATTATTTTTTAAAAATATACAATATTAATTGAAATTATCCTTATTTACTTCTGAATAAATATAAGTTCTCAAATTATTATTATTAATTTAGTTGGATATTTTATAAATTTTTCATAATTATAGTGCTGCTGTTAGAGTAACCCTGTCTATTCAGAGCAAGAATAATGAAAAATAAAAACATAAAGGAAACAGGTGAATCCATGGACCCTAATAAGTAAAGAGTGAACGAGATTATGCTTTTATGCAGTGGCCTCAGAAGGGCGTTTCAAAAGGGCTGTCTGCTGTTCATTTTTATTTGTACTTTATAAGGGCAGGCTGTATTTCCAGCCAACAACAAAGTTTATAAAGGTTGTTTGTTTTTTTAAAGGGCAGGACATCAAAAATCTTTTCCTATGCTAACTTACTAAGTCAAATAGCTACATCACTGATTCAAAACTAAAGTTAGTTAGGGGATATGTCTAGAGACACCAGAGTCTAAAGTCTACCGTATATACTTGTTCTATAGCCCGTTCGTTCATAAGCCAAACCCCCTCTTTTGGAAGAGAATAGTAGAATAGTATAAATAATGTGTAACCTGCTCGTAAGCCGACCCCAAAAAATAATAGGACAGCGTAAACCAAATGGTACACATTTTTTTAAAACAACATGCTAAATCGGTCATTTTGATTTTTTACTTTTGTTTAGGTTGAAGAACAAAGAGATTTGAATAACAGAGAAGATGGATGAACCTGAATGTCATTTTTATAGCATTCGCTAGAGGGCTTTTTATTGTATTAAAACAAATTATCTACAATAACAACACCGATATTCAAATTCAATGTACATGCAGAAATCACCTATGACCCGCTCGTAAGCCCAACCCCCAACCTTTTCCCCTGCCCTAGATTTTGTCCAAAAAAAGCCGGCTTTAGAACAAGTCATAGTCATAGGCTTTAGACTTTAGAACGAATCATACTAACAGCAACAGTATTAACAGTACATGTCATGAATGTAATAAGTCAGTAAGTATTACATTACTTTACAGTTACAGACTTTACAATAACAATGTACAATAACAATGTATAATTACAATATTAAAAGTCACTAAAATATAAATAAACCAGGTATCATTGTAAATGTTATATGAAGTCCTTTCTAATGATACAAGTACAAATTTCATTAATATATCTCAATTTTGAAATTTTTAGTGAAGTACATGTACCTAGAATGAGAGAATGATTGAAAATTGTCAAGGCCAATGACTATGAGTATGAGTGTATGACTTCAACTTCAATGATAATGAGGCCAATGCAATAATGAAAGATTATATTTAATTTTACTAGTAATTCTGAAATATTGATAACACTTCACCAACTTTTTGAAAAGAGCTCCTATATGTGCATTTCAAATGGGCGAATACATTCATCATCAAATTGCAAAGTCGAGGACAACGGTCATCGGGATATTGTTTACCTATTACTCAATTTCAATGGCACTGCTACTGTAGGGTTCGTTGAACACTGACCTCAGGTGGGTTAAGTTAGGGTCAAAGGTCGGCGGAGTTCCGTTTAAAATTTGAAGAGGAAAGACTTCATGAATGTTGAATTAGTTAGCACTGGCTTATTTTAATATATAAATTAAAAACTGCTTAAATTTCATTCTTATATATATGAAAATACACATTTCAGTGTACAGCAAACTGTCCTAGCTTTTTAACGCAATTTCCCAAGGGAAAAATTGCGTTTATATTTTATATATTTAATTTGAAATGTCTGTGTTGTCTGTTCGAACTTGATCGAACTCCCCTGAACCATACCAGATAGAGGGTTCGGGTCTTTTGCAAATATGTTAAGGAGGTCCCAATGATGTGCACGGGCCAAAAAAAATCCCGAAAAGGTTTACTGGATTTCCTTGAAAATAAAAATAAACGAAAAAGTATAAGTAATTTGTCAATTTCTCGCCAACCATAACATCTATCGGGTTGAAACAAACGCCAAACGATAGCTAATACTAATAATAATAATATTTAGAACAATGTTGGAGAAGGAATTTTTGAAAAATCTCTTTTCGCTCGACTCTCGTAATTTTAGCAGCAATTTGTAGATATCAATTATAATGGTGAATTGCAAAATTATTGATTTGAAATGACTTTTAATGTAATCTGAAATGATAGTTAATGGGGTTTTTCCGCTTTGTGAATGCTAATGTTTGACTGTTGCGCGGTGCGCATTATATTGACACATTCTTGGTGTGACGCAGCGTGAGGGGATATGACGTCATTGAGAAAAAAAAGTTTTTATTATTTTGTTTACCTTCAGAATTATTTATATGAAATGACTTTTAATGTAATCTAGAATTAGAATGATTTCCCTTGAGCCTTGAAAAAAAAATCGAAAATTCTTTGTTGCAAATTGCATTTAAAATTTAAATACTCATTCGAGTTTTTCTTACTTGTTTTTCAGATTTGAACAGCCTGGAAACCGAAGGGAAATATAGCTTTCGAATTTCGTCAAAAGCTTAACATTGGAATTAGAATTAACCTTACATATGTTTTCCGTATTTGTGCACATATTGTAACATATGATCAGCATTCTGGCCCAACTTTTTTACATTCGTCAATGAGATCTTTATTGGCTTAAATTGTTCCTTTTCGACTAAAGATTCCGGTGTGGACTGTGGAATATATGTAGAGTAGAGCTTGGATAGGCAGTGCTAGCTGGATGAGTAAATAAAAAGGAGGGGGAGGGGCAAGTATACAAACCCACCCCACCCCTAAATGAACCTTATCTTTGTTTCTTTTTTATTGTGACCTTTTTCTTTCTTTTTTTATTGAGGCAACATTTTCTGTGAGCTGCAATTTCATTTTATCAAGACAAGAATTGGTGAAAAAATATTGGCTAGTCTAGGGGACAACACGTGTATAGAAATATTGGCTAGTCTAGGGGACAACACGTGTATAGAAATATTGGCTAGTCTAGGGGCACAACACGTGTATAGAAATATTGGCTAGTCTAGGGCACAACACGTGTATAGAAATATTGGCTAGTCTAGGGCACAACACGTGTATAGAAATATTGGCTAGTCTAGGGCACAACACGTGTATAGAAATATTGGCTAGTCTAGGGGACAACACGTGTATAGAAATATTGGCTAGTCTAGGGCACAACACGTGTATAGAAATATTGGCTAGTCTAGGGCACAACACGTGTATAGAAATATTGGCTAGTCTAGGGCACAACACGTGTATAGAAATATTGGCTAGTCTAGGGCACAACACGTGTATAGAAATATTGGCTAGTCTAGGGGACAACACGTGTATAGAAATATTGGCTAGTCTAGGGCACAACACGTGTATAGAAATATTGGCTAGTCTAGGGCACAACACGTGTATAGAAATATTGGCTAGTCTAGGGGACAACACGTGTATAGAAATATTGGCTAGTCTAGGGCACAACACGTGTATAGAAATATTGGCTAGTCTAGGGCACAACAC
Organism: Ampullaceana balthica; assembly: GCA_944989445.1. Taxonomy (NCBI): domain Eukaryota; kingdom Metazoa; phylum Mollusca; class Gastropoda; family Lymnaeidae; genus Ampullaceana; species Ampullaceana balthica. The sequence continues at coordinate 268,638 of CALYLW010000370.1, read as the reverse complement.
GTGTATAGAAATATTGGCTAGTCTAGGGGACAACACGTGTATAGAAATATTGGCTAGTCTAGGGCACAACACGTGTATAGAAATATTGGCTAGTCTAGGGCACAACACGTGTATAGAAATATTGGCTAGTCTAGGGCACAACACGTGTATAGAAATATTGGCTAGTCTAGGGGACAACACGTGTATAGAAATATTGGCTAGTCTAGGGCACAACACGTGTATAGAAATATTGGCTAGTCTAGGGCACAACACGTGTATAGAAATATTGGCTAGTCTAGGGCACAACACGTGTATAGAAATATTGGCTAGTCTAGGGGACAACACGTGTATAGAAATATTGGCTAGTCTAGGGCACAACACGTGTATAGAAATATTGGCTAGTCTAGGGCACAACACGTGTATAGAAATATTGGCTAGTCTAGGGGACAACACGTGTATAGAAATATTGGCTAGTCTAGGGCACAACACGTGTATAGAAATATTGGCTAGTCTAGGGCACAACACGTGTATAGAAATATTGGCTAGTCTAGGGGACAACACGTGTATAGAAATATTGGCTAGTCTAGGGCACAACACGTGTATAGAAATATTGGCTAGTCTAGGGCACAACACGTGTATAGAAATATTGGCTAGTCTAGGGCACAACACGTGTATAGAAATATTGGCTAGTCTAGGGGACAACACGTGTATAGAAATATTGGCTAGTCTAGGGCACAACACGTGTATAGAAATATTGGCTAGTCTAGGGCACAACACGTGTATAGAAATATTGGCTAGTCTAGGGCACAACACGTGTATAGAAATATTGGCTAGTCTAGGGCACAACACGTGTATAGAAATATTGGCTAGTCTAGGGCACAACACGTGTATAGAAATATTGGCTAGTCTAGGGCACAACACGTGTATAGAAATATTGGCTAGTCTAGGGCACAACACGTGTATAGAAATATTGGCTAGTCTAGGGCACAACACGTGTATAGAAATATTGGCTAGTCTAGGGCACAACACGTGTATAGAAATATTGGCTAGTCTAGGGCACAACACGTGTATAGAAATATTGGCTAGTCTAGGGGACAACACGTGTATAGAAATATTGGCTAGTCTAGGGCCTAGGACACAACACGTGTATAGAAATATTGGCAAGTCTAGGGCCTTGGACACAACACGAGTATAGAAATATTGGCTAGTCTAGGGCCTAGGACACAACACGTGTATAGAAATATTGGCAAGTCTAGGGCCTAGGACACAACACGTGTATAGAAATATTGGCAAGTCTAGGGCCTAGGACACAACACGTGTATAGAAATATTGGCTAATCTAGGGCACAACACGTGTATAGAAATATTGGCTAGTCTAGGGCACAACATGTGTATAGAAATATAGCTTCTCACAAAGAATTATACTATCTAGAATCTAGATGTTGCAAAAATAAAATGTATGGCTACCAATTTGAACACACACTCCTCAGTAGTTTCAGTCCAGCACATGCATTTCACATCAACAACAAAAAAAAACCAAAAAAAACAACACATCAGCTCAGTGCTCAGGACTCCATACAACTGGCAATAACAACAAAATCTGTGCAGATTTCATTAACAACTACAATATTTTTATTTGTTCATTGTTCAGTGATTTGTTTGTACACATTGAACACCATTAACAAAATACAAGTAAATGACAATGCAATACACCGAGCAGCATAACTTGGCTGATAGAACACTGACAAAGCATGGTTTGATATCTCAAACCTTAAGTAAAAAAAGTAGCAAATACTTTTTTAAAAATTCACTTTAAAAAAAAACATCCTTTTAAAAAAGAAAAACTGAAAAACAAAGCATTTCGAATCATAAAATTCAAAAATATTTCTAGATGCTAAGAATGATGTATCAGCTTCAAGATTGAAAGCAGTTCCTGATTTCAAATAATTATTCTCATGTCAAGGGTCTATGGTTGAAAGAGAGGAACATTCCCCCTAATATTTTCTTTTCAAAAAGAAGAATTCTTTACTAAATTAAATATTTGACTTAACAACCACTATAAAGAAAAAGTATTTCTTTTGGCTAGCTACCAACCACTGTAAATAATAAATATATTAATATTTTTGCTCGCTACATTTTTATCATTTAACAAAATTAAGTTTCAATGGCTAGTGCCCAAATAAACTTTTGTCCACTTTCAGTGTAGGCAAACATTGCACTCATGCAGAGACTCACCATAATTTAACTTTAACCATTAGCCCTCACAATGATGATCTGATAGACTCATCTTTCCTAATCTAGTTTTTGGTCAAAATTAACTAATTTTTTTTTAGTAAGGAAGCATTATGCCTATTTACTATTGAATGAATAGAATTGAAAGATGGTGACTAGAAGGACAGGTTAAGTTATATATCCTGTCTAACCAACACTTACATTGCCAGGATCCCACCATGATTTTAAACTGTGACGGTGTCAAAGATGTGACTGATTGGGTCCCACATGCCTCACCACCAGGGGTCCAGATATAGTCTAAATGCTCAGGCTCAGCCATAAAAACCCTTAAATTGCGAGGATCCCACCATGATGTTAAACTGTGACGGTGTCAAAGATGTGACTGATTGGGTCCCACATGCCTCACCACCAGGGGTCCAGAAATAGTCTAAATGCTCAGGCTCAGCCATAAAAACCCTGTATTTTGTACACACACACTATGGTACTACAGCCACTAACCTAGTTCAAAAACTAATTTTACTAGTCCAAGACAAAGACATTCACAAGAAAAACTCAACCCTCAAACTACTGTCTCCCAGGATCATTAGATAAACAGTGAAACCAAATCTACTCATTTAAAACTGCAGTGTAGCATATGTTCCCTACCCAAGGGAGTTAATAACTACAAACATTAGAAAATGGTCTCCCATTTTTCTGGCAAGCAATGTTTATTTGAAAACAGCAGTGGATCATACACATAAAACTTTAAAAATATATATGAGCTTTGTATATCTTGATGAACTTTTTGTCCTCAAACATACAATTGTGTAAAACAAGGTGAAGGTTTTAAAATATGTACACATCCAACTTATTGTTTTAAAATTTGGGTTTATTGTCTTAATGGTACAAACTATATTAAGTCTGGCATTTTGCATGCTGTGACAATTAAAAATTACTATCAATTCAGCAACAATTAATTATAGTAGATGCATCCGTCAGTAAAAATAGCTTCCATCAGCAACATTTTTAACAATCACGCTAAATTAAAAAAAAACAACAAAAAAAACATACATTAATAATTTGTTAAAAATTCCTAAGCATATCCCTAAACAAGTATGTAAGCTGAGCCAGGGAGAGAAAACTAATAAAACAATTATTAGCAAGGCAGTGGAATTTGATGGGAATTATACATTATGTACAGACTCATGCTTCTTGTCAACACAGAGAAGAAATAGTTGTTTATTTTTTATGTGAGATGTCTTGGCTAGTGCCTGTGGTAAGGTCGTCCTCTGTTGTGATAACTATGCTGGCTGCGATAGTCTGGATGATGAGGTGGGGGTGTCATGCTGTACGGATCACCGCTACGAAAATCAACATCACCTGGGGGCGGCATGGAAAACTGTGCCCCCCTGTTTCCTGGCAGTGGCGGCAGAGGGGGTGGCGGCTGTGGAGGGAGAGGGGGTTGATCCGGAGGAGCGGGCGGTCGGCTCCTACTCCTGAAATCCACATCAGATGGGGGGAAATCATTTGTTATGCCAATGACCCCAGCTGGTTTTTCAAACTCTGTGCCAGGTGGAGGTGGCTGTGCTCTCCCTTTAGGAGGTGGCAGCCTTGACAAGTTGGCCCTGGGTGTTGGGTGGTATGGGATGTGGGGTTCAGCTGGGGGTAAGGGATACCGCGGGTGAAGGGGTCCATGAGAGGGGGGCGGAAGGTTCGCCGGGTGGGGTCTTGGGGGATAACCCCTGGGGTCAACCGGGAGAGGGGGAAAGGCAAGCGGGTCAAGTGGGTGTTTGGGGCCTGTGGGAGGAGGATGTCTGAACAGCCTTTCATCTCGATCCTGGTAGTACGACCGATCGTCACGATCAAGCAGGGTCCCTGGTATCCGCGCATCATAGTCACCCAAATGCTTTTGGCTCCATTTTTGGCTCATTTGAGCCCGCTGTTACAGTCTGAGGCATTGTTGTTGTGGGCGGCGCGGAGGGCAAAGATAATGGCAGGGAGGACTGACGCAAATCTATGTCCATTGACGAATGAGTGGACGACACGTCAACCAGTGTGTCTGTGGTGAAAGCTGCTGGCGCTGGGGATTCAGAGGTTGTCAACAACTTGGCAGTTGTGTCTGAGGTGGGAACAGCGGATGAGGATGAGACGGTGCTGTCAGGTTTCTGCAGTGGAAATTGGAAGCCTCCTTTCTTCAACCTTTCTAAAAGTTCATCTATGGTCGGGGGCGCAGCAGGGGCTGGGGGGTTATCTGACATGTCTGGCTTAACCTCACTGCTTTCCTCTGTGCTACTGCTAATACTGCTACTGGATTGGTCAACCATCTTCACACTGTCCAACATTGGTTTAGCCTCCACGTCATCAAGTAATTGTTTTGGAGTTTCTTCTTGGTCATCTGACAATTTTTTCTCATGCTCATCTTTGGCAGCTCTCTCTGCATCTTTGGCAAATCTCTCTGCATCTTTGGCTGCTCTCTCAGCCTTGGTGGCTTCCTTCTTTAACAGCATTTTGCGCCTCCGCTCAAGTGACGAAAACTGAGTGTTGCCCATAACATCATTCATCAATGCCTTCAGGGCATCGGGTATTTCAGTGGCAGCAGGTTCACCTAACTTGGCAGCATCCTGTGATTCAGAGCTGTCAGATGCAAACGACTGCTGAGATGATGTGTCCTCGTTGAGTACTGTTAATTTTGGTTTCAAGTCTGTGGTTTCCAAAGAGAAGACTTGCGCTGCCTGCATGCTGACGGGCTGCGTGGGCTTGGTTAGAGTTTTCAGGAAAGAAAACTTGATGCCGCCAGTGTCTTTTTGATCTATAGCCGACTGCCCCGACTCAGACGGCTTGGTTGAGAGGGGGGTTGTATCTGCTGGTGCGTTGGATGGAAAGGTGTTCAGCGTGCCTTGAGGGATGGACGACGGTGTGCTTGAGGTGTCTGTGTTCGTGAGTGCTGGGCTAAAAAGTGAACCACTTGAAAAGGGAAAGGATGATGGAGCTGCAGCCTGATCATGCTTCGCGGTTTGAAGGTCATGGCCATGCGGTGGTGCTGCGGCAGTATCACAGCGAGCCTGTGATTTAACGGCCCCGCTTGAGCCAATAGATGAAGTGAGGCCAGGCAAATTCTTTCCTGACAAATCATCGAGTCCAAATGTTCCCAACTTTTCACCCGTGACTGAGGTTCCCGGCTCACCAGCCTGTTTACTTTTGTCTTCACTCTTGACCCCAACCAATGGTGCCCCCCTTCTAGCTGCCTCTGCAAGCTTCAGTTTCCTCTCCTCCACTTGTTTTGTTAGGTCAACAAGAAGCTTTTGTTGTTCCTGTGGTGTGCTGGCCGTTGATAAGGCTTTGATCATCAGAGAGGAAATTTCTTGAGGGTCATTGCTGCGTGCCATTTTCTCAACCAGATCTTCATTTCGGACTGCAGTCTCTGATGGAACAATAATGAAAAAATATCATCTTATTTGTTAGTGAAATTTAAAATTCTGATAAATGAATAATTATTTCCATTAAAAAATTAATACTTTATATTTTTTGATAACTTTAACAAATCATCTTAGCTTTTTTCTGCATCTTTTGCTATTGTTGATGTAAACAATTTATTTTTATTTTAAAAGTTTTAACTAATAAGGGCCCAACCATTGAGCACGTATGCAAAAATAAAGTACATTTATTTAAATATTCAAATGAATCTATACATTTTTGGACCATTCTCCTAGTCTAGATGTGCTCACAATAAGTTTCCCAACACCCCCCCCCCACTCATCAAACCACGCTTTAAAATAACATAACAAAATTAATTATAGTTATAGACATATATGACATCACCATAAAAATGTATCAACTGCTAGCGTTGAGAAAGACTAATGGTAACCCTTTAAAAACACAGTTTGAGTTACAGTTCTAAGATTAGTGACATTGACATACTAAGATGTAATTTTTTTTGTATCTAACTATATACATTTTATTTCATTTATCAATTTTAAAAACATATGTTTTAAAATCCTCTGTTTTACTTCAGATGTATTCTACAGAGTTTAAATTTTTGAAAATTTCTTCCTGATATTTGAACATTTTTAAATTAGTTGAGAAAAAATAAAATCATAGGTGCAAAATATGAATATTTGTAATACTCCTGTTGGTGGTAAATAATTAAACAAACATAGAAGTCTTTCCAGAAACTGAAGCTCTCAGGATTTTATTTTCCGAACCGATTTGGATATTTTCAAATATTGTTAAAAAAATTATATTTTTTAACTTAAACCTAACCATAACTTCTTGCAAAATTAAAATTCAACATTCTGAAAGACATGAAATAGAATTATAAGTTATTAATTTTATCTATTTTTATTACTCTCAAGAGTTCATTATGATAAGATATGTACTGCAACAAATAAAACAAATGTTAGTGAATAGTCTTCACGGCCCACAGAAATAATTGTGGCTTCTGTAGCCAAGATTACAGAGAGTTAAGTATGTAGTAACACATCAACATTTCTGAATCTATACTTATTTTTAAGGTCATTTTTAACCAAAGTACTTGAAAGAAAGTGCAAACTGTAGGGAGTTGGGTATATATTGGATTGACTATGTTATAAATTCCATCCCAGCCTAAATTAATACGAACTATTTAACCTTTTTTTTGTGTGTTCAAATATCTCCTTGCTGTAAAATTAGAAGGCAAGCACTTTCTTTACTACTTTGACCGAACAAAAAAAATTAATGTGATGTTCTGGGTAAGGAATGGGAATGATAACAATTTCTGGATTATTGTGACAAAATATGGGTGAGACTGAAATCAGGTTTTTAGATTTAAAAAATATTTGTTATTTAAACAGGGTATGTATAGGCCTGACAGGACATTAAAAAAAACGTGTTGTTTTGTGACATCCTGTCAGGCATATATACACCCTGTTAAAATAAAAGATATTTTTTGGATAATTCTGGCAACTTATGATCACGACATTGGATCAGAAAAACTGACAGAGATCAGAGCTTTGTACCAGGTCTTTCATACAAACAAACAAAAAATACACACAAAAAAAAACAACTATCAGATCAAGTTTCCCCACCTGTAAGTCCTACAGAAACAGCTTGTGCTGCCAACGGCTCAGGTCTGGAGACCGCAGGGACACCACTTGTTGATACAGAGACCGCTGCAGCACCCAATGTGCTGGGAGTGGGCGCGGCAGCTACCACTGCCGCACCGATGCTGCTCGACACCGTGCCACTGGAGCTAGACACGATGGGCATCCCATTGTCATCCATCAGGCTGTCATCCTCTGGATCATATGGCTCGTCAGCTGCAGCCTCTTGTCCGGGTGAATATGGCTCGGCCTCCTTGCCTGGAGAGTATGGCTCAGAGTCATCTGTAACGAGATGTGGGAAATCTGTAAGTAACACAAGGCACACATCTGTGCGCCTTGATGAGGAAAATTGAGAAAGGAAAACCTGAGATAAACGCGATATTGGGGGATAATGAGGAGGAGACCAGTTTTATAGGTTTATGGAGTCGGTGCCGTAAGAACGTCTAATTCAGAGAAATAAAACAAAACAAAAGGGATAACAGGTTTGATATTTATGAAACTTGTTTAATAAACCCCTTGACATCTGTGAAAACTGGACTTATTTTAATGGCCTATTTGTTGCAGTTGAAGTTCTTTAATTTCAGGGATTAAATTTGTATTCATACAATTATTGTAAAAGTCTGTTGAACTTTTAATACAAAACAAAAACTTTTCATGAATAGAATTATAAAAATTGTGATGCCTATTAAACCTGATTTATATTTATTAAATCTACTTTTAAAAAAATAAGATTTTCAGTAAAAAAAAACACTAAAAAGAAGAAATACTTTCAAATTTCTTTAAAAAGCATTATGCAGTCAAAGGATTTAAACTGAGTTTTTAAGAAAATTAAATGTTTTATTGCATTTATTTTTTTATGTAATGACTTTCTTTGCAAATTTAATTTGAAGAAATAGAAAATTTAAATGACTGTCAACTCTTTTCAATAGAGATTTGTTTATTTTCTATTTTCAAATTTAAAAAAAAATTGTATTTATCCAGATTTTTACTAAAGTAAAATTACTTAACATTTAAAAATATAAATGCTTACAAAATACTAGTTTAAGTTTAAGCAATCGTAACTGGGCTGGGCTTTTTTTTTAATGATATCCCCTGCTCAATCCTTCCCTCACTGTCTATTGTTATAATTTGAGCATAGTTTAAGTTTAAGCAATCGTAACTGGGCTGGGCTTTTTTTTTATAATGAAATCCCCTGCTAAATCCTTCCCTCACTGTCTATTGTTATAATTTGAGCATGTTAACAGTTAACACTGTAGAAACAGACAAACAAGATTTCAATTTTAAGTAACAATTCATAGTAGAAAAGCAAAACGAAGCTTTCCTGAAAAAAACCCAGTGATGGATGTGTTTGCTAAAACCTTCATGGGCAGATGGTAAGTACCTTTTTGTTGAGATAGAGAAATGAAATACAACTGTAAGGAATTGGACAGCCCTTCAGTAATGAATTGATTTGATTAATTCCATGGGTCCTTTTTTTAAGTGTGTGAGCATATGCTGACATACAAAGGACCCAAAACATTGCCTACAGTATAGAAAGCTTATGTTTAACAGTTTAACATTGCAGTGGCAACATGAAAAGCATATTGAATTTTCATAGCTGAAAACAGTAGTAGGTGTTCATTAGTTACTATATAATTATTTCAAAGCCTGTACTCTATATGTAACATTTTTAATATCTTAAGTTGTCTGGGGGTATTTAATACTAAAAGAAAAACGATGTAAAGAAACCAGAAATCTTTAAAAAATTAGAATACTTTATACAAATATTTAGATATTTTTCAATATTAAAAATTAATTGCCATAATTAAATATATATTAAATTTCAATTTAATAAAATTATTCTTAGATCTAAAGAGTTAAAATTTTTATTTTTGGGAAAAAATCAAACTAAATGTATAGTGCTTGTTTATCTCCAACAGAACCAATCCTTTCCCAATAAAACCAAATAATGTCAACAGAAATATTTACAGTGAATACATTACTGAGAAAATAAAGAAGGCCCAAAGACGACCCTTCAAGAAATAAGAGTGACTTCCAAAATCAAAGTTAAAGTAGTCAGCTTTACCTTCTGGAGCTTTGATTTCTTCTTTTGCGCGACGTTGCTTCTCTGAATGGTGATCTTTGTGATGATGGTGGTGGTGGTGGTGATGGTGATGATGGTGCTTCTCTTTCCCCTCTGCACTGCCAGAGGACTCATCAGACGGAGATTTTTTTTCCTCTTTCTTTTTCTCCTTATCTCCTTTCTCCTTTTTCTTGACAGTTGGTGTGGGGATATATTCTGCCACTTGTTTAACAGCACCTGCTGTCAGGGCATTGTAATAATTACCAATTGTTGCGGCATGGGATTAATTACCTGATAAGTCAGATAATGTCAATGCATTGGATGAGCTGATAATGCCAGGGTAGTTGATACATAACTAGGTATTAAGGCATGGGATAAAAACGTCTAAGGCTATTAAATATCTGACGGGAGCTGAACCAGCTGATGTCAAGGTACCAGATGCTAGGACATGAGATAAGCAAACTGACCAAATAAAACTATCTGATAACATAACTCAACAATAATGAGATGGTGTAAGATACATAGCCAGGTTTTAGAAATACATGATAAATGGACTAGTAAAGATCAAACTGTCTGACTATCAAAAGGGCGCTGTGGACGAGCGGCAGCCTGCTCGGCTGGCGTATTGAAAGTTCGAATTTCTGTGAACGCAGGGGCTTGTTCCCGTGGCTAAGGGCATCTCAGAGTCTAACCAACTCAGAATGGGAACCTGACATTAGTTGGGGTGAAGTAAAGTTGGCTGGCATTGTGCTGGCCCTGGCTATAGAAACTTGTGAACGCTGCTTCACTTGCCCCATAGATAAGTATGGTCTGAAAAGGGAACTTAAGTTTTATTTATCTGTCTGTTAGAAATTTAAGGAACTGTTATGTTATGACAGAAGCTCAGACAACCTGTCGAGTGTTTTGATTGGTGAGACTAGAAACTAAACTCATTTGAAGATCTTTAATATCATAATAATGACATCAAAGTTAAATAGACAGTTCTGGGCATTAAGACAATTTTTCTTTTGCCTTTCAAATTATTTAAGGTTACTAATACTACAGCCAAGGAAAAGAGCTTTAAGTTCTTCTAAGGATAGAAAACAACTAAGGCAAGCTGATGAGTATTGCTTTACTTATTTATGTTACAAGTTCAAATCAGCACAAATAAATCAATGCTCAGCATCTTAATATTGTAACGACATTATAAGATGCCGAGATGCAATTAAACCCAAATTTTAATTTACCATGTTCCAATGTTTCTAATATACGATATCCCTGATACATAATCAGTACAGAGTACAGACCTTACATGAGTTTACTTTTCAAATTATGTGGCATGGGTTGTGTGAAGCATAGCAACATGTATGAAATTTCCCAAAGCAACACAAAAAGTGAAAGTAAAACAAACAAATATGAAAACCAAATTCCCCTGCAGTCCAATCCAGCAAGAAATGGAATCCAAAAAATGTTGAATGTTTTTGAATGAGCATGATATCAGCAACTGTGTTCAAATTGTAAACATTGATAGCAGCAGGTGTAGAAACATTGGATTATTTTAAACTGGTCTTTTTAAAACAAACTGATGGTATTGCTTTTTTGTTATGTAATTATTTTTCTTTAATATTTTTAAAATCATTTAAAATATTACATTAATGATTATTATAAAAAACTGCAACAAAACTTTTTTTACTATTTCATTACAATTTATAAATTATAATTTAATGAATAATGTAAAATTTGTTGTTTTGCTTGACAAATATTAGGATTATTAAATCATCTAAGAAATCAAAAAACATCCATAACATTTAACAACAGAAACCAAAAATAAACCTTCAACAAAGCAAACAATAAAAAAAGAGCTACCTTTAGGTTTGACTGGCATTGGGATGTACTCCAACTCATTCTCATCAGCAGCAGGCTTTACTTTCATTTCCCCTGCACTTTTTGGGGTGCTGTCTCCACTGCCTGTCGGACTAGCCTTGGGCTGTTGGAAAAGTCAGGTTTGGAATAATAGTTGAATTAAAAGTTCTGTTTCAACCAAGCTTCAAACCCCCATACAACTTGATATTTATCCTATTTCAAACAATCATCAATACATTCCTTTAAGGGTGATTATTTTATGTTTTACAGGTGCTAAGTTCCACTTGTAAAAATGACCTGCTATGGCTGTTAGACAGTCTTAAGAGATACAACAGAATTGCAATGACGCCACGTGATGCCACAGTCTTTCAATACCTTTTATTTTTTCTAAAGTTTGGATTATCTTGAGACATTTCTACAAAGGATGTGGATCTTTAAAAAATATATAGAAATTTTAGAGTTTAACACATTAAGTCCTGAAGGACTACTTCCTTATCTACTTCATTTTCCTGACAAAAAGGAAAGTAATGTTGTTGAGCTTTTTATTCCATTATAAAAATGCTTTTCTTATTTTTAGGATATTGGGTATTCTTAAAAAATTAAATGATTGAAGGATCAAGAAATGAATTACTTTTAATAACAATATAACATGATGCACCGAGACAAAATGACGATTAAAGACCGATAATCGTGATTTTCGGCACCTCGTGTGAATACATTCTAGACAGAGACAGGTCAAACTAAATCACACATGGATCAAAAGTGAATTTTTTTTTAAAGTTGGTATTTTATATATAAATCTCATAGAATCACTCAATAGCCTGAAGTCTCAAGGAAAGCGAGATTTTGATGCTATTTTTAACTTACAATGTGAGAGCGTGTTGCTATGCGAACTGACGCATTTGGGCGCTTCCGTACAGACCCCTATAAAGACGCATTTAGTTGCATCAGGAGCGAATGAGTAAAACATAAAAATACAAAACTCAAGTTTAAATTCAACTCACACTGGGTTCCTTGGCTGCAGCAAGTTTAGCCAACCGTGGATCCCTGTTGACTACAGTTGTAGCTCGCTTAGTGGCCGTGTTGGTGGTGGTGCTGCTTGTTGAAGTGGTGATGGTGGGTGTGCTAGGTTTACTACTTCCAGTGCTCCCGTTATCACTGGAATCTCCACTGTGTTTTCCGCGCTGGCGCACAAGAATCCCAATTAGCATGTGGGGCCGATTCTCCTCAAGTCCTGAGCACAAGTATGGGAAAGTTTTTAATCAAAATACTATTGTTCCTATGAAATAGGCATTCAAATAGATTAGCTAGATTTTGAAAGTATGCCATTTTAAGCATTAATTTTTAATTAATTTTATTTAAGAGATAAAAAAATCCCAAGTCAAAGTACCTGGCCCATCAAATGGTAGGAGGGTGCGAGGAATTTTACTGTGTGATGCCAGAGGCACAACATAAAAGTCTTTAATTTGCTTGTTAGGATTCCCAGCAACCCCACAACGACCACGACTATTTAAATAGGAGTATAGATGAACATAGGCTACTTTTTCATCATCACTTCCAGGAATAAAACGAACCACTGTCAAGTCCTGAAGAAAGAAAAGAAAGAAAAACTTTTTCAGTCCTATTTATTCTTAATAATAAACACAAACTTATTTTAACAGAAGTGGGAGAAAATCTGGTTAGTTTTATTATATTTAAATGTTTTATTCTATTATCACATAAAATCTTATGTTATATTCATATAATGTCACTTGGTATCAATTACAACATACACGATCATAATTATCCAATTTAGCTTGTTATTTTAAAACCTTTACAATTCAGCCAATGCATGGCTGATCTGACTCACCTTTGAGCCAGCCTGTCTTATCTTTGAAAGATAGTCCCACATGTGATCTGGTGATATCCGCCCCATGATATGAATAGTGTCTGGGATAGTCTGGCAAAAATGTTACATGAAATGATATAAAAAAGGTGATTTAAAAATGTGACACATTCAGACTTGGGTTTCTCATTTCCCGGGGTTTTCACTTATCAAATGAAAAAATGTTAACAGAGTTTTCCTACGAAGTCCTGGGATATTAATTAATTTAATAAATAACCCATTATAACCTGAATAAAACTATAAAATCATTGATTTAATAGTAGTTTCTTGTTTGTCTTTAATGGATATAACACCACAATAAGGATAGTTCAGAGTTGGTAGATTTATATTTTTACCATATATATACCTAGAAATGGATAACTAGCTAATAAAATGCTTGTTAAAAAAAAGGTTTTATAAAGCCGTCTTTAAAAAAAAATTTACATTTACTATCTTCAAATTCATCAGAAGTTTAATAAAAATGTTTTTATGACTGTATTCAAACACCATTTGGAATTTTACAAAAATTTAGGAATGTTTATAAATGTTTCTTTTCCTGCATAAAAGTTTTAATAATAATAACCCCCTTTTCAGACCATGACGGACTATGGGGCAAGTGAAGTAGCGTTCACATGTTTAATTGAGCCACCACTAATGAGCAGGGGATTGTGTGGCTAGAACTTGCCCGGGGCCTCGAACCCAAGACTCTCTTTTGCCTCGTTTCGACAGTCCTGTGCTCTACCACTTAGACCACCGCGCATAAAAGTTACTATGAAGATTTGGGGAGGATTACATTTTATAAAAATAGTTTAACACAGTTAATACTTACAATGTGTTCTGTTGGACCAGAAACTCTGTAAGCTGAGGTGAAAAATTTAGCAACATCCTGCATGGATACAAAGCCCTTCCAAAGCATGGGGCCTGTTGGTGTGAATTTGGATTTAGCCTCCAGGCCAGATTGTAATGCAGAATCTGGAGATCTAAGTTTGATAAATTTATGATTAATTCTTTTTATAAATTTTATACCACAAAATTTGTTATTTCTCTTACTGACATTTAACAAATATTTACAAAAGGAAAGCAAGAGATGAGAATGGAACAGGTAAAAAATTAATTTCCACAGCACTATAAAAATTTATTCTGCGATAAATACCTAACAACCACAGTCTTCTTGGAGGCAGATGATGAAACAGAAGATGCAGATGATGTGGATTCTCTCCTTGGTGTTATTTTAGGACTTAGTGCTATTGGCGTTAAGTCAGGTTTAGGCGAGGATGAGACTATTTTGGGTAATGAGGCCACTTCCTGTTCGGTCTTGAGCACAAATCTCATTGCTTCTTTCACAATTTCCTCGGCCTTTGCATAATCTTCCTTGTCAATGGGTGTTTTGTCTTCTGTGTCTTCCTGTGGTGGCAGATGTGCTATTTTCACCTGGGGGTTGCCAAAATGTATTCTTATTAGATCAGTATACAACTAATTCTTTGACTTCTGCATGCTGACAAAGCCTAGATTGTTTGCACATTTGTTTATTTTAAGATAATATTCATCCTGTTACAATTTTCCCCTGCAAAACAATAGTATAAAGGTTAAACATGATCTTCTTAAATTCTTTGTTAAAAAGATGCAGGAAAGGTTGCTGAAGTCCAAGTTAAATTAATTAAAAAGTTGATTTCTGAATTATACACATATACATGCTTTTATTCAGATGCCTTATCATCAATACATTAAAACATGTCATGTTTTTATAACTCTGTTTTATCAGTTTACAAATGGATTTTTTCCCCCCCCCACAACAAAGGTCAATTTAATAATTGAGATAATCAAGGTATTTTTTTTCCATACCTTTGCAGCTGCTGCCGCAGCAGCCGCCTGCTCCTCTGGGCCAGGAACAATTTTCCCCGTGCACACCTTACAATTGAGGTCAAATAAATGTGCTCTGTGTTGGTCAGTGGTATCAATGACTGGTGTCTGGTTCTGGTCTTCCTGTGCTACAGGCTCGGGGTCTTTCTTTTCCTCCAATCTCGTCTGTAAGAAGAGAAGATTGAGCAAATACAAAAGCATTAAAGAATCTGTTGAGGAATTATAAAAGCAGTTTAGCAAGGGAGGTTAAACATCCTCACTTTCCCCATTCCTGCACTTTTCAATGTAAGTAAATAGTATTACCTAATTCAAGGATATGTTAAAACAGTAGCAATCTCTAATTTCGTTTTTGGTGTAATTATGTTTACCACTCTAAAAGATACTTAATTTAAACATGATATTCTGCTATCATCAAACCTCCAGAATGCTAAGATCCTCATCTTCCACCTCCACCTCTCCTTTGTGTGTTTTCTTCCTGACATGTTTAGTGCTGGCACTTTCTTTCAGAGCCTCAATTTCTGTCTTCTGTATCATCTCAAGTTGCTAGAGCGCAGACAGGAGAATAATACGTTTCATTTCCTCAGATAATTTCTAAGTGAGTTGCCAAAACAAATTGAACTTCAATTATGTACTTTGATGACTGAGAATGATATGTATATATGGATTTTTCATACGAACATTCTGGAGTCATGTGAAGTTTGATAAGTTGTTGTTGTTTTTTTTGTGTACCAGATTGTGAACAGATATTCAGAAGGGATATAAATGCAGGAGTTTCATATGATCACAAACCCATGTATATGAATTGAGAAGGCAACATAAAACATGGGTAAACTGAGGTGGCATATGCTGCAAAATATACATTTTATTGGCCTAATTGGACAATGTAGCTTACATGCTTGCTCTCCTGTTCTCTCCATTTGGCGAGCTCTCTTGATGCCAGCTCTTCTGTACTCATGAGAACCAGTTTGTTGGGTCTTATTTTACCAGTGAGTATTTTACGGAATAAACCCTGGGGAAAGATAAGATGCATTGATGTGGTTATGCTAAAAAATATTTAAACTGAATGTTACAATAAACAAGTCAATGGTTTTATATTTCTACAAAGCCATCAGATACATTCTCATTCATAAACCAGAGAAGTCATTCTGTTGATTGAACAACGTCACATAAGTTCCAAATAATCTCGTGTTCTGTAATTTGTAAAATGTGATATTACTACAATGTCAGCAGTGGGACCACTGGAACCAGAATTACCTTGTTTTTCTGATCTTTAATATTAAAAATAAGACTTCTGTACTTCATTCTGTACTTGTGGCCAGTGTCACTGAACAGAGCAAATAATTCTTCTTCTATAGTAACAGCCAGATTCTTGATTTCACTGCTGGACATCATGATGTCATCTGCCTCATGAACTCTGTGGAGGTTATGGGAAAATAAGCCAATTTAACATAAAAATATCTACAAAAGAAACTGTTGCTCCCAAAATGAGATTTTAAACTGAATTAGGCTGGAAGGACTTGTTTTGAAAATGTCAATAGGCATTCACTAATATTGGCAGAATAAATTTGAAAATAAAAAATTGCATTCTTGTAATTAAGACCCCAAAACAACAAAATGCAAATGTAGCTAATAATTTCAAAGGTTTTTGATTCCGTTTTCAAAGTTTAATTTTTTAAAATTAAAATATGATGCAACAATTTTTAATATATTTGCTATGAATATACAATTTTTTGATGTAAGGAAAAAAATCATGACTAAAATTTGAGGTGGAGACATTGCCTGATCCTTCTAATGAACTGCCAACTTTAAAACATAATGACCTTGCATTGAGAGAATCCCGTAGAGCTGTTCGAACATTAAGTCTGATTTGATTAGGTCCATCCTCTTTCTTCTCATCAGATTTTGCCGAGCTCTGAGAGGTTGAGCTGGCCCGCCTTTCTCCATCAGCTTTTTTACCAGAGTCTTTGCTGTCATGTCTAGACTTGGAACTGTGTTGTGATTTCTCTTCCCTTTTGTCTTTACTTGATGAAGATTTACGGTCCTTGTCTGATTTACTTTCTCGGTCACTGTCCCTGCGTTTTTCCTCCTCTAAATTAATTATGATTAGCATTGTTAAAAATATTATGAATGTTTCATCATATAAAGCTATTTATTTTTATGAAAACAAAATTTACTTATTATTTCTTTAAACTTTTGCATATTAAAAATATTATAATTCACTTTTGTGTATGAGCTGGGTTCTTATATTTAAAAAAAGGATTGTATACTAGATTTTTAAATTTTGACTATGATTGGTTAAACCAGATTACAAACGGAGGCCAAGTGGTTAAAGACAACAACAAAAAACAATAAAGAAATAAAAATCGGACTAAACTCACTGGCTGAAGAGCTCCTGTGCTTGCATGGTTGTACAACCTCATATGTGGGATGTTTCTCCAGCCACCGATGTAAGCCTTTTTGTGTGGGAGCCTCAGAGCCTTTGACAGTTTTACCAGTCTCTCTCTCTATCACCTCCACTGTGTCTGATGATGAATATGCCTTGGATGAGGAGGTGGATGAATGCCTGCTGCTGTCACTTGATGAACGATGCTTCTGTTTAGCCTGTGAGTAGTTCAGGTAACATTGATATTTAATACTTTAAAATAACACGGACCATGATTTTTTGTGTGTCTATTATTGCAGCATAAGAAAGGGGTAAGCTATATATATATTAAGCCAATATACTCTGCATTTTTGGTACTACCAGGGTTCCTGCATAAAATTTTAAATCAAATTCAAGGACTTTTCCAAGAAGAAAATAGAAACAGCACATTTTTAACAAATTAAAGATAGCTAAAATTGAAATCTTGCAGCATGGAATGAGAAAAAAAATAACATGCAAATTTTTACCTCACCTTCAAAAAAATGAAATGTGACATTTGAGGAAATTGTTTTGAAAATTTACTAATTTTCATGGATTTTTAATTCAAAAAAGTGTATCTGGTGGAGTCTGAAAGATCTCAGCAATAAAAACTTCTTTGACATTTATATAAATCAAATGTCAGTTATAACAGCCAAAAAAAAACCCACAAAAAAAGGTGAGTCATGATTGTTCAGATTTATCTCTTTGAAATTCAATCAGATATGGGCCAAAGATTTAGTAAACATTTCAATTTTCCATTACATTTTTTTTATCAAGGACATAGAGAACTGTATTATTTTTTTAAAATATTGAATGAGTATTCCATTTTGTTTTTTTGTAAGGTGCTTTGCTACTTGAGTTAAAACACATTTTTAAATAATTTCATCTTAAACAGCCCACCAAAAACCTCTTATTAATGCTTGAAAGCATCTGGTTCTAACAAAGCCATAAGTACTTTCATACATACATTCATAGTCACAAAGAGCTTTGTATAGTGGTGTTAACCTGTTTCCCTTGACATGCAGTGCAACGATCAGTCTGTCATGTTTCTTTAAAGAATGTGTGCATTTATTCTCAAAATTAATCTTTATCATTGCATCCAAAATCCGATCTATTGCCCCAAGTTTTATATTATACTTAAGTTTTTACAAAAACAACTTAAGCCCTATCCCCAAAATATTGTTTCAATATTGTGGTCAATATCTTTACTTTAAAGTGGAGTTTACTTTCCATTATCTTCTTTAAGGTGGTCCATGGGGAAAAAAAATATTTCTGGAGTTTACTTTCCATTATCTTCTTTAATGGTGTTAATTGATGCAAATGTATAAGTACAGGTATAACCTTTAAAACAAATTTTTAACTCAAATACACAAATGAATGCTTTTGTGGGGTTTTCTTTGGATTATCACAATAACTGAATGAGATTTATAAAAATTGCTATTTTAAATGAGAGGTTCGCCAGCAGTTATCAAATACTAGTTGTATTCTTTCTTTGACAAATATCCTGTAAAGGACGGATCATGAAAAGTTGAAAGGCTTCACAAACTAAATTGTTAAAAAATCAAAGTCTTGGAAGAACATGTACTTTGAGCCTATGAGAATATAGACAAGATTTTGCAAAACAGAAGTCCTCTCATTTAATTAATAAATGGGAAAACTTGACAAAGATTACTCGTAAAGCGTACAATTTGATGTCCGGTTTAAATATTTTGAAAGGGATAATTTTTACAAGTTAGGCATGAATGCCACAATTGACAACAATATTTTCATTAAAAATAATAAGCATAGTTTTTATTTTATCTTTACATTTTATCATTTTTTTTAAAATTAAAACTTTAGGGATATGATGCATCTCAGCATCAAGAGAAACAGCCCTGAAAAATGTGGTCACAATGAACTGTTTGATTTTCACTGGATAGTCCAACCAACTGACAATCATACCAACCAAAATACCCACACTCAGAGTTATAAATCAGACATATATTAGATTATACCTTTTGTCGCATTTGCTCTTCCCTGATGGCCTTCAAAGATTCTTGAGCATGGCTCATGATACATTCATTGCTGCAGTATACTGAATTTGGACGAGGTGTTTTGTTACACTTGCGGCCAATGCATCTTTGAAGGAGCTTAGATTTACCAACAGCAGGCTGTTTTTTTTTAATGAAAAGAAATGGTTTTTTATAATATAAAAAGCATAGTTGCTGGAATCAACTACCCATTTCATTAATTTTAATGATTGTGACATAAAAATTCGAAAAACATTTTTATGATACTATATAAAGTTTGAATGAATAATTTCACTGAATTGAAACATTAACTTGATAGATAGAATCAAATTACAAAGTATGTGTAGTACATGTGACAATACTTACAGATTCTGAACTCTTAGTTTCTTTTGAAGATGAATCCTTTTCTATTTTGGAAATCCCACCAACTTCTGTATATGAACAAAAACAACAGAATTTCATACAATTTAAACAATGTTGAAAGTGAATAGTTTAAATTGAGGAGAAAGGAACGCATTGTGTTAACATATGAGCAGGACAGAGGAAGCAAGTACAACCAGGGGTTTGAACATGAACATCTTCTGTTAAGCAATTGAAACTATTTAAATTACAATGAATGTAAAAATTTATCTATCATACACTATCAGTAATCCTAACAAATCTCTCATTTCACTTTGATAATTATTTTTAAATGATTTTGCGGAAAAATGTACACAGTACTTTTTACTGTTAAATGCCTTAAATAATATATGGCACTTTTCTTGAATGGACGAGAGAAGACTCCCCTCTCAGGCCTTCATATGGACACCAAAAGGCAAAAGAAAACAAGGAAGACCAAAGGAAACCCTACATAGAACAATCAAAAGAGAAAGCTCAACCATGGGTCTAAGAAATAATCAAGACCTAATACAATTGGCGACGGATTGTCGTAAATGGAAATCCATGACTTCTGCCCTATATTGTCTTTGGCCCGAGAGGAATAACTAACTTTTCTTTTGTGTATCATTATACATGAAACTACCTTAGCCGATGTACAAACTTGAAAATTTCTGTTTAGGCTTGGAAAGAAAAATCCACAATTACAAAAAAAAGGCCATTTTCTTTCTATAAGAAATAACAGCAGAATGACTTCATTTATTGCACTTAAATAACCAAAAACTCACTTGAACAGACTGGACAGATGTACTCTTCTTCCTTTTCCTCCATTTCTTTGCCCCTTGCCCTAGAGATGCCAACACAGGTCCCATGGTACCACTCTTCACATTTGTCACAGCAAATCATAAACCTGTTGGATGAAGTACTAAAACATTACATAGACATGAAGTGTTGTCATGGACACAGGGGACAATTTGGGAAACTTCTTCAAAAATGGACACTCAATTTAAAAAAAAGAAATGTTATGCATTTGGTTTATTTGTAAATAAACATATTTCTTTAAAGGGAATTAAACTTAAATTTCATAATGTACACACAAACAATTTAATGTGGGAGTGGGAATTGTATTTCTTGTTATTTTACAATATCCAGGTTTATATTAATAAACCTTTTTAGAATTTTGAATTCTTTTGTACAAAAAAATATAAAAAATGTTAATATTATTTTTATATTTCAATTGTTCTATGTAAATAATTATACAATATTTAATTATGCTTTTTTAAAATAAAGCTCAATAACAATATAAACTACTTTAATTGAGTGAAACACTTTTGAAGATTTTGCTTATTTTTAAAAGTTAAATTTATTCAAGAGTTAATTTACCTGTAAATGATCTATAAAGAAATAATTTTTAATACACAAGCAAATAAAAAAACAAAAAATATTTTTCTAGGTGCCTTCAGTTATGATGCTGTTACAGGTATTTGAGAACTAATTAAAAAATTTGCATTTAGTTTATTGAAACGGCTCTTAGTTTCAAGATGTTGATTTTATTTTTTAAGGGATCTTTTCCACATGACCATTTTAAGGCCAATTTTGATGCAAAAAGATATTATTTTTTTAAATTTCAAATGGGGCATTACATGTTTTGAAAGTAAAACAAATTTAATGGATGTTTAGAGACATCTGTCCACTTTTTTTAAATAATATGCATTGCAAAAAAAATTGATTTACTTCAAAAATCAAAAAAAATCTACTTTTTCAGGTTTATTGGCTATTTATGTGCAAAATATTTAGGTATCAAATCAAGATTTCATCAAACAACTCAAATCTTAAATGTGTTAAACTTTCCAGCATTATTTGCATTTAAATGTTTTCTTCAAATGCATACAATCTCTACGGACACAAGTTTGAAATAAAAAGCAACACACATCAAGTTTGGAGATCAAGATGAGCAGTATTATCTGCACATTTGAATATAAATTTCGCCCTTACAAAAAAAATATCTGTTTATTAAATACTTATACACAGATAGATTTCATTGTCACATGAGGAGTGGCAAGCATAAAAACATACGATTTTAGATTATTTGAAAAACCTAGTCATGATATAGTTCACAAAACAATGGTGGATGTAATACAGAAACTTCCCAGCAACTAACTTTACATGACAAAACTTGCATTTAGAAATGTGCTGTGTAAGAACCAAATAAGTGTCGCCTCCTAAACTACAACACTTAACCTGCAGTGCTGTTAAAAAAATGGCAGGGAAAAATAAGCTTGCCTGTTATTATGTGGTTTCCGACAAACACAGTACAGAGTGTCAGGGTCATTGGGTTCCCAGTCCTGGTCATTTTCATCATCTTCAAAACCAGCATCTTCACCCTCATCACTGTCTACTTCTTCTTTGTCTTCTCCAACAGATTTCTTCACGCCATCTGGTTTTAAATATTAGAAATGTTTTAAAAAGCATAAACACTATTATGCAAGACAAGTTAATGAACTTACAGCTTCAATGTAAAATACTAATAGCTGAATGAAGAATGGACTAACAGTAAGAATGCTTGAAGTGAAATTAAAGACTAAAAAATTTAAACAAATTAGGCAAAAATCTTCATTAGCAGACTTAGCAAACTAAACCAAAAGAGAATGATAGAACTGAAGTTAGCTTGCTGATGACAGGAAAATATCTAGCACCAGAAACAAATGTGTAAGTATAAGAATGATGTTGATGATATGAGGAATGAAGCCCAGTTTCAATATAACCAACCTGTAACAGTCTTTTTCTTTTTTTTCTGGTTTCCCTTTTCTGCATCCTCCTTTTTGGACTCTTTAGATTTTTTGGCCTCTGTATTTGACTTTGCAATATCTGTATTCTTTTCACTGTCCTTCCTTTTTCTAGTTGTGTTTTCTTCTTTTTTGGGCTTCGTTAATGATGATGGGGTCAGAACAGCTGAGGTGGAGGCAGTTTTAGGGGTGGATGAGGACTTGGCTTCCTCAAAGACAGGCGGTGCTGGAGTCCTCTCTATTTCTACTTGACCCCACTATTACAAAATCCGTACCACTCTCTCGCAGCTCTGAATCCAAGCTCTCAAGTATGTTTTGGCGATCACCAGGGTCCCTTTTTGTGACCATTTGCTGGAGCTCGTGAATGTTTTCAGGCCATGTTTCGTGAAAGTCTTCAACACTCTCTTGAACAAGTGGCTCTTCTGATTCCTCCAGTATCTGCTCTGGTAATGTTACATCCATGATGACACCTTGTTTATGTGATACACTCTCAATGTCATCATCTCTTGTGTTGTCACTCACCAGCAAGACATTTTTCTCATCTGCTTTGGGCGTCACAGGTGATGACGGTTTGGAATACTGATGCTCGATCAACACATGGTGAATGTTTTCAGGCTTCACAAAAGTTTCAGTTGAGTAAAGATCTTGCGGATACTGTGATTTTTGTGCAGCTGGAGTTTCTGAATTCAATTTAATGTCAAGGCTGACCTCGTCCTTTTTCTGTTGATCATGGATAATGAGACCATCGGGTTTGAAAAGGTCCATCATGGTCAGGTCGACAGGTGCTTCATGCTCAGGCTTGTGTTTTTGCTTGGGCTTGCCAAGGGCAGTGGCTGGAATCAATGGAGGGGGCCCATCTGGATCAGCTGGCTTTTTCTTGTCATCATCATCAAGGCTTGTGGTCTTCTTTGCTCTGCTGCCAGATGAGCTGTCAGACCTTTTCACACCATCGCTCGATTTCCTCCTCTCACCTTTATTGGAATCAGCTGACACGCTTCTGTCCCTCACCTGTTTCAATCCATCTGTGGATTTTTTGCGCTCGCCATCCACTGGTTTTTTCTTTTCCACAACACCAACCTTCTTTTTCCCTTGTTCAGGCTTCTCCGACATGTCCTTACTCTGGTCTGGCTTCCCATCTTTTGGTATCACCTTGGGGGATGATCTTCTTGTTGCCGAAAGGCTGGTGGCTTTTCTTCTTGTGAATGATCCCCCTTTTCAACAGGTCATCCACGCTTGACCCTTGCTCAGACTTATGGATAGGCTTAGCACCAACCACAAGACTTTTCTTACCTGGGATCTTGATGTTTGACCCGTCCAGTTTAGATCTGACCTGCTCAAGTTTTTTCTCTTTAGGATCACTGGCCACCTTCTTGTCAATGTTCTTGGAGATCCCTTTATCACCGCTGAGCTTGTTTTTGGAGGTTAACGCTGGCTTGGTCCCTACCAGTGGCTTTTTTACTTTTTCTTTGTCTGGACCAGTTGATGAAATGGAATTGACAACCTTAACTTTCCCATCTGCTGCTTTAATGAATTTTCCCTTTTGATTCATCACACCACTTTTAGCATTCACCACTGTGGTCTTAGTGAGTTTGTCTGCCATGGTAGATTTGTTTGGTGTTGCCGATTTGGCTTTCCCTGTTTCTGGTTTTATGACTTTATCTGCTGCAACCGAAAGTTCCTTTTTCACTGCTTTAACTGTTTCAGTTTTCACAGTATTGGATTCTTTTGTGTCTTTAACACTCTCAACACTTTCAATTTTCCCTTTAGAACTTGAAGAATCACTAGTAGAATTTATGCCAACATCTTCCGTTTCTGTTTTGACTGATTTCTCAGCCTCATCTTTTAGCAAAGGGGCGGGTTTAGTAGGAGCAGTTTTAGCAGCAATCTCAGATGGTGATCTTTTGATTAAACCCAGATCTGTGGGCGGGAATCTCTTCACTAGGCCTGCAAGTACTGGGGCCAGCTTCTCAATTTGAAGTAACTTTGCTGTCTAAATGTACAACAAATTTACAGGATTTAAAACAGTTTAAAAAAAACAACTCATATCAAGGTCATCATAATTAAATCAGATAAAGAACAAACAATGATAATCCTAAAGGCAATTCATTGAAATTTAAGTTATTAGCTTAAAATATAAACAGATCTATAATGATATGTAAATTACCTGTGTTTTCTTTGCAGGCACATCCTCCCCAACATCTTCAAGCTTCCTTTTCTGTCCGGCTTGCACCGCCTCCGGGCTGGAGCTCAGATCCGATTCATCAGCCACAAATTTTGTCACAAGATTCTGGGCCAGAGGAGAAAGCCCCTCAGCAATTTTCTCCTGTTTGAGCTGAGCTTTAAGCTGAGATATTGGTGTAGAGTCTTCATCATCTGAGCTCAGGTCTGACAAGTCCTCCTCTGAGACCTTTGCCTTCTTACCTTTAGGCTTTGGGCCGGGCTTTTTCCTCTTCAAGCCTTTGGCTGTAAGCAAAGGTTTTTTTTTATTGTCTTCTTCTTCTTCCTCTGCCTGTTTCTTGGTGGCTTTCTTGGCTCCTTTCACAACTTTTCCTTTGGCAAGATTCTTTGTAGCTGTGGCTTTGGGTCTACCCCTTGGTCTCTTTACAACCTCTTGAGGTTCCTCCTCTGAGACATCTTCTTCATCTTCCTCAACTCCCTCATCTTCAATATCATCTTTGTCTTCTCCATCTTTCTGCTTCCTCACTGCAACTTTCCTTTTCATGGGTTTCATTGATTCCTCAACCTCCCCATCATCATCATCTTCTTCATTTTGTTGCTGAGTCTTCCCAGACTTACCTTTCTGTGATACTGGAGTCTGTCTAAAAAAATCAAGCCAGATGAAAAATTTTACAACCCCACCATTATAAAAAAAAATAATGTATTCAGATTATTTTGGAAAAACAAATTATATAATTATAATTTTGTAAGCAATTTACTGCTTTTACCTCTCATGTCGTGTAAGGAAATTAAAATACATGTTTAAATTTCTCATCACATATAGTATTTAAAGGTGATCAAATCTCAATAAAATTATGTATTAAACTTAAGACTTACTTCTTGTCCTCCTCCTTGGGTTGATTCTTCCTGCCTATTGGGGTATAGTACTCAAAGTCACTGCTAAAAGTGCTCTGCTTTTTCCTAGCTGACCTTCTAGATGGTGTTGTGTCTGGTGTTGCTGGGTCCGTGTCCCCAGAGAGGAGAGGAGTTGCAAGTTTCTGAGCATCCCCTGCTCCCTGGTTGTCATTGTCTTCAGGTTTGGGTGGATCATTATCCTGACTGGCCATTTTCAAATTACATTGGTTGATTGGTCAAAAATTATAGTCATTATAACACGTCCATCCTGACCAGTCGTAGTTATGTATCCATCATGACCAACATACTATTATCATTTAAACATGATAAGAAAGTCATGATTTACAAAGAATTTAAAAGAAGTTATTCAGTTACTTTTCAAGCTCCTTAAATGAAATAGTTCTTGTTCAATTTCAACTTTTACTTGGTGAATGGTTTGAGTGTTCTGAAAATAATTTTAAATCATTTAGTTAATTATTTCAATTACTTAACCCTTATTCCATTTTTTATTTAAGAGTGATAAAATTAAAATAATGACTAAACTTTGGCTACATTAACCCTTTTTAGAGACATTATTCCACTTATCACAAAATCAAATTTTAAGGGATTACATGCTAGCCAAAGTCAAAATAGGCAGACAAAAGAAGAGATGGGAGGACGATATCAAAGAGTGGACCGGCCTGTCATTCAGCGAATCTCAAAGGGCAGCACAGGACCGGGACAAATGGTGTGAGATAGTGAGCAGTTCACGATGGTGCCCCAACGACGGGTTAAGGGATAGTTCAAGTTCAAAGTCAAAATGGGAGCAGAGAATCAAAGACACACCCTCCCCTCCGCCCACATTTACCAACAAACATTTAACTTTTCACTCAGTCCCTATTTAGACAGTTTGTTAGTGGGAAAAAAAATTGTCTTCCCTCATCTAATAAAACATTTGGCGAAAGGTCTTTCACTTTTCAACAATTCTCCATGATTAAACATTCGTGATATTCTTACTACCATGAAGACTGCACTCAAAATCCATCTTTTCAAACTTTACTTTCTGATGTAACAATAAAACATTGATCTGACAGATAAAAGTAGCTTATTTATTCTGTACACCATACATCTCATCATATATTTTAAAAAAATAAGATATGAATGTTTAAATTTAATGCATTTATAAATGTGTGTTTCTATTTATATGTCAAGTACGGTGAGCCCTGCCGCTAGCTGGGGTACAGCGCTATATTATTTCTTAAATTATCATTTTGACTAAATGTGTTAATCTGTTCAAAAAGATTTACTATAGGGATGTAATTTATATAATTGAAATTTATTCATACATTTTCTTTTGAGAAATATAAAGATTCAATTACAATCATCAAAGAAACGCTTCCTGACAGTTTACAGTTCACCCTTGGACGACAAAGTTAATTAATTAAATTGGTTCACAAGTTCATGCCACATAAATCAGCTCCTGTGGTCAGTAATAAACAGTAAACTATTCCTCACAGCTTCAAGACCTATCTTTCCTTTCTTAATGCTTTGAGAGCAAGAAGGCGGGGAGTGGATTTTAAGGCAGAGGTGACAATATATTACAACCATCGATTAACAATTGTTAATAAGGATACAGCGAAGAAAACAATGACAAAGGATTATCATAAAACTTTTTAAAATTACATTGGCCAGAGCAATAATTTCTGTGAATCTGCGTAGGGTAAATGGGAAGGGCTGAGGTTAGATCAGCTGTAAATACTTTATTGTAAATTGAACAGATTTTGAGCATACACATGTTTAGCTTACATATACTGTATTAATATTGATTCTGACATTTGGAATGCACCGGGACAGGGAAAAATAGAAAATACTAAGGTTGTTAACTGTGAACCGGTCCTAAGACTAAGATCAGGACTTGTCCTGTTTCATCTGGCCTAGTTTACCATAACTTCAATCTCTCAGTATTTCCCGAGGTTCATTTTTTGGTGTGTCAAATCTGAAAACAACCTTTTAATTTCAATATAATTCCCGCAAGTTGGCGAATTTAAATTAAAGACAATAAAAAAGTTCCCTAATGACTGTTTATTCCTCAGTTAGGCTCACAATATTTTTTTTTAATGTGCTGTTTTGACGCAAGAGGGGTAAACACAATGCCACCAACTGGCAGGGCAGGGCTAGAGTGTCTCTAATTTTTTTGCATTCTCTTGTGGGTTTTAAAAACTAAGAAAAATTACCAAGCTACTGTAAACAGATAGTTTATCCGTCTTCTTTTTAACAGTTCACCAGTCCTCAAAAACAAACAGTCATAAAATCTTTAAATGTTTGGCTCCGAAATTTATTTATTTACTTTTTTTAAATTTTGAATTTGCTGAGATGATGGTCATCACGCAAGAGACCTGAGCTGAACAACAGAGGCAGTGACATCAAAGTTCAGTCAGACAACATGAGCCTTGCGTGTAACTGAGTTAACTACATTTTATTGTTGGTTCTCATAATTTAAGGAAAAATACATTGCTACCGTTGACGGGCGGTTAACCAGTCCTCAAAATAAAAAAACAAGCGGTCTTAACAACCTTATTAAGTACCTAGCAAAATTTTGTCAACAAATTTCTAAAAACTTATTGATTCTGCTGATTTATTTAAAATCCCTCTATAACAAACAAAATAAATGAATAACCAATTGTGAATGTAAACTTCAGTACTGTAAATTTATATTTGTAAAGTTTATAGCAATAAACTATAGCATAATTCCTGGAGACTAGGAGTCTTGGAAGTGCTTAGACCTAAATTAAATTTTAATTAAAAAATGTAGTTACAGTACTTTCAGTTAATAGTAATAGGCCAAAAGTAGTATGTTATAATTTTATGTATTTAAAAAATTGATGAACGTCAAAAAACGGGGAATGCCAATGCTGATTATCAAAGCCAAAATAAGTATCCTAAATAACACCAAAGAGTGAAGTAAGATTAACACCCCAATTCAACCTAATACTAATTGCTAATAGGGTTAAGTTACACTATTTCATTCTTTGTTAGCAGTTAGTTTATTATTATTATTATTATTTTATGGCATGTATGCTGATGATTGTATAATCTATAGAACAATTAAATCAGAACAAGATAGAAAAATCTTACAAAAAGACTTATTTAAATGAATAGATAAAATGGGAAACTAACTGGAGTATGTCTTTCCCCCCAGAAAAGTGTCAACTGTTAAGAGTAACAAAGAAAAAGAAACAGGTAAATTCAAAGAACTAATCCAAACTAAAGACGCAAAATACTTAGGAGTGATAATAAATGAGAAACTATCATGGAATCCACATGTCAGTGAAGTTCTTAAAAAAATCAAACAAAACCTTCGGTTTTATAAAAAGAAACTTTTTCAGATGTAATAAGAATATAAAACTAAAATGCTACCTTACTTTGGTGAGATTGTACTAGAATATGCATCTTCTGTATGGGACCCATACACCAAAGAAAACATTGATAAACTAAAACAAATTCAAAAAAGAGCTTCCAGATTCATTACTGGAGACTATTAAAAACTTACAAGAATAACACCATTACTTAAATCATTAAACCTTGAAACACTAGAGCAGTGCTTCTCAAACTTTTTAGTATGGTAGACCGGCAGGAATATTTCCATTGCAACAGGGACCGGTGAACTATTTACATGTGCACTGTACTGACGTGGTAGCAAAATGTTTTTTATTTTATTTTATTTGTTTCATTTTATGTGCTTGTTAAAGAAAAATTACATATAATATAGGGTTAGTATTAGTGGTTGCAAATAAGGGATGATAGTTATATTCTTTATGTCTTTTCTTGTTAACTTCTGCGGACCGGTAGCGGATGGCCTAAGGACCGGCACCAGTCCACGGACCACCACTTTGAGAAGCACTGCACTAGAGGATAATAAATGAACCAAGAGTAAATTATTAATAATACATAAATATAAAGCAATTAATTCTAATTTAGAAATACAACACAAAGACACTGTATATACTCGTTCTAAAGCCGACCTTTTTTTTGACAAAATCTAGGGGAAAATGTTGGGGGGGGGGTGTCAGCTTACGAGCGGGTCATGAGTGTTTCTTGCATGTACATTGAATATCGGTATTGTTATTGTTGACCATCAAGGTCCTTGTCTACATTCTACAAGATCGGTTGGTCTAACAGAAGCTATAAAATTTTATTAAACATCTGCACTTACCTTAGTTATTCATTTTATTTATTTTTGTGAATTTTTTAATAAACTGTTTTACAAATTTTGTTTTCAACAACAAATTTTAATTTACGCGCTTTCGCCACTGTTAACAAAAGGAAAAAAAATACCGGTAACTCTTGCCTAACAAAGAGCACAAAGACAAAGATAGGTATTACAAAGTAGTAGGAAATACAAAGAAAAGTATTATAATTTACACAAAGTAAAAAATCATAAGGACCAATTTAGCTTGTAGTTTTATAAAAATGTGTACCATTTTGTTCACGCTGTCCTATTATTTTTTGGGGTCGGCTTACGAGTGGGTTACAAACTTTTTATACAATTCTCTTCCGAAAGAGGGAGGGGGTCGGCTTATGAAAAAACGGGCTATAGAACAAGTATATACGGTAAATTAATACAACCCTCAGATAGACATAAGGATAAAAACACCTTTCTTATTCCGCATGCAAGAACAAACATATTTTACACACATACAAACTCTCTTTCTTCATATCCGGAATTCGTGCATGGAATGGGTTGTCTGAAGAAACCAGGAAAACCAACACTTTATCAACATTTAAAACTCTAATTCTAATAAGAATGCAGGACTAGACACAAACCATAGATAAGCATAAGACGCAATAATCTTCTGTATAGAAGGAACGTCTCTGTAACTGTAACAGATAAGACGTGGACGACGTGGTGGTAGAGAAAGGCTGACAACTGACAAAAATGCTGAGAGGTAGAGAATGACTCCAAAGCAATTGTGCCTGTTGCTTTGCCATTTTTAAGAAAAATAATCACTCTGGTAGATCTACTACAACTAACAATGAGAGTATTGAGAGTAACAACCAATAAAAAAAACGTTTACAATTTACGAATTTCATTTGAAAATTCAAAATTACTTAAGATTAAGGGCTTTTTAACTTTTTATAAATATAAGTTGTTATAGTATTTATTATAGTGATTTCATTACTAATACATATAAATAATTATTGAATAGTCATTTCCTATTTAGTTAATAATTAAGAGTTTTCAGTGAATTACAAGAATTAAGAAATGCAGCACTGATGAGCAGCGACTGCATTGCAATGCCAGTGGTAAACGTAAAATTAAAACGGGACAAGACGTACAATAAGAAAACATTGCTATTATGCATCAACAAAATGCACTTAAAACTATTTATTTTGATGCAAATATGGCATTAACGATTAATTCAATATAGAACACACAAAAATAGTTGCTGGAGCAAAAGAACTTACATCATAACTTGAGCATTTTTGGGCAACGATACTGCCGCCATGTTTGTTGTCTAAACGTCACGTGACCAAAATGCTGATTCGAATGGGATAATGAAGAAATAGAGAACGAAACAATAATTTTCTGTATGAAGAAATTTATCTTACTGTCCGGGATCTTAAATTTATTGCTATTTTACAGCAGTTGTTGAAATGTATATATACTTTGCCCACAAGGTGGTTCTTCAAGAGGCCACAGTAGTTCATTTTCTCAAGCAACGAAATGCACTTTCATTGTATTCTTCATCCATCTAATTTCTGCATAGTAAATAGTTGCAGGAGGGGCATGGTGTTCGAGTGGCATGCGCGATCGGCTGTCGTACCGATGGTCAAGGGTTCGAATCTCCGTGAAAGCAGGGATTAGTTCCCGGGGCCAAGGGTATCCTTCAGTCCGTGCTCCGAATGGGTACGTAACACTAGTTAGGGAAACAAAGGCGGCCGGGCATTGCGTGGAACCCTAATAGCAGTGGCCTGTGAACCCTGCGTCACTTGCTAGCCAGACCGGCATGGTCTGTGGACGCAATAATCTTCTGTACAGAAGGAGCGTCTGTATAGATAAGACTACGACAAGAGTGGGTGTTAATCAAATCAAAACTTTGAAAGTTTTATCCTCGATATTATAAGAACTCTTCAGAGACATTTAGCCATCTAAAAATTAAATATTTCCTGAGTCCAATGCAGTAGGCAAATGTAAATCCGAATAATGGTGTCACCCAGCGCGGTAAACACATTGTGCCCCCCCTTTCCCACAAACTCCCAGATATATTTCTTTCTCTTAAAATAGGCATAAAATACAACAATGACAAAAACAAAAAGAAACTAATGAAAGTTAGTGGTCGAGTGGCAGCGCACTGGACTGTCGTACCGATGGTCACGGGTTCGAATCCGTGTGAAGGCAAGGGTTTGTTCCCGGGGCCTAGGGCGTCCCTGAGTCACCCCGCTCCGAATGGGTACCTAACACTACATGTAGTTAGGCGGCTGGGTAATGCGTGGAACCCACAAAGCCGTGGCCTGTGATTGCTGCATCACCCGCCAACAGATCATCTGTCATGGTCTGTGGACGCAACTATCTTCTGCATAGAAGGAGCGTCTGTATAGATAAGAAGATAAGATAAGTTCAGAAGATAAATGACTTAGAACTGTAACAACCTTTAGGAATTATGAATCATTCTTGACGTGGAATCAATATTTTTTAATGTTACTTTTATTGTATTCAAAGCTTCAAAATCTGTTAATCACTTTATTAAGAAATCAATATTTTACAGCTCAGCTCGCATCTTTCAATTGACAATTTGAAAAGCTCACCTACCTTAAGCCAGAGACACGCACAGAGATGATAGGAATAATAATTGAAGACTTAGCGAGAGTATAGGAAGAGATTCAAGAAAAGTTCTGACAGTTTGAGGCGGTTGAGTGCCTCTAAGAAAATCTTTTTTAAAAATTCTTTATATTGACTCTTGGCGTCTGCTTGATGTCTTGATTGTTTGCTTGACGAAAAAACTTGGGATCGATTTTAACCCACTTCCCCGTATGCTAGCGAGCTGAAATTTTGCAGGCAGACTCATGCCGACGATAAAAATGATCTTTCATAATTTCAGATCGATAGACTGTACTGTAATTAAATTAATGAATTTTTAGATTATCTCTATTTATCTCTATGTTTCATGTTCATTTTTGTGCTAGAGTGTCGCGGTGCGTATTATATTGAACAACCTTTTTAATACTTTCCTGTCACGCGGTGCAATGCGTATTATAGTGACGATACTTTTTAAAAATAGTATCTGTAATCCCGATCTGTAAATGTAAATGCTAGTCATTTCTAATCTGTCGCACGGTGCACATTATATTAAACATGTTTATATTACCCGTTCCTGTGATCAAATCTAGCTGAATTTTAGCAGACAGACTGTAGTAGTATTTATTTTAAGAGGCAAACTACTGTAGTAGTATTTTTTTTTATACTTTAAATCCTTTATATATGAGACATAACAAACATTTTGGATTGTCATGCGATGCGTATTGTAATGACATGTCTCGTAAATAAAGGATTTATAGTTTTAAAAAAAAACTACGTTTTTTACGGGGTTTTTTTAACATTTATTTTTATTCCACTTGTTCAACGATATCCACGTCATTTGTGGCGTAAGCCTTCTCTGCTTTTACAGGAAAGTTCTTGTATTGTATTATAAGAAAGACTTTTTATCTTATGTAAACTATCCTAAATCGATGCATCTATTTCGGTAATTTTCGTTTCAAACAAAAACAGCTATTTCCTTTACCGTACATTACGTAACTTTTACGTGGCCTATGTAAACTATATAATCCTACTTTAATCAAATACTTAAACATGTAGTTGATCTAAACTCAAATTAAAAGTATTATTATCACGAACTTTCAAAATATGTGACTACGATGCTAACGATGAGGCTATAAATGGAAATATGTGTTGCATCACTTGAAGTTTAACACATAATTGGTGCATGGGATACAGCTTCGCGAAGGTTGAAGTAATGTTAGGATATGATTTTAGGAAAATCATACAATTTTAGTCTTAGTATCAAAAGACTTAATGTTACTAAAGATTTAGAAAAATTGTTAAATAAATCAAATTTATAATTCCACGACAAAGGGCATAAACAACCCCCTGTTTAATTCACTTTAATGCACTTTTCATACTTTCTCATTCATTCGTTGCATAATCATAATCTTTTATTCTTCAAAAATGTCCCTTTGTTAATGAATTTATTTAGTCAACTTTAACAGAACTATTGTAATAAAACGTTACGCTTAAAATAACGTTCATATTTTATGTTTGAGATTGGTTGTAACCACTTTTACTGATATTTACAATTATAAGTGTTCAGCTTTTTCATAAATTCCTCCATAAAACAATGCTACGGCAGTAAAGTAGTAAATAACAATACATGAACTTGAAAAATATTAGGTCCCAAGCCTAAATAGATTATTTGGTAAAAATGTGTATACTTTCGTATATTTAGCCTGGGAACTCTTCTATAGGTAAAACCACATAATTGAACTGTTTAAGAAAATGGCCGCCGTACATAAAGCTTTATTTACTTGGTTCATAATATTGGTATTTTTTATACTTTTTGTGCTGAGAGCTGATGGAAAGGTGGAATGTAACTGGTTTCTTATATTCATCCCTATGTGGCTTTTTGATGGAGCGGTTATAACTTACATTATTGGTAAGTTCACTATTAAAATGGCCTTTTGAGAAGTGTATTTATTTAGTATCAACTAGACTAGGCTACTACTACTACTACAACTACAACAACTACTCAACTAGTAGTACTAGTCTAGCCTAGTACTACTAGGCTAGTAGTAGTAGCCTAAGTCTAGGACTAGAGGCAATCCTCCGAATTCCGGTCCCAAATTATTGTTTGTGTGTTATCACATTCATAGATATTTATTTTTATGATTAGTACTTAGTTACTTAAGACTTAAGACACTTAAGTTACTTACGGAAACGTCTCAGTTACCGTATTTTCACGCATATTCCCCGCGGTTTATACCAGATTTTACAAACCCCGCAGCCCCCCTGCGGGGTATCTCCGTGGGCGAGGTATCTGAATTTTTTTTTACTGAATAATGCATCAATGGCACTATTACTTGCAAAACACGAATATAAAATTAGATTCTGTATAACTTCTGGTTAGTTTGTTCACAATCTACCTTTAATCGTTTGATATTACGTATCTGATTTTATAACGTGGTGAGCGATAATATATATATATACAGTTCATTCAACTAGAGTGGTTCAGCGTGATATGACTTCTCAAATGTGGTGGGATAGTGGGAGAGTATAAGCGTGGGCGGGTTATACTACAATATTTTTACAGGATCTAAAAATTCTGCGGGGTATATGCGTGGGCGGGTTATCTGCGTGGGCGGGGAATATGCGTGAAAATACGGTATTAACAGTTATGGTTACGTCATTATTGACGAATTTGGTAACATATTGCTGGGGACAACAGTCATCATAGACGCTTGGCTAGGCTATCAATCAGAATGACGCTTGCATGAACAATGGAGTGTATGATCACGCAGTTGTTGTGCCTGCTCATGAATTTGTTTATTCAGTACATAGGGACATTCACACTGAAACTATCGAAGGATTGTGGATGCAAGCGAAACATAAACTCCAGTATCATAGTGATAGTGGTACAAGTCATGCTCCGTTTGCATGCTACATGTCAGAAAGTTGTCGTCTTTCAGTGGTGCAATAGTCACAAACAGAACATTCTCAGCAGCAATTTGCCAATGCTGTGGACAATTACCATATTTAGTCATTTATGACTAGTTAGCGAACAATAAATAAATCTTGTGCTGTGTTCTATCAATAAATAACATACTTTGATGTACTATACTTTCACTTATTAGTAATATTAGTTAAAATAATTTGGGACCGTGATTCTGAGGATTGCCAGACTAGGCTACTGTGAATGATTATTAACAAAAACAAATTTTACAAATTAATTTGAACAAGTGTTGTATGAACTGTGATTGTAGGAGTAGGAATAAAAAATGTAAAAAAAGTTTAGTACTTAGTTAGTAGTTTTAGTCTGCCCAGGCCATGTTTGCAATTAATTTATAATACTAATACCAAGTATTAATTATTATTAATAATTTTTTATCAATGTTATTGTTATTTAAATTCACCAGACATTGCCACCTCTGTGTACTGTGTTTAGTGTGTGTCTGTACACTGTACTGGCGAGACCTACCGTATTTTTTATGTTGAGTTGAAAAGTTGTAGGCTAAATTTTACTCACTTCTCATTGTTCAATTGATTTAATTGTCTTCATACCTGATGATCATCTTATTTTTAAAAAATTGGTTTTGATTTGATTCATAGTTCTTACCTTTCAATGTTCAGTTAATCCATAATCCACAAGAAACTGTCCTAGCCCCCTACTCCTCCTAATTTACTAGAATGATTTACCCAACAGCATCTCATCAGGAACAAAAGTTAGGTTTTTGATGATGATTGTATAATCTATAAACAAACAAAAAATTAGAACAAGATAGCTAGATGAATTGTATTATGTCTTTCCATCCAAGACATTTTTATGATAATATTATTGATTTTCTATTTTTCTAACCAAACTAATTCTGATGTTAATGTCATTTTATTTTTGTATTTTACAGTTAACATCATCATGCACTTCAGATCAGCATACAATCCTAATGTGGACAGAAATGACATGACGAAGCGTAGAAAATATGTACTTGTTGTCTGCACACTGCTGAAATTGGTTTTTCAGCTACTACTGTGCTTACGGCTTGAACATTTTAACATCAGTCTTTATTTTGTGCTTGTTCCTTTATGGACATTATTCATCGCTGGACTTGTTGATAACTTTCTTGTGTTAATAGCTCGTCATCCATACAGGTGACATAGGCCGAGAAGCTATTGCATGGTTCGTACTCAAGCCAACTGACAAATGCAGCAGACCTTTCAACATACGCTATATAATTATAATTTCTTGCCGTTGCCCGGCATGGGAAAAACAATTTTAAAATGACGCAATTCAATGTTCAAAAAACTTTTTTGTTATCTGTTAAAATGATGTAGAGAAGTTGATGTCTTAGAGTTTAATGGATGTGTGTGGGAAGTTGATGTCTTAGAGTTTAATGGATGTGTGTGGGAAGTTGATGTCTTAGAGTTTAATGGATGTGTGTGGGAAGTTGATGTCTTAGAGTTTAATGGATGTGTGTGAGAAGTTGATGTCTTAGAGTTTAATGGATGTGTGTGGAGAAGTTGATGTCTTAGAGTTTAATGGATGTGTGTGAGAAGTTGATGTCTTAGAGTTTAATGGATGTGTGTGAGAAGTTGATGTCTTAGAGTTTAATGGATGTGTGTGAGAAGTTGATGTCTTAGAGTTTAATGGATGTGTGTGGGAAGTTGATGTCTTAGAGTTTAATGGATGTGTGTTCGCTAACTGCTAAGGATAATAAGTTTAATAATGTTTTATACTGGGTTTGGATATGGCCAAAAAAAAATCATCTTCTCTCATTCCGGGGATGTTCTGTTCTGATTCTATTTGAGGAGCACTCCATTTTCTTATAAAAAAATGTATGTTTCATATTTTCACATAAAAGGGTAGTTTCAGTTGTTATAAAGGGTCATCCATATATTACTATGTATTCAATAAAGAGTGGGGAGTAGTGGGTTGTTGATTTGACAGATTTTCCTTACAGGTGTGTATGTGGTTTAAAGAAACGGAAGTCTTGTCAGTAATTTAAGTAATTACGATTAATTTAGGCTCAAGTTTTGCAACAAATACATGTATCCTGAAATTTAGAGTATCTTTTAAACAAGGCAGCTGTCAACTAAAAGTTTATGAAATCAATCATTTAAAAATTTAAAGTAAATTTTATGTTGCAACTATAAATACTATAATATATATCACCTTAATATTTTTGTCTTTATCTTCCTCCTTAAGCCATAATATTGAGCCCTTAACTGTATTCCACTGTAAATGTGAGGTAATTTCGTACATAATTATTTCATTCCTCTGATCCGAACAATTGAACTACTGAAGAAGAAAAAAAATTGTATATTTGGCAAGGAGGGTAACGTGCAACAAAGTTTTAAACTTATTTTTTCAGTGCTTCCCAAACATTTTATATCAACATCCCTTCTGATCATTTAAAATGTTTTAAAGACAATCTTCATTCTGCTGTATTCAGTAATTAATAATTATATTTTTTTTCTATCAGGCTTTTAAGTTAAGTAAAATGTATTTGAATT
Source organism: Ampullaceana balthica (assembly GCA_944989445.1). Classification (NCBI taxonomy): domain Eukaryota; kingdom Metazoa; phylum Mollusca; class Gastropoda; family Lymnaeidae; genus Ampullaceana; species Ampullaceana balthica. The sequence continues at coordinate 230,844 of CALYLW010000370.1, read as the reverse complement.
GTAACATCATAAAAAATGAAGGTGGTTAAATTAAAAGATTACATTCTTCGCATTGCAATTCCCAAAATAGTGGCTTAGCTAGGGTAAGTGTTGGTTTTTTAATAAATTATTAGTTACATTGTAATTGATTTTTTGGTGGAGTTAGAGTTTATTTGATTTAGGGATCTGGTGCCCAAAGCCAAATTTTGGTTGCAATAAATGGGGGTAAAAAATATGGATTTGTGTTTGTTTGTGCATCCCTAGTCTATTAATTGTGCTTGTACATAAGACATAATTGTACCCAGGGTATTATCTCTGATGCAAGAGGTTGATCATCATTTCATAAACTACTTCTTTTACATTTCAGTTTTATCGAATGTGATAGCTCTCTATTAATTTGTATTTTGTCTTTTTTTTTATGTTTGAGAGACTGTGTATTATATTGTATTATTTGATTTGGAAACCCTTGATTTCATGAGCTCTACCTGGCATAACTCGTTAGACATACTGAGTCAGGGCTTGGCAATGCATTTTGTAATATTTTTTTGAAATGGATGAAATTAATATTATTCTTTTATTATGTAATTCATGTACTGTTGCAAACTGTCATCAAGAAATATACAAGTAAAATAAAAGTCTTGAATTAATCTGTTGCAATTTATATTTAATTTCAAATTCCAATCCAATATTAAGAGAAGCACCAGTAGATAAAATTCTTACCAAGTAACTTTCACTGTCTAGCTGACAGTTTGCCACAAGTTCAAATAATTTGTTCTGCTAACTTGGTCTTAGTCTTAGTCAACTTTTTGACTGTTATCTTTATATTTTATGCTAGATACCGGGATAGCTACTAATAAAGACTGGCCTGCAGTACTACCAGTAGTAGCAGGTCCAGATTGTACTAAAACTAAAAGCCACATTGGAGTCATTTTGTATAGTACGTCACGCTATTTTTGACCATTTTTACCCCCTCCTCTCCCCTGTCACAAACTGTCACAATCTTGGACCCCCCCCCCTTAAGTACGTCACACTTTCGAACAAAAATAATTTTTTTATTAACAAAATAATTAATTTAATAATTAATAATAATTAATTAAAATTTAATATAAAACACCGTCACCGTGATGTCACACATGGCCAGACGTCACACTTTCTTACACCCCCTGCCCCCTTTGGAGCGTGACGTACTTTATGGACGGCCCCATAGATCTAAGACCAAGAGCCCCAAATATAGACTACCCAGAGGACCTTCAGAGAGCATTCTCGAGTGTTGAAACAATGTATGTACTACCGGTACAATGAAAGAAAAGAAAATGTATAGATTTTCTTTAGCAGTCTACTTCATATTACGAGTATTTATTGTGTAGTGATAGTCAATTAGGGGCCATCCATATATTACGTACGCTCAAAAGGCGTATTTTCGTACTCCCCCCTCTCCCCTGTTGCACCCCATACATTTTCGGGACCCCCTCCCCTATGCGTACGTACAATGTCGCCCCCCCCCTTTTTTTTTGTTGAAAAATTAATTTTAAGATGTTGTTTTTACTCTTTGGGGGCCATCCATAAATGACGTCATGCGCCTAGGGGCGTCAGGGGGGGGGGTAGGGTTACCAACTCACACAACCTCGAACCCGGGAGATGATAGAATTGCAAATATTATAACACTTAACAAATATAACAGTTGCTTGTTCACTTTTTTGGTTGACATTGTAATTATACATGACGTCACATGTTGGTGATTTTAACTACGTTGTAAAATTATGATTACTAATAACACAACGATTTAAACAAAACAATTATTTTAACATATTGCAATTTACAAAGCGTGTTTTTTAAAAATATCTCCCGGGTCATAGTTACCCGGGAGACGGGACATGAAACCTGATTCCGGGAGATTCCCTTCAAAAACGGGAGAGTTGGCAACCCTATGTCGCGCATTTGTGACGAGGGTGAGGGGAGTGTTTAAGAAATGTGACGTCACATCAAAATGCGCAACCTTAAATAAAAGTTCCACTAAAATATTTGATTGTTTGCAATTTATTTAATGACGTTTTCAATGGCTTCACACGTGTTTATGATAATCAATGATATTCGTATTAGTATTAGAGAGCAGCCTTACACTAAATACATAAATGATATAAAAACAAAAAAGTAATTTGCAACATGCTAATTTTCAATGAGAAAATATGGCTTTTTTCCGGGGGGGGGGTAGTCAAAGCTTTGTGACGTCATATTGGTAGGGGTCTAAGTTTTTGTGACGTGGGGGGGGGGCGTAAAAATCGCGTGACGTCATTTATGGACAACCCCTTCATAGTGGGGTAATAATCGTGTTTTTACGTTGAAATTAAGAAGAAATACAATATAACATTCAAACTTTACTGTCTTGTACACTGCATTAAAAAAAACTGATAAAATAGAACAATACAAGCAGTGAAATCACCGTCCCGTTATGTAGGCATGTATATAACGGCTGAGACACTGATTGGCGAAAGAGAAACTTCTACCAATGTTAAGAAAAGGTCTGAATCAAATGAAGAGCTCAAGGGAAGAAACGGCTATGTCACATTTTTGTAGTTTTGAGATATTCAAGTTTTAAAATTCAAAATTATACAGATTTCTTATACATTAACTAAATAGATTTGAATTTTCAATACGGTCAGAGATATTATTTTTCATAAAACTTCATTCAGAGCATTCTATTTTTGATCGTCTATCACTCTATCAGATACAGGTGATAACTAAAAAAAATGTCAAAATTGTCACTTAGCCGTTTTCTTCCCTTGAGGTCTCCAAATGTTAATATTACTTCTAAATAATTAAAAGTTCAGAATTTCGTTTGCCATTAAATTATAAAACATATAGCATATCAGTCTTGACTCAGTCGGTCTCGAATGCCGTTTGCAGCCTGAGCGGTTTACGTTACTAGGCTAAGTATTATGCAAATTAAATTTGTTGTGCGTACGTACACATTCAGTCGTCGAGACCCCCCCCTTTTCCGTACCCAGCCATACGCAAAATGCTTTTAGTTAAAGGCAGCCCCCCCTTTCTTGCGTACGTAGGGATGGCCCCTTAAAAGATGATCGCAGCAATCAGATGGTGTTTTGAACATCTTATCTGTTACAGACGCTCCTTCTATACAAAAAGATTATGCGTCCTACGCTTATCTATGGTTTTCATCTAGTCCTGCATTCTTAATAAACAAAGGCAAAGGGTAAACATATAACATGAAGTTAAATGCACCCAAATAATATTGCGTGATTGAGAAAATGGTGGGGGGGGGGCGTGACAGAAACGTTGGTTGTGGGGTGATAAAAACTTTCAGCTTAAAATAAAAAAATTTATTGAACAGGTTTTCATTTTTAAAATTGTTTTATTATAATTCAATTACCATACATATTTCCAAATCGCGTGTTTTTTTTTAAAGATTATTTAAAATGCTGCATTACCTTTGCAGCCTCACACCACATACACATTTGTAATCATTATTTATAGTAAGCAATACTGGTAATACACAATTATGAATTCAGATGTCAGGGCACATTGACTCCACCCTTGTTTAATCCCTTTTGTGATGGGAAAACAAAAACAACAGAATGGTCGTTAGAGTTCCATGAAAGTTCAAATTTCAACTAAATGATATATATGATAACAATGAAGATTGAATTGAAATAGAGGGATGTTTCCACTAGTGTGTTTGATTAATGAGAGGAAAAGAAAAAGGAATACTTGTAAACTGCTTGTACAAAATTATTCACTTTCATAAGCTCTACCATACTGCGTCGTTCAATGTACGAAGCTGGCACAATGTGTAGTTGCAATATTTTAATTTTAGGCCGTCACAAGACAATATGAGGACTTCGTCAAGCATCAACGAGGAAATTTACGATCATATTATTATAAAAGATTGGCAAGCGAATGGAAAGTCTAAATATAATTTTTAAAAATCAATAGCTTTTAAACTATTATAATAAAATATAGAGAAAAATGTATGTTGAAATACATAAGTTAGCGTCATGTGTCTAACTAGGGTATTGATATAATAGTATTGTGTCATGGTCAAAAGGGCGAAACAATAAGAATGAAAACAAAAAAGGCGAAACAATATGAGCGAAAATGAAAAAGGCGAAACAATATGAGCGAAAATGAAAAAGGCGAAAGACAAAAAAGGCAAAAACAATTAAGGCGAAAGATAAAAATGCGAAATCGTGTCAGGGTTAGGGTTACAATTTCCTGAGTGGCATCCCTCATAACTTTAAACTTCAAGTTTAGTATAGTCATAGATATTACACTACATTACATTATCATATTTAAATATTGTCACTACATTACTATTATTATGTTAACATTTGATTGAACATTTTTATAAATGAATTTAATCTCAGGTGCAATTAGTTCACTAAGTTTTACTTTCGCCCTTTTTAATAGCCTTTTTAAATTCGCCTTAATTGTTTTCACCTTTTTATTTTCGCCTTTTTTCTTGCGCCCATTTTGGCTTTTGCCTTTTTACTTGCGCTATTTTTGATTTCGCCATTTTGACGTCGCTCTTTTTGTTTTCGCCTTTTTGACATGCACAGTAATCATTGTGTATATGTAGAGATCATCAAAATGTTTTCTCTGCACATCGAGGCAAATGTATGGAGACTAACTAAAGAATAACGCGGTGAACATTGGGCAGGCCATGTCACAATAAGTGAAGTTACGAGGCCAGCGTATGCTTCTAACAACTAGTATTTATTTATTTATTTTTAAATCTGAGACTTTGACAATATTAATATGATCTCGAACCTGCCAATGGTATTACTACCAACATAAACATTTGGGGAATCTCTACTAAACACTGCGCCAGTCGATGGGGCCGTTATTTGGGTGGCTTCATCAGTTCTAGAGCTGTGCATACAAGCATACCCCCCCCCATCTCTCACTCTCTCTCACTCTCACTCTCTCTCACACACACTCTCTCTCTCTTCTCTCTCTCCCGACGTCTCTAAAGATGTGTTTAACCGCTATCACCTCGCATCATCTTCCTCGCCACCAGCGAAGGCAGCAGCACCACCTTCATGATGTGTTCATTCAGATCCCTGAGAAAGTCGATGCACTCCCCGAACGGCTGGATGAGAATGTGGAGCCAGGCAAAGATACCCGCCAGCGGCCAGGCAAGGAAGATGAGCACAATAAACCAGATGATGCCGAAGACAAGGCATGAGACATCACCTAATGCATAAAGACAAGTCAAGATATTTATTCCCCACTAGTCTAAATACAGCCAGTTTTCATACAAAACGTATGAGATATGAGCCGATTGCAAAATAATAAAAACAAATAAATAGGATTCATACAATAGGTATATCACTCTGCTCGCCAAAAGGTTCATACAATCAGTGGCGTAGCTAGGGATTTGGAGCCCCTGGGGAGCTTGGCCTCTTTGGGGGACCCCTGCATTTAATATATACGTAATATTAAATGTAAAAAAAATGTTCGGACACTCCTTTGGGGCCCCCTCAAGTGGGGGCCCGGGGGGACTTTTAAATTTGGATCCTTCCTCCCCTAGCTACGCCACTGCATACAATCACTATCATACAGAAATGTCACAAACCCACCGATTCATACCCGATACCACCAGACATAGGAAAAAAACAGACACTTTCTAAAAATAACACAATTGGTACCCTTTTCTAACACTCTTCCCCCACGGACTAATTCAAAAAGAGACCGCGAACAGTTTCACAACACAGTTATGACGAAAAATTGGTCATCCGTGATTGGTCAAACTCACTAACGCTCTGACATTTCCCCCCACGCCACTGACTTCGTGTGGAATATCCACACCCACAACCTCCTACCACTCCATCAAACAAACAAACATAACCAGTAGCCACAGTAACCACCACGTGAAACACTGACCCCCAGATCCAGAGCCTTTGGCCATTCCACGAAGAAAGTAGAGTCGACTTCAAAAGGAAAATCACTCCGCTGCGGAGACAGTAAGAAACTAGGCAGGCAGCTCGGGACGGGTGCACTTAGTGATGTCGAGTCCGTCGAAGCGAGTAAGATTAGTAAGAAATAAGGTTGACTCTTCCACAGATTTCTATGTTGATACAATTGTTTCTATGTTGGTACAATTTCCACTTGTTTCCCGTGGTGTAGGTGAAAGAACTGTGGAAATAAAAAGTAGGCTTCATGATAATTCAATCTGAAAGAGAACCGAAGCTCTTAGGTTTTCAAAGAGTATAACTACTCTAACTTGGGTGTCCTAATCGGTAGTGGTAGTAAGTACAATATATGTAATTCATACCAATACAAATTACGGTAGAAATTCGCTCCTTTTTTGCACTTGAGCGGTTTGAGTGCAAACTTGTTATTTTATTTAGCTTAATAATAATTTCAATGACCTCAACTTTTTTTTCTGGTCTTATCAATATGAACAGGGATGGGCAAACTACGACCCGCAGGCCTCATGCGACCCGCTACGGAGTTCTATGCGGCCCGCGGAAGCCTGCGGTAATATCGAAAAAATGCACAAATAAATTTATACTAAAGATAGATGTTTGAACTTGAAATTTCGGGTAGACGCGGCCCTAAGATGTTTTTCTTTTCTTAATAATTCGGCCCTCGCCCAACAAAGTTTGCCCACCCCTGATACAGACGATCCTTCTATACAGAAGATTTAACATTGCGTCCACAGACCATGCCGGTCAGTTGGCAAGTGACGCAGTGTTCACGGGCCACTGCTATAAGGGTTCCACGCTATTACCAGCGCCTTTATTTTCCCTAACTAGTGTCTGGTACCCATTCGGAGCTAGGTGGACTCAGGGACACTCTTGAGCCACGGGAACAAATCCCTGCCTTTCAGGAGATTCGAACACGTGACCCTCTAAACGCCACCCCAGAGCGCATGCTGCTCCACCAAGTTCTAAATAAATTATTTTTAAGCGCACCCCTTCTCCTTCTATGACAAGGAAGGAGTGATTTACAATCAATCAGGTAGAAGGAAAACAAAAGTAAAAGACATGGTAGGGCTGGGCTATAAGTAATCTTGCAATGAGACAGCAATACAATGATAAGAAGACTTCTTTTGAGAACAGACAAAACACAAAAATTGGTTTTAATTATTAATATTAAAAACGTAGTTTACTTAGCTCGCTAGGATTACTAGGATTAGGATTTTCATAAGATTCTAAAATATAATTTTAATGAAATGTACGGATAAATGGCGTCTACTAATAATGTCGTCGATTCCAAATGTTGCCGAATGAGGACAATTTATTCTAAAATATTAAGTGAGAACGTCCTAAAAACTAAACAACAAAGTATACTAACAAAATGCCATAAAAACCTTTTAAATTCTGTCAGAAAATTTTCACTAATCACTTGATAGGCTATAGTTGCCTGACAACATTGGCCGCACCCTGTTGATGTTATACGATTGTTTATTTTAAGCGCTCCACTGTGCACCAATATTTTAAGTTGATTAAATGATGCGCAAATATACAGCTTACTTGGTTCAAACATTGAAGCAAACAATGCATGGTTCAAACGTTGAAAATGTTATTGACATTTGTTTGCCACCTTACAAAGCTAAGCAACCGGTGACAAACAAACGCGTCCTAACAAAAGAACTATAGGGGCATGGTGGTTGAGTTGCTTGCGCGCTCGGCTGGCGTACCGAGGGCCACGACTCACGGGTTCGAATCTCCGTGAAAGCTGGGATTTGTTCGCGGGGCAAAGGGAGTCCCTAAGTCCACCCAGCTCCGAATGGGTACCTGGCACTAGTTAGGGAAACAATGGCAGCTGGGCACCAGGAACTGTAGAGCAGGAGGGAACAGACACGCGTGTCTAGTAAAGTGTCGTCGCCTCAGCTATTCATATTAATGAAAGGCAGTCTAGAAATAGACGAGGTAAGAAATAACAATTTCCAATTGATCTTTCTTAGGGGTTAAATCCCCCCCCCACCTAGTGTTTTGCGCGTTGGTCGAAAAAGACTTTTTGCGGACACGATTGTAGTTTTCTTGGTGTACTTTTTTTTTGACTGACGACGCCGACCTACCCACAGCCTATTTATTTGCTTTCTTTCTTTTGGAGGCGTGTTTCTTCACTGACTGGTCTTGGCAGTAACCAGCAGCCCCTGCACCATTGTCTTGTCATGGGGTCAGCACTGATATTTCATGGCCTCGTCTGTTTCGGGGGGGGGGTGTCTGCTTATTGCTGGAGTAATGGACCANGCCCTTATTGCTGGAGTAATGGACTAGCCCTTATTGCTGGAGTAATGGACCAGCCCTTATTGCTGGAGTAATGGACCAGCCCTAATTGCTGGACTCAAAACACATCAGTGTAAACTTTACTTTCCAGACCAACAATAAAAACATTTCATGACTGGCATAACCAAGCTTATGTGTATCTTCTATGTCATTATATGTTATATTTGTATGACATATAAATTTACCTAAAAATAGATAAAGCGAGGTGACCCCAGCTTCTGGCTGGAGTACCATGTAATTCAAGTAAAAGTTCTGAACTTATTATTGGTATGTGCTTCTACTCACAACATTCTACTCAACACATTGCTCCAAGGTTTTAATATGTGATGAAACTTGTATCTTATGTAAGCGTACAAAATAAATAAATAGTCTGCAGGGATGGGAGGCTATGGTTCCAGTGGAACCGGTGCCAGAAGTCTGTCAAAGGTACCGGGATAGTTTTAACAAGTTGAAAGCCTCTTTCCGCTTGCCCTAATTTCTCACCAAAAACGATCCTTCAAGTTACTCCCCCTTCCCCCCTGACAACCAAAATATAAGTGCATCACTTTAAAAAAAAATGAATCTGATATTGTTCAAGGTTCACATCATTTCTAAATTTGTTCCTGCGTGTCACTGGTATCCAACTTTCTTCTTGTTTTTTTCTTTCTTTTCTCTGGGTCAGTGTTTAACTGCCATTAACATTGATAGGCCAATATAAGAAGAATCACTTTAAAGAGGAAATTTTTATGTCAATTCATTTGAAGAGAAGAGGCAGAGTCCTTTAGAAAGAAACACCCGCAGGACTCCTCAAAACTTCTAAAAGCTGTTGTTTGGTTCAAACAAAATGCCACCTAAAATCATTAATTCATAAACTAAGATGACATGTTTTGACATCTGTATGATTGTAAATATATTGATTAAACACACAGATGTAACTCTCGTCAGTAACAAACCAAATGTGGATTAAACCCACAGATGTAACTCTCGTCAGTAACAAACCAAAAGTGGATTAAACCCACAGATGTAACTCTCATCAGTAACAAACAAACCAAATGTGGATTAAACCCACAGATGTAACTCTCATCAGTAACAAACCAAATGTGGGTTAAACCCACAGATGTAACTCTCGTCAGTAATAGTAACAAACCAAATGTGTATTAAACCCACAGATGTAACTCTCATCAGTAACAAACAAACCAAATGTGGATTTTCATTAGGGTTTTCTTTTTTTTCTTTTTGTAAAATAAAATTTTCATAAATGAAGAAGTGAAATGAACAAATTGGAAGAATCATAGAAGTGCAGGCAACCAAATCCTAAGGCAGATTAAGTTGTAGGATTTTTTAAAAAAATACATACAAAATAAAATGTTGGGAATGACTGCAGTCTTAAACATGTATGTCAGATACTGTACTCTCATCAAAATATCTACACATGTTCACCAGATACTATAAAGTCATCAAAATAACCACACAATTACACTAGATACTGTAAACACATCAAAATAACCACACAATTACACTAGATACTGTAAACACATCAAAATAACCACACAATTACACTAGATACTGTAAACACATCAAAATAACCACACAATTACACTAGATACTGTAAACACATCAAAATAACCACACAATTACACTAGATACTGTAAACACATCCAAATACTATTCAACTCAAGGAAAGTCATTTCATTTTAAAAGCTAACCCTCAAAAATATAATGACATGAAAATCACTTGTTTTTACAAACACTTAAAATTAAAAATTATCCAAATGTTTAAAATTGTTCTTTAATTTAACTTTTAATTTCATTTAACACAACAGTTTTGTTTTTTTAATGGAAAATAGTTAAAGTTGGGATGAGATACCTTAAGAACTTAAATGTGCAGGAATTAAAATTTTTAAGTGATTGTGTATGACACAAATTTTTATCTATTGGAGTTAATATTTTGCACGACAAGACTAGAAACCTCTAACCACTATAGTTATATATAACATAATCTAGATATTGGGTTTTATATAACATAATCTAGATATTGGGTTTTATATAACATAATCTAGATATTGGTTTTATATAACATAATCTAGATATTGGGTAAGTTAGAAATAGAAAAAAAATGTTCTTCTTCTCCCAACCAACTTTCAATGAAATGTTATTACATGTATTGTTATCTGGTTATCATTCATCTAAGTTGACAAAATAAAAGTATGTTATAATTTAAACATTGATGTCAATGAATACTGATAATTTAAAATACAGTTTTAATATTCTTTGTATAAGTGAATCTGTGTCTATTGGGATGGATTTGTGGGTATAGCTTACTAGACGTAATCAATTTAAATCAGAAATATGAGCATGATATGAGGAATGTTAACCTTCTATATAACATAGCCCCACCATATTATTGTTGATCATGACCCTGAGGTAAAAAGAATTAGGTTATTATATTAAATTTTAAAATTATTTATAACATTACTTACTTATTACAGATTAAAATTAACTGTAAAAGAAAGATAATGTTGTATTTAAATTAATTCAATTTCCTTAGAATAAAATATAAACACTATAAATGAGAGCTGACCCCAACTACATGTACCTACATTGACTTGTTCTCATATATATTTATCTATACAAGGATCCTAACCAACATTTATTAATAAGCACTCTGAAATCAATTAACCAAACAATTGGAATAACCCAAATAAAAGACATAAAAAATAAAGTATTTATTCTCCAGTAAATGTTAGGATATTAAATTTTCTTGCAATGTCAGATGATTATGAAACAGCTTCACAACAAGAAAATCTGTTAAGGTCAAAGATATATTCTGACATAACAAAAAGACATGTCAATTTATTTTGTTTAAACAATGATAACAATGCATACATGAGTAAAAAATTCTCTAGATGCACACTATACATTTAGAAGAAGGCATGGTCAGTACATTAAAATAATTTTCAATTAAAATTACAAGAAATTACAAGTAACATAAATTGAATTAAAAAATGTCACCTTCAAAAACCTGAATTCAGTAATCTTCATGTAATGCTTTTGTATCTTTCAAAAAAGTTGTTTGTAAACAGGAACCTCATGTGATAGAATTTTAATTCAATTTTAATTTTTATTGATGGACCAGATTCCCAGTAACAAGGGAGATAAGAAGCGACAAGATGCACATTTTAAGACAATTTGAATTTCATATGAATTGATAAGTTATTAGATTTATACACATGTTAAGAATATTTGATACAGTTATAATTCTTTAGTTTATATTTTATATATATTAGCATTTCAATACTGTCGATAATATTTGTTTGAAATTGTTAGTTTAAATGATAATACAAATTCAACAAAAGTTCTATAAGATACTTTAGTTGTATTGTATATATAGAGCAAATAACTACAGGTTAAAATTGAAATACAGCAGACATTCTTCCATACATTTGGCTATGTAAATAAGCGAATTAAAAATCTTAACAAAACTTAATCTTCAACATTGTTTGCAGAGATTTAGCAGGACTTAAAAAAATGTTTCATCATAACAAAGAGGAAAATATAAAGCTTAGTTTTATCATTGCAACACAGATCTACATCATAACCCCACTTTTAAAAGTAAATTATGCATGGGTAAAACATGTGTCAAACATAATTATTATTACAACTTGTATTTTGAAAGGCATTGTTACCATTAATAAACATTGGGTTATCATATTTTTTATTTCCATTTCCATGGTAACGAGTATGAGGCACGACCAAACAGAAAGACTGGATTGATTACAACAGTCTGTAAAAATTTGTTATCAAAGATTTTTTATCTCTCATTAAGGCAATTTCTGATATACCTTATTTATAAATAATTTTTCTGCTTATTTTTTTTCCTTCAAGGGGGAGGGGGGGGGCGCAGGAGGGTATTTTATATGGTCCCAATATTTAAATAAACAAATAAATATACATATTTTTTTACATTATAGAACAATCATAAAATAATTTATCCCACACTATGAGACATTCATATTTTGCTATTCCTTTTTTCCAATAGAAATTTTGACAAGAAAAATGAGCATGGCATTAGCAAAGCAGCAGAGGAGTATCACAGGATGACTTCAGTTGTACATTTCAGTAGTGAAGAACTTAAGTTCAATTTTGAAAAGACATTTTATCAAGTAAGCGCAGCTGCAGATGGATGTCAAAACAAAAATTCCCAACAAGCTTTTTTTTCCAAACATATCGGTCAACATAAAAATAAAATGAATTTTAAAAAAGGTTTGATTTCATCAGTACTAGATAGAAATATAAGTATATTAACATTTTATTTCTGGACCTACAACGTGGCTGAACAGACCTTCATAAATCTTATTAGAATGTCAATCGTCAATTTCTGAGAATTATAATTTAAATTTTTTTTTAAAAATAATAATCATTTGTTTTAATCTCAGTAGATGAAATCAACCAGTGTTTCTTTTGGCTTACTTCCCCTGAATTTTGAGAAAGCCAATCAAGTGTTTTATGTTAGCTAAATAAACTAGATTTCATAGATCAAAGGTTTTCATTCGAGTATTGAACATATTTTAATACAAATATTTTTTACTACATCAGTGATCAGTAACCTTAAGTCTAATTTATAATGACACAAATCTTCCGAAGTCAGTTCTCAGCCAATTTTCAAAAAAAAATTTATCACTCACTAAAATAATGTACAAGTCAAAATTTATTTTAAAAAATAAAACTCAAAAGTGAAATTGTTTGCAATGCTTTTAGATATTAAAGGTCCCAATTTTTATAGGGAAGCAAGTGACCATACGCAAGGAGTCAATAACGATGAAAGGTTTGAATCTCATCAGCAACATCTTTTTTTACCAGAGTGTTCCCCGCTATCCTCCAATAAATCTATAACACTTTTTTTGTCTAATGTGTTGTACCTTTTCTGTTGGTCAGCACTAAGTGGAAGGCAGTGCTGGAAGATGTACTCAAAAACCTCTTTAACATTCTGGTTGTTCAGGCTGGACGTTTCAAAGTATGGCTCGTGTGGGAGTTTTTTAAGGTCCAGATGCTCATTGAGTTCCCTGGCCAATTTTTTGCCCTCTTCTGCTGTGATGTCACGCTCTGCCTGGTTCAGAAGATCTAGTTTGGTGCCAACAACTACTTTAAGGCAATCTTCGTTAGCTGCTTCTAAAATACTTCCAAAACGAGCCCTAAGGAGAATGTAGTAACAATACATATGTATTAATAAGATTATCAGATTATTCACCAATTTAAGCCATAGCTTTCTCATTCCTAAACTAAAAAACATATAAAACTAAAATTTTAATTAATTTGCATAACTTCTAAACACTAAGAAAATTTAATACTTGAAAGTCTTACTTAAAAAAATTAACTTTTCTCTTTTCATGGTATTTTTTCTAAGCAATCATGAAAAGGCATTTGAGTATAGAGTTTCACAATTTGATGTCCCATGGCTTCTGGGACACCCTGAATAACATGGGAACTTGAAGCAATAGCGTTTGACCAAAAAAAAATGAATCTTGGCTGACTTTGTGTAATAGTATGAAAATTATCTCATTACCACTTGAAACATTTTAGCAATGTGAATGGAATCATTGTAAGTTTCAAAATAAAAAGCAGGAATAAGTAACACTCTTTTCAAATAGCCATCTGGAATATGACTCAAATGGTGAATAGGAAGATGAGATCCAACCAGGCAACAGGATCTCACTGGGAAATGGAATGTTTACAAGCTATTTAAATAAATGTGTTTTTAAAAAAATATAACGAAAACTTAAATTGTCACAAAAAAAAATGAACATATTCTTGGGTGATCCTAAATGTTGATGTTATCTAATGGCTGTTTCTTAATTCATTTGGAAAATACATGCTTTCACATGGAGAGATGAATGTGGCCTTCTCGCACATTAGTAAATCTTCTGATTTAATCGTGTTTACACCAAACATTTTAAACAAATATTGTGTATCCAAAAGCACTTAATAAACAGAATTAAAAGACAAACACTTTTTTTGAGTGGCATTGCAAAGCCTGGCGGGTACAGCCACAGCTAGTAATAACTAAAACAAATTACCATAGTGATTCAAATGTCTTGGGGGAGTTTAAGTCAAACGCCAAGATAGCTGCACCAGCACTACGACAATAAAAATGTGAAAGCCCTGAGTATCGTTCATCCCCTGCAGTATCCTGTGAAAAAATGTGATTTAAAAAAAAGTTCATACACCACAGCAAAGCCAATTAACTGTTCAAGCAAAGTCTAAGTGACAAGGAAAAAAAATTAATAAATTATTAAAGCTGTTTGTAAAATGTCAAGCTATGACCAGGAAGAGACATTCAAACTACCAATCATAACAACAGTCATTTAAATATGCAAAATGAGAGATGGAATAGTAAAACTATAAATGCACAGAATATGTAATTAATCTTTAATTTTTGCATGTTGAAAATTAACCAACAAGATTTAAAAAATGAATTCTTTTTTTTTAAAATAGATGTGAAAGTAGACATACCCAAACTGCAACATTATATGGTCCCCACTGTTTTAGGAAAAATGCAGCACCTACAGTCTGAAAGAGAGAAAGTTTAAAATATAGACAAAGCACAATTTAATTTATAAAACAATAGTCAATTATATCTGCTTATTAAATTTAAAAAAAAACAAAAAAACATGCAATCCATGGCCATTAAAATAACTGAGTACTAAAATAAAGATAGTATAGCTTTTTATAGTTAAAATTTGCAAAAAACTCTTACAGGTTCTTGAGTACGAAACTTTCCATCAATATAGCGACATATTAATGATGTTTTACCCACATCATAATCACCCAATATGATCACCTTGAGATCACTGAGGGAAAAAAGAATATCAAAATTAATTTAATACATTTAAGATAATACTTTTTTTCCTCATAAAGAATGCTCCTTTTTACAAAAACAGGCATTTAGGGGAATTTACAGCTGATTTTATTTATATGTAATATAGCTGTGTGGTAGACTATAATTCCTTCAGTTAATAAGCTTTTGCATACACATTACGTAAATGAGAAAAATGTGACAATGTCTGAAATTCATGAACTTCTGAAAAGAAAAAAGAAAGTTGTATTACAAATGCCTCCATTCTATAGACACCTAAAATGTAAGTTAACTGGGGTAAGGCCTGGTCTAATCAGACAAACTGAAAGTCTGGGGAACACTAATTGAAACTTGATTGTTAATTATAAAAAGAAAAATGCTAATTGGCTAATTGGATTATTGATTAAAAGGGCACTATTCAGTTGATGGGCGGCTGGAAAGTGAAGTCAATAGTGCGCCCGCCTCACAAGCTTCGCAAACCTTGAGGTCGTGGGATCTAGCCCACATTACGCCACAATAAAATGACTATTGCTTGGAGAGGAGATGGGTGCCACCAGGTCTACCAAGCCCCGAGAAAGTTCTAATGGAAACATTAGAACCCACTACCACCACGCGGTCATGGGGAAAAAAATGTAGTTGTTGATTTAGGTGTTCCACTTCCTTGATATATTTACAAGAGAATTATATCCCATGCAATAACGGAAACACTCTATCACAAGGTCCAGATTGCCAATTTATTACATGTAGTTGTGTTATTTAGGGATGTCCAATATTTTAAATGATGGGGAGACCAATTTCACATAAAAAGCTGATATTGAAACAACTTGAACTGAATTATAGTAATATTTGGCATAATTAAGTTCATTATTCTTATTTATCAGATTTTACTACTACTATAGATTTAAAATGTTTGATTGATTGCATTTGAATTATTTTTTACATTTCTAATCTAGAACTTCTGTCTTTATTAAGAAAATCAGCACTCCTAGGAAAAAGTACAAAGGTCTAAATGTATTTTGGCCAATCAAGTATACCTGATTAATATTTGGATTTATCAGATTCAAATATGTATTTTTAAAAAATTTCAATTGCATTTTTAAAACTTTAAATAGGTTATGTAAAATGATATTTTTATTTTAAAATTTTAAGGCTTACTCCAGATTTTGAGCTAAATCAACATTTATAATGTTTAAAAATGTGTTTAGTATAGAAGGAGCGTCTGTAACAGATAAGATAAGATAAGATAGTAGGTATTGGAATATAACACATTTTTAAACTGTTTTTTTGGGAATAATCATAGGTCTATAAATTTAGTTAAGATTTCTTGGAATTGGTGATGAAGAAAAATGGTCTCAGTGAACACATAGGAAGTACTTTCCATATCAATAGAACAAGAACTTTAAAGATTTATTGAATGAAAATTTAACATTAACAGTCAACAAAGTACATGAAATAGAACAAGTGAAATTTTCCTGCTGGAATTTTTACAAGCAATGGAAGCAAAATTAAATTTACAATCTAAAAACAGCCAGTCAATAATTTTTAAACATTAATTTTTGTTGAATTGAGGACATTGGGAATAGAAAATCTCTTTAAAAAATTAATTGGTACAGGCTCAGAGTACAGGTAAATAAACTGCAGGTCCATATTAAATACATATTTTAGTGACAAAGAGGTGTACTAAAATGTATTTGTTTAAATTAGATTTTAGATGTGAATTTAAAAATATGTTTTAAAACACTGGAGGTGAAGCGCACAGAGGGCTTTAAGAGAAGTATATATTTTATACTTAAGAGGTTTATATTTGAGAAGTTAAACATTTTATGAAATTAGGAGAAGGTTAACAAGGTTAAAACACACATTATCCATACTTATAATCGTAAGTAATCATCATGTTGGTTTAAAGAAATGTTGATAGCCATGTGTTCACAAATAATTATGTCCTGTTTTCAATACTAAGATGTGGATATTTGTAAAGTGAATGCAGTTGTTAGACAAGGATCTTTGCTTATCTTTGTTACAGATGACTCATCTGATAAGCATGTGTTGACATGTGGCCTTGTTTTGTTAAGGAGTTTTCCTTCCCATTTTGTGACCCATATTTACTTGGGCTTTTGTTGTTGAGCTTATTATAATATGCTATAAAATTAGATACAAATACTATATTTAAAGAAAATATGGTTAGTTAAAAGAGTTTATAAAGAAACCCACAAAATAATCTACTGGTCAATAATTTTTCCTAAGAGAATAAATAAATAAAATTTATACTTTGTGCAGGTTAAATAATAAAAATAAATAATAATAATAAAAAAATAAAATTATTTAAGTTTAAGACATAAAAATTACTATGGCATGCCATTTACGAATCAACTTTGGAAGTCAGTAGAAAATGAATTAATTCATATTTAATTTACCGTATTTACTCGCATATAAGCCTACATCTCATAAAAGCAAACCCCCTAAAACTGCTTTAAAATGACCTGTTTTTGCAAAAACCTGCATTGGTCCCGCATACAATTGTCTAATTTTACTCCATATTTTTTTTTCATAGAAATTTGTTACTTTAAAGATGTAAAATGCTTACTTTTCTGTTACATACCAGTTTGTTTATTGTTTACCTTCTGGAATGACACAAAAACGTGTTCTGCTCTTTCCACATTATTTGTTATAATAATATCTGAACCTCCGCTCATAAGTTGTTCACAACTGATGATTAACGAAGTATATACATATATTTAGAAAAAAATTATACATTTTAGTGTCTGTCCTTGAGTTCATTTTGTTTTATGCGCATAGAAGCCGACCCCCTGATTTCAGTATTGTATTTTATAGTTTTAAACTGGGCATATATGCGAGTAAATACGGTACATGTATTAGCTTAAGACAAGTAGCCCAAGATTGTTGTCTGTTTTTTAATATCTTGTAAATTTCTTGCATTTTTGTGTAATTAAGTGCAGGTTATTTTATTTGAGAATATAGAGGATTTCATTTTTTCTGGGAAAAAGGGAGAGGGGGGGGGGAATAATTAAAAAAATTTATGTGAGAATATTTTATAGGCTGGGCAATTATATAAATAACATAATACATAAAGGACATTAATTAATTTGAATATCAAAGATAAGGGCTGAATATCATAATATATTTATATACGACTAGTCGTAGCAGCAGACACTTCTTAAAAAGAATAACGGTTAAAAATAAAAATTTAATAGCCTTGCTCATGCTCTACCAAGTCTACTAACCGTTACTAACCCTAAGCTAGGTATAATTCAAACTTATATATAGAGCTACCTCTAAAATGATTTACAGTCTAATTTTACTAAAACTAAATTTAATATGAACAACATTTAACATTAACAGTACAACATCATCATAAATCATTGGAAAACCTCAACATGCTTACTTAACTTTTGTTTGGCTAGCCAAAGTTGTGGTAGATTATAGGCAACTATAGGCCTACATACTACATTGTATTATATTATATCATTGTGTCATACTAGTCTACTGAAAACTGATAATACCTTACTGTATGAATTAGTGGTAATCCTGCAGGTTCTACACGTATATTATTTCACAGCGAAATTTAATTTTCTTGTGAGAACTTACGTTTCTAATTTATTAAATGCATAATTATATGTTGTATTTCAGCTATTACAGCGATAATTTGTGAGTCTTTTTAATTTCTAAGGCACTTTATCGGCTCTATATAATACATAATCTGGTCACGATACGTCCATTTTGGTTACTTAGTAAAGTGCTTGCCAGATGTTTTTTTACCTGGCTCGACCAATGCTAAAATAAATTTACTGACTGAAAATGTTTTTTAAAAGGTATTTTTCATCTATTTTAATGTTCTCAGAAGATAAATAAATATTTTAAAGACAATTTTATTTTTAATTTCGTTACTAGATGTTTGATTCTTATTTTGTTTGTTTGAAAGTGAGAAATTTCCATTTGGCATCTTATTGGGACAATCCGGCAAGTAGAGTAAAAGATAAACAATATGGTTGCAACACGATCAGACTATTTACTGTTGAGAGCCGGGCAAATGCCTTAGAAATTAGAAAGTCTTACAAATTAGCGCTGTAAAAGCTGAAATACAACATTAACTTAACATATTTTATAATATTAATAATAATAATGCATTTACCTAATAAATTAAAATAGTAAGTTCTCACGTGAAAATTAAATTTCGCTGTGAAATAATATATGTGTAGCACCTTCAGGATTACCGAATTAGTACTATGACCAAATGTATGACATGATATAGTTTAAACTGAAATTGTTGTCGTTGTCAATATTATTTTACTTTGAGTTTGGTGATGCCCAACTTTGGTCAGTAAAAAAATCATTATTCGATGTAAACAATAACTTCAATAAGCGGAATTAATAGCATAACTTACGCCTTTTTCTTTCCTGACATTATATTTAGAGAGATTATACTTCAGAATGCATTATTTAATTTGAATCTAATACTTTAAACAGTGACATTTTAAAAACTAAATTTGGAATAGAATCGGGACCTGCCCCCTTGTCAACGGAATCATGAAATGCGGAAATCAAGGTTAGACTACTTGTCAGGAATTGCAACTAATAACCCAAATACACAGTGATAAAAACACTTGTCTAATTCCGTATGCAAGAACAATTACGTACAAATTCTCGTTCTTCCCGTCTGGAATTTGGACGTGGAGTAATTTGCCTGATCAAACCAGGAAAACCAAAACTCTACCAACATTTTAAAACTCCAATAAAAATATAATAATGAAACAACAACACGAGTGGCGTAGCTAAGGGAGGGGGTCCAAATTCGAAAGTCCCCCCATGCCCCCAAAAGAGTGTCCGATTTTTTTTTGCATTAAATATTACGCCACCGCCATGTATGTAGGGCCCCCAAAGAGGCCAAGCCCCCGGGCCCCCTAATCCCTACAAATCCCTAGCTACGCCACTGAACAGGATTACCACTAATTCATACAGTAAGGTATTATCAGAAACTGCAGGATTACCACTAATTCATACAGTAAGGTATTATCAGTTTTCAGTAGACTAGTATGACACAATGATATAATATAATACAATGTAGTATGTAGGCCTATAGTTGCCTATAATCTACCACAACATTGGCTAGCCAGGACTAGTGCAGGACTAAACACAAACCATAGATAAGCGTAGGACGCAATAATCTTCTGTATAGAAGGAGCATCTGTAAACAGATAAGATAAGATAATAGATAAGAACAACACTCGTCTGCGTTTGTACTTTCTATCAAAGGAAAACATTTTTCATTTAAATAGTCATAATATCCATACATTTATCGGTGGCATGGACACAGATAAACATATCAAAGATTGAAACTTTTTTTTTAAGTTTCAAAGTTTAGAAGTGTTAATTTATAGATCCAACTTAAATATGTAACATTTGAACAACTCAAAAGGCAAAGTCAAGGTTCAATGAGAATATTCAATGGAATTTAAGAAAAGGACTAAGTCAGGGAGACTCACTGTCTTGTATGCTTTTTAACCTAAGATTAGAGAGTTATGATAAGCATAAATATAGACACACAAGGAACAATAACTTGATAATTCCAGGGGGAAACTCAAGAATCACAAAATAATGGCACTCTCTACAGCCAACCCATCCAGTACCTCACATATGTTGATGACATAGCCCTGCATGCAAAAAGAACTAAAGACATATCAAAGTCTTACATCGAATTAGCAGATGCATAATTTCAGGCTCGGAAAGGAGATGGGCGCCGCTAAGTCTACCAAGCCCCGAGAAAGTTCTAATGGAAACACATTATGGGCATGGGACACAAAACACAACAAAAGAAATTGCAAGGCTGGATGTCAACAACCAAAAAACAATATACAAGACCTTTCTTAGAGAAGAGATGACAGGTGAAGCCTGTCCGTTAAAATAAGGAACCAGACTTTTGAAAAAGTAAATCAATTCAAATACATATAATCGCTACTAAACGAAGGAATGAATTAATTTCAGAATTTAAAGAAAGAATGTCAGCCGAGTTTAGAGCATATTTTAGTAGCCAGAAAATACTCAAAAGCAAAAACATTACAAGAGAAAAAAAAACTTTAAATAAAAATTGTCATAGGACCAGCTGTAAAATATGCAAGTAAAACTTGGACCCTAACAAAACTGCAGAAAATCTGTTAAATAAATGGGAGAGAAAAGTTCTCAGGAATATATATATGGACCAACAAAGGATGAATATGGATGGAGAATAGGAACCAAACAATAACTGAACTGTCTATAACAGGAATGGCAAATGACAGAGGAGCAAACGGCTCAAGGGAAGGCCTAAGCTTAGAGTGATGGATAGATGATGTAGAGAAAGATATACAGCAACTGGGCATCCAATCTTGGAGAAGAAAGGCGTTGATTAGGACTGGGTGGAATGATGTGGTGGGGCAGGCCCAAGCCCTAAATGGGTTGTAACGCCACAGGGATGGATGGATGGATGGATGGATGAATGGATGGGTGGATGGATGGATGGATGGAAACTTGAACAAGCATCAGGTGTTATCATATTTTCAAGCGTCCTTGACATCTGCACTGCTATTACAGTATTTATATTCAAATGTACATCTGCACTGCTATTACAGTATTTATAGTCAAATGTACATCTGCACTGCTATTACAGTAATGTATTTATATTCAAATGTACATCTGCACTGTAGAAGAAATTTGGAAAGATATAAAAACAAATCTAAAAACTATAATGGATGAGAATGTTCCAACAAAACTAACATCAAATAAAATTAACAAATGCTGGTTCAATTCTAGATTGAAAAAGCTATGCAAACAAAAAGAGAACTTATTTAAGAAATATAAAGCTACCTATTCATATAGGATACACAAAAAATACTTAAAGATTAAACACTTGACACAAAAACTTAGTCGAAACCTCCAAAATGAATATATAAACAATGTAATTACCAAAGATAACAATAAAAACTTATGGTCCTTTATCAAATCTAAAAAAATGGAACCTTCAGGAATAGCCACACTAAAAGGCTCAAATAATAAAACCTATAATGATAATGAAACTAAAGCTAATATCCTTAACACATATTTTGCATCATCTTTTTCTGCCTCAGGCGACAAGGAAGTTTTAATAAATTTAAATAAAATGGCGGAAATAGGTAACATAATTGTAGATGAGATAGGTATACATTCACTCCTAAAAAACTTAAAAATAAACAAAGCTACTGGCCCAGATGATTTGCCTGCAAGGTTATTAAAAGAACTAAGCAATGAACTGTCCCCAATCCTTGTAGTTCTCTTTCAAGCCTCTCTAAACCAGGGTAAAGTGCCCCAGGATTGGAAATTAGCTAACGTAACTCCACTCTTTAAGAAAGGGGATAAATCAGACCCTGGTAATTACAGGCCTGTATCACTTACTAGTATCACCTGTAAATTACTAGAACACATAATATATAGTAGAATAGTTAACCACCTTGACAAATATAATGCCCTATGCCCACATCAACACGGCTTTAGAAAAAACAGATCATGTGAAACACAATTAATAGGTTTAATAGATGAACTATCAAAAGGCTTAGACAAAAATGATCAAATAGATACAATATTACTAGACTTCTCAAAAGCATTTGACAAAGTTCACCACCTTAGTTTACTTAAAAAACTTAACTACTTTGGAATCTCAGGTTCCTTACATCACTGGATCCAAGACTTCCTTTTGGGCAGGGAGCAAACTGTAATAATTAATGGATCTAAATCTGCACCAATAAAGGTTAACTCAGGAGTTCCACAAGGAACTGTGCTAGGTCCCTTACTCTTTTTAATTTATATAAATGATTTACCCAACAACATCTCAACAGGTACAAAAGTTAGGTTATTTGCTGATGATTGTATAATCTATAGAACAATTAAATCAGAACAAGATAGCAAAATTTTACAAAAAGACTTAGATGAATTGATAAAATGGGAAACTAACTGGAGTATGTCTTTCCACCCAGAAAAGTGTCAACTGTTAAGAGTAACAAAGAAAAAGAAACAAATAAATTCAAAATATTACATTCATGGAAAAGAACTGACCCAAACTAAAGATGCAAAATACTTAGGAGTCTTAATAAATGAGAAACTATCATGGAATCCCCATGTCAATGAAGTTATTAAAAAATCAAACAAAACCTTAGGCTTTATAAAAAGGAACTTTAACAAATGTAATAGAGATATAAAACTAAAATGCTACCTCACTTTGGTGAGACCTGTACTAGAATATGCATCTTCTGTATGGGACCCATCCACCAAAGAAAACATTGATAAACTAGAACAAATTCAAAAAAGAGCTGCCAGATTCATTACTGGAGAATATTCGAAACTGACAAGAATAACACCATTAGTTAAATCATTAAACCTTGAAACACTAGAGGATAGAAGAACCAAGAGCAAAGTAGTAATCATACATAAAGCAATTAATTCTAATTTAGAAATACAACACAAAGATAACTTAATACAACCCTCAGATAGACATAAGGATAAAAACACCTTTCTTATTCCGTATGCAAGAACAAACACATACAAGTTTTCCTTCTTCCCGTCCGGAATTCGGGCGTGGAATGGGTTGCCTGAAGAATCCAGGAAAACCAACACTTTATCAACATTTAAATCTCTAATAAAAATGCAGGACTAAACACAAACCATAGATAAGCGTAGGACGCAATAATCTTCTGTATAGAAGGAGCGTCTGTAAACAGATAAGATAAGATATTACAGTATTTATATTCAAATGTACATCTGCACTGCTATTACAGTATTTATATTCAAATGTACATCTGCACTGCTATTACAGTATTTATATTCAAATGTACATCTGCACTGCTATTACAGTATTTATATTCAAATGTACATCTGCACTGCTATTACAGTATTTATATTCAAATGTACATCTGCACTGCTATTACAGTATTTATATTCAAATGTACATCTGCACTGCTATTACAGTATTTATATTCAAATGTACATCTGCACTGCTATTACAGTATTTATATTCAAATGTAACTCATCTAAGAATATTTTCTATAAGTTCAAGTCTCACGTGTTTTTGTTTTGTTTTGAATCGGAATTGTGCGTTTAGCCATTTTATCATCTTTTCATTGTATACCCCGCTCTCCAATCAAAGACAATAAATTTCAATGCATACTAGAGGAATTTTGAAGATGTCCATCTCCGATGGTATCTGTTTGAATTTCCTATTCCCAAATTTTAGATGCAAAAACGAAAATGTCCTCAATCGCACTTATGTTTAGGTCAAACTTAAGAACCAGCATATCGAGCAGCCCGTATTATTCTTCATGCATGCGGAAATTATTTACAATATCTGTTTTAATTATATTATTAGGGTGTAGAATTGATCTAAAATCTCTGCCGAAAGTAAAGACTGAATCTCTAAAAATATTTGAGGTGGAACTTGAGGATCTTTCACAAGTTCTTTACCTAGAGTTTCAACTGCATTTAAGCCATGTTCTTGAAATATTGAATATTCATTCCAAATTGTTACATTTAAAACTCTTACAAAAATGCGTAAACCATGCTTAAGCGTAAGGGGCCGCCCATAAAGTACGTCACGCTATTTTTGACCATTTTTGCCCCCCCTCCCCCCTGTAACAAACAGTCACAAATCTCGGGACCCCCCCCCCTAAAGTACGTCACACTTTCCAAATTTTTTAAAATTAACACCTAATTAAAATATTTAATTTAATACTTAAAATACGACTTCACTATTAAATTGTATTAAAATATAAAATTTCCACTTAAAAGTATGGGATGTACCGGATTCAAAACTTTGAAATCCGGCTGGAGCTGAAGTGGGCCGGATTTATGAAGTGAAATGTGGCTGGAGCCGGAATCAGATTTGTTAAAATGGCTGGATTCCGGATTTTCCGGGGCAATTATGATTATGAATATATATATAAATTAGGGATCTACCGGCCAGCCGGATTTATGAAGTGAAATCCTGCCGGAGCTGAAGCTGTAGCCGAATCTTTAAAATTACATAATAAAAAGGAAACAAAACAATTTGACTAAAAAGAAAGATAAGATTGAAAAATTATGTGACTAACTCTTGTGCTATATTTAATCTGTTTATTATGGTCCTATGAATTATATTTCATTCAAAAATATTCAATGGACATCATCTGTGTTCATCCATAGTTACGACTGACATCAATCTTTCACAATCATCGTTTCCTGGAAGGATAATTGCAGACAGATCAAC
Source organism: Ampullaceana balthica (assembly GCA_944989445.1). Lineage (NCBI taxonomy): Eukaryota > Metazoa > Mollusca > Gastropoda > Lymnaeidae > Ampullaceana > Ampullaceana balthica. The sequence goes on along the minus strand of CALYLW010000370.1, from coordinate 205,517 downwards.
TCGTCCTCATCTAGCCAATCAACAGCATCTGTATGTGCATTTTCTCCTCTGGCAATAACTGCCATGGGTTCTCTTTGACTTCTAGAAGTGATTCTCAAAGGACGGATGCGTTTTATCTGAGTTGATTCTTGAACAGTTTGGGTGGGCACATTCTCCTGAGCCCAAGCTCTGTGTTGTCCTGTATGTTTCTTCAACATTTTTTGTGAGGCAAAATATGAGTGACATACTTTGCAAAGTCGATCAAATAAGCTGGTAATCATATGGTTGTACTTTGAAAGCTCCTGTTGATCTTGGCATACTTTCATCAAATTTGAGAGTTTGTGCTACAAACAAGGAAGGACATTTATGAGAATCTGCATCTGCTATTTCTTAAGCTTTGAGTCCATCATTTGTTTGGTTGATTGGGATTGGAGGAGGGAAGAATCTTTAAGGTAAAACGTTAAAATATGAGCTTCGTGCTTTGTCGCAACATTTCATGTCCTGATATTTAATAACAATTTGAGTGAAATATTGGCTGGTGCGAACATGATTGTCAAACCATTCCTGATCCTTCGATATCAGTCCTGCTGTATCCAATTCAGATTTATGAACAACACATCCAGGAGATACGCATTTCAATGCTATTTTGACATAAAACTAATTAAGTTTCACAAAATTTTTGAAAATTATTTTTAAAGCTATTTAAATTTTACTAAAAAAATATAAATAAATTATTTTAAAAATACTAAAAATAATAAATGTGTGACATCACACATGGCCTTACCCCCCCTGTCACAAAGTGTCACAATTTCTTAAACCCCCTCCCCCCCCCTCGGAGCGTGACGTACTTTATGGACAAAAAAAAACAACAAAAAAAAATGCCTTCTGTGTAAAAGAAGCGTCTGTAATAGATACTATAAAATGTAAGAATTGACGTAACTGTCTAATTTGGAAAAAAATTCTCTAGGGAAGCCTTCAGAAAATATCATGCTAATTTCTAAATACTATTTAAGCCGTAAAAAGTATGATAATGATACCGATAACAAAGTAGTAGAAATATTTATATCCATAACAAAGACGAACTACTTGATGTACCGTTTACCAACGATGTATATATTACGCAATGGATGTGCTTAAGTCTGAACCTCCCATCTACTTAACTTAAGTTATCAGAAGCGTAACTGGGTTTTCCGCGCCCCTGGCTAATTTATTTTTGGCAACCTTGACAAATGATACACGGATATAAAAAAAGGTAGGAAGATACTAAATTTGAATAAATTGAAGGATTAGTCCTCGATGCCCTTGGCAACTGCCCCGATGCCAAGTTGTTGTTACGCATCTGGTTATCATATTTTCAATGGATTTGAATTAAAAAAATAATTTAAAAAAAAATAATAATAAAAATAAACCTGGTTGAAAAAAAAGGAGAATTAATTTCGAAATAAACGTGCTCACCGTTATCAACCTTGGGAGTACAGTAGATATTTTTTTTGGTTTGTTTTGTTGTTGTTTTTGGTTAGCTTATATTGAAGAACATAATAATGTGACTGTTATGATACCAGTTATAATACTAAAGAGAAAGAGAGTGCACGGAACCATAAAAAATTAATCACTGAACTGTAATCATTCCAATTGCATTATGATATCTACAGAACATGCTTGTAACAAGCGGCTTGTAGAAAAGGAATCATTGTGCCTTGTCACTTTGATGCAGACGCAAACCCCCCCCCCTCTCACCCAGGTGCAACAACAGGAACGGACAAAATTTGGAAAATTTACTGGGATTATATTGGAATTGGTTCGATCTTACAACTAATGAATTACATAAATTATAATTTTGCTTGCTAAAGATAATCCAGAGGCCCCATCACACCATTAAATTAAAAATGGCTTTGAAGCGTTATTACAGTATACTTCTATGTCCCAACTAGCCAACAGATTTTAATCAAATGATAACTGAGGAGCATATGACAATAATCTACTATAAGTCAATTAAAGACTACTATTCATTATTAACAGTAATACTGATGAACTAATAGTGTCACCGGTACGATTTACTGTTCATATTTATTTCTATATTGTCATGAGTAATAGTAATGGTTTAATTTTAATTAATTTGCATCCTTTCCGGTGCCTTTTCCTCTTCGGGTATCTTTCGGCTCCTCTTTTATTTATCTTACTAAAGTTTATTCAATTCCAAACGTGCAATAAAATAAATTTATTATTTTTTCTGTTATAGTTTGTGACATGCAATTCAAAACAAAGTAAGGGGATAAAAGTATGTTTGTGAGTCCGTTTATATTTAGTATTTAGAGCTGGAACTGTTAAAAGATATTTGTTTTGTGTCTATCAGTTAAGAATTTATATTTTGATGTTTATGTCAATTACTTCCGGTACTATTTATCATCAAAGAAAAATTTATGCAGATTTCTTAACCAATGAATTAGACATGAAATTAGGACATTTTTATGTGAAAGTGACTTCGAAATGAAAGGACGTTTAAGTTGATGTGTTTTAAAAATTTAAGGAATTTTATCTTACGCAACACTTTTAGTTACAGATAAATTAGAACAAGGATAATACGGTAAGCAACACTGGCAACAGTCTTTTTTAAGTCAAACCCTGTGTTTTTTACTCTAGCTAGTTCTAGTCTCTAGTTAGTTAGTTAGTAATCTAAGACTCCAGGGTATAGATTAGGATTCTAATAGTATATAATATTATAGTAATAGTCAATAGTCCTTATAATAAGTACAAACTTACACTAAGATAATAACTACAAATACTAATAAGTAATGATTTACAGTTTACAGTAATGCCAGTAACTAGTACTAGTACTAGTACTAGAAGGCCTAGCCTAACTTAAGAGTTAAGAGTGACTTAGACTAAACTTTACTTACTACTAAACTCAGTAAACTCAGTTGAAACAGTCAGTGTCAGTCACCAAACACTAGTTAATAGTGACACTAATTACTATTACTATTAGTACCAAAAGTAAAAGTATAGTGAATAGTGTTATAGTTATATATAATATATATAATAGTACTATGGTTCACTAGTAATTAATATTATTAATAATTGCATTATTTTAGGCTGCGGCTATTCGGACCCGGGTCCGTATAGTATAGCCTGTGATTGCTATTTGGACCTGGGTGGGTCCCGTTAGATTAAAAGTCTTTTCGGACCCAACACAGGGCACAGTGTGGTACTAGTATTGCTGGGAATGAAAATTATGTTGTTAATTTAATCTCATTGTTTTTGGCCTGCTTTAAAAGTATTTTTGTGCTCTATTATTTTTAATAAGCGGTAAAAAATTGGGTTATGTTCGTATTTGAAGAACAGATATTTTTAGCATGTAACTAACACAAAAAGGTCAAGGTATATAGTATATAGGTTAAAAATAAATTAAATAGTCCATTGGTTATTACTTAATTAAAAAAGTTTTATTTTATTGTTTTTATTACACAATTTGTTTTTTAAATATTTATTTAAAAGCTTTATTGCAGTCCTATTTTATTATATGATATATTAGTATTATTAGTCAAATTGTTCCTTACTCACTCTCTGCACTACCGGATCGGCCTCCCAGGCCAAAAAAAAACATTCATGAAAAAACCTAAGATGAAGAAATAACTATTTGCCGGTCTTCTTATTGAGTAAAATGATCATTCATGAAAAAATCAAAGACTTATGACTAAGACAACGAAACATCTGTTTGCCGGAAAGACAAATGGGTTAAAAATAAAATTAAAAAAAAAGATTCCCCAACTGAAAATCGAACCCTGTACCTCCAGTTTAACAATCCCACACACTGTCATATGACCAGGAATGCTTGATAAAATGTGTGCTTTTTTAAACGTATAAAGAAAAGCCTTTAATATTATCGCTTACTAGGCCGAACAAACTAGGTTTTTTGATTACTAAGACTATCGGGTCCGAATAGTTAATACAAGCTATACGGACCCGGGTCCGAATAACCACTTCAATTATTTTATTAGTAATCATTAGTAGTGATATAGAATAGACTAAAACTTAATGTAAAAGATAAGTGAAAGTGAAGTGAAATGTGATAATTACCTTAGACTTACTAGTCATGTCGTTAAATGTGTACAAATTACTAGTAAGGAGGGCTGTTTTCGAATTAATTTAAATTTAATTGTTAATTTTTGAAAAATTATCGATTAATTAATCGATAATTCGATTTAAAACCAAAATAGAAATCAGTATGACGTCATTAAACTGAACATTCTCAGGAATGAAATTAAGAATATTTTGAACTAAATTTCATGACATGTGTTGATACTTGATTTGTGGCTGAAGGTGGTACGTCAGCGATGGTATTGATCTTTAAAGAGGAATTGTTTATGCAGTGGACACTGTAAACATTTTTCACCATCTTCGACTTTGCCATCCGCAGTTAGTGAAAAACAACATATTTGCTCTAACTTATTAGTTATATTTTAAATTTAACTGCGCTGATGCTGTCAGCAGAGCCGTCTTAACGATAGCCGTGGTATTTTGCCCGGGGGCCCACGAGATATGGCCCATGGGAATATGTTCTTTATATATAATTTGTATATTTCATTTTTTATTCATGCAGGGGAGGGCCCAACACTATTTCTTTGCACAGGGGCCCCCTAGAAGGCTTGGCTGTCACGCATTTTATAGTTTGACGTCTGACCGATAAACATTACATTAATAAAATAAATTTTAATATTTAGCGGAGATGTTTGTACGTAAAAAAATATTCATTAATTATTAATTATTAATAATTTATTATTTATTTTTAAAAATTTAAAAAAAAATACTATAAATTTTTTCTATAAATTTTATCGGAATTTTATTCGATTAAAATTATTTTAATCGATATTTAATCGATAAAAATTTTAACGATAATCGATGAGTTTATAATCGATAAATTCCGCAGCTCCTACTAGTAAGTATTAGTTTTATTAACTAATACATGTAGTAATAGACTAGTATTGCATTAGTATAGTTTGTAATACTAATAATCTAATACTATTGATTCCCCACTCCAGGGACTTAAGCGTACTCAAATTTCAATCCTAATACAAGTCTAGCTAACATTAGCCTGCCGCTAGAGTATAGATGATTAGATTAAAGAAAATATTTCCGAGCCAGACACTGTTTTGATGGAGAAGGGGGAATGAATGAACTTAATAGTAAATATAGCACTTTTAATTTTTAAATACCATTTAACTTGAATGAAGATTTGAATGAGTTGTTTTGAAAAACAAATGGCACAACTGAAAAAATAGATTGCACTTTATAAAAAAGACTGAAAGCTTTTACATCCATAAAGTAGTGAAAATCAAAGCTGCGTTTATCAGACCTTTACTTTTTTGCTCTTTTCGGGTTTATTTAATTTGTTGGCATATTTATTTTTTTACAGATAATCATAATAACTATCACACAATGGGTCAAGCTGGATCCAAACAAGAGATGTTTTGGGAGGCCTGTGGTTTTGGTCGGGCCCATTTAGTTCAAAAATTTATTGAACATGGCATAGATGTAAATTGGGTGTCATCTATTGTAAGTAAAATTTCAGGCTTCTTTTTTTTCTTTAGCTCATTGTAAAATTTGTGAGATATTTGGTTTTAAAGCATCATTAATTTTACTTTAAAATGATAAAGACTTTGTATGCATTTTGGTATGAATAAATTTTAAAATGTAATATAATATAATAATAATAAATAAATAGTAAAATAATGAAATATATGCTATATTACAGTATAAGAATTAGTTGAAAAGTTTCTTTTTCGTAAAACTTTGACTTAAATATATTTTCGGTGAGCAGGGTTTAATGTTTTGCTCCTTCAATATTGTAAATATGATTGTTTTCTTCATCTTAGCACAGATGTAGCCCTAATTGTCAATAATATTGGTTTCTTTGTCTCAGCACGGATGTACCCCTAATTGTCAATAATATTGTTTTCTTCATCTTAGCAGAGATGTAGCCCTAATTGTCACTATTATTATTTTCTTCATCACAGCATGGATGTAGCCCTAATTGTCATTATTATTATTTTCTTCATCACATCACGGATGTAACCCTAATTGTCACTATTATTATTTTCTTCATCACAGCACGGATGTAGCCCTATTCACGTTGCATCTCAGGGTAAAGCTGATGTTGTTCAACTCCTCATTGATGCCGGCTGTGATCTCACAGTTGTGGATTCTGTAAGAATATTCTTTTTATTTCATATGAAATTAAAAATACATTTGCAAGTTTTCCAAACTTTTAGATTTAGATTTCCACCCAAAAATTGAATTGAGTTAATCTTCTTCTTCTTCGTTCTCAATTTGACTATTGCGTGCCGACGAGTTTTGCGCCAATTGGCCCGTGGTCTCTGACTTCAGCCTGCTGTTTTTTCTGGATGTGCTTCCATAGCCTTTGGTCAGCCAAGACCATCTGCAAGGCAGCAGTTGATTTTGGCAAGTGATGCAGCGTTCACATGCCACGGCTATAAGGGTTCCACGCATTACCCAGCCGTCTTTTATTTTCCCTAACTATGTGTTAGGTACCCACTCGAAGCTGGGTGGACTTGGGGACGCCTTAGGCCCCAGGAACAAATCCATGGCTTCCCATGGATTCGAACCCTTGACCATCGGTACGCCAGTCGAGCGCGCTGCCACTCGACCACCGTATCTCCTAATTGAGTTAATAAATTGTAACTGTTTGTTAAGATTTTCACCCAAAAAGTGATTTAAGTTGATAAATTGTAACTATCTGTTTACAGAGAGGAAACACAGCTGTACATCATGCTGCCATGCAAGGTCATGCTGACATTATTCAGATGTTAGCAGACGCAGGTGCTGATATAAATTCTCAGGATAAGGTGAATAAGCAGCTTCTAAAATTTTTGCAGTAGCAATTCTTTTTATTCAGATATACAGTGGTACCTCGAGATATGAAAATTAATCCGTTCCGGGGATGGCTTTCGTATTTTGGATTTTTCGTATGTCGAACTAAGTTTTTTATATAAATGATTTACCCAACAACATCTCAACAGGTACAAAAGTTATGTTATTTGCTGATGATTGTATAATCTATAGAACAATTAAATCAGAACAAGATAGCAAAATTTTACAAAAAGACTTAGATGAATTGATAAAATGGGAAACTAACTGGAGTATGTCTTTCCACCCAGAAAAGTGTCAACTGTTAAGAGTAACAAAGAAAAAGAAACAAATAAATTCAAAATATTACATTCATGGAAAAGAACTGACCCAAACTAAAGATGCAAAATACTTAGGAGTCTTAATAAATGAGAAACTATCATGGAATCCCCATGTCAATGAAGTTATTAAAAAATCAAACAAAACCTTAGGTTTTATAAAAAGAATCTTTAACAAATGTAATAGAGATATAACATATATAAAACTAAAATGCTACCTCACTTTGGTGAGACCTGTATTAGAATATGCATCTTCTGTATGGGACCCATCCACCAAAGAAAACATTGATAAACTAGAACAAATTCAAAAAAGAGCTGCCAGATTCATTACTGGAGAATATTCAAAACTGACAAAAATACCACCATTAGTTAAATCATTAAACCTTGAAACACTAGAGGATAGAAGAACCAAGAGCAAAGTAGTAATCATACATAAAGCAATTAATTCTAATTTAGAAATACAACACAAAGATAACTTAATACAACCCTCAGATAGACATAAGGATAAAAACACCTTTCTTATTCCGTATGCAAGAACAAACACATACAAGTTTTCCTTCTTCCCGTCCGGAATTCGGGCGTGGAATGGGTTGCCTGAAGAATCCAGGAAAACCAACACTTTATCAACATTTAAATCTCTAATAAAAATGCAGGACTAAACAAAAACCATAGATAAGCGTAGGACGCAATAATCTTCTGTATAGAAGGAGCGTCTGTAAACAGATAAGATAAGATGTAAAATGCCTAATCTGTTCCAAGCCACACAGAAACAACACTAAAATGGAAAATATCATGGAAAACTACAGAAAAAAAGTTTTTTGTGGTATCATCATACACATTCAGATAGAGGAATATTCACAGGGCTTTTGGCCTTTATCCAATTTCAATGTGCTAATAAGATTCATGTTATCTAAACAAAATGTGCTAACATCTAACCAGTTAACAACAATTTTTGCCTTTGAGAGAATATTGAACTTCTGAACATATCTAAGTTATTTTATGCAGTAGGCATTTATCTGAGAAAGTGCTGTTTTATAATTTTGGTTATTCTAGCTGTAAGTGTTCAATTTTGTGAATGTTAATGGTTGTTGATGACAAAGGTCCAAATTTAAAAAAAAATACAGCTAAAGAATCAGGTATTATGACCCATATTTAGCTTCAATGTCGTAAAACATTGGAGTTTATGTAGGTTAGAACAACGTTGGGGAACATGTGCATGCAGTCTTATCCTTCTTGGTCTTCAAGTGTTTAATTGATTGTGTTACTTATTTACAACAAATTATTTTATTTTTCTATTGACTTTCACTGAGTGATTATTTTTTAAATGTTATTTTTTTGACACAGCGTGGTGCATTTCAATGGCCGCCTCCACCCTCCTAATTAACAAAGTTGTCTTGTTGATCTTGAAAGTACATTTTTGAAAATTGAAAACTACTTAACCCAGTTATAAACAGGTCTGCGATCTGTTTGAAACTATGTTACAGCTGGAACATTTTCATTTCACATGTTTTTATTCCGCCTTATACATATTTTCAGAATGGGTGGACGCCCCTGCACTGTGCTGCGTATTACACCCATCTACGAGCAGTCGAGGTTTTAGTAAGAAACCATTGTGACATAAAGATTCTCAACAAGGTGTGTACTCATTTCTTAGTTTTATTTTAAATTACCCTTTCCTACTGGGAAAAGCTTTGTGAATTTTTAAATTTAAGATAGGGGATGATAAGCAAAACTAAACTGCTTGATGAAATTTGCTAGCGTGACAGAATTAGTTTAATTCCATTTATTTGTTTTCAGGTTAGAACACAGTTTTAAACATATTTGACTCTCCTCCAATATTACATTTTAAAAAGATGTTTAAAAATTTCTTTAAATTTGTATACAGTTAGTCTCAGATAAACTAATTGAAACTGCTTGAATCCATTTGTTGCATGATCTTTGGTAAAATATACCATTTTGGTTGAAACTTGCTAGATTGCCAACAAGAAATACACGTTTTTCATCTTCCCCAGGATGGCAGGTCGGCTCTAATAGAGACTGCGAGATCCAAAAATTACCGAGATGAAAAGATCCTTGGAGAAATAGCCCGTCATTTGATCAAAGCTGGATGTGACGTTAACCTCAAATGTACAGATCTGGGGGAGGTAATAATGGATTCTTTGTTATAAATAGATCAAAGATTGACTATAAAGAATATAAAAGAGAATTGTTGTGTTATTTCTTTGCTCCAATTTTATTATTGAATTATTATTAATTGTTTCTCTTTTTTTAAAATATAAAATCTTGGCTTGTGTGTGTGAAGAAATTATGCCTCCATTCACTTGATATAATGGTAACAATAAAATTTGTAATAAATCATCTTTAGAAGACATCAAAATTCATTATAAACCATTCTAATTGACAGGCCAATTTTACTGGTCTGATGTTTGCTGCGTACCACAACCACCTTGATGTAGCATCAGCATTTATTGATGGGGGCTGCGACCTCAACAGTGCCAGTTGTTATGTGAGTTTATCTTGTTGTTTTGATTAGTTTGATTTAAAGAACTGTTTTAGCAAAACAAAATAGATGTTGATCCTATTATTTATTGAAATTTCACCCTTTTTGAAGTGGTGACCATGTATGTGCTTCTTTCATTTTATAATCATATATGACTATATCTAGGCCTGACTATGTCTCTGCCTATCTATTTAGCCGTTGCTGTAAATAAGAAAGGAATGTGCGGTCATAGCCCTTCAAATGATTTATGTACAAAAATGGAGCACCTGCTCAAAATTGATTACACTTCTTTTTCATACATTTTTAGCCAATATTCATTTAATATTCATTTAATATTCTTTAAAAAATTCATTTAAAAATATTATCCTGAATAGACAAAGTGGACGGCCCTTCACTGGGCAGCAGACTGTGATAATGCTGAGATGGTTTATCTGCTGTTAGATGCTGGTGCTGACCCAACACAGACTGGAATGGTAAGTGATTGTTTTTATTGGAATCTTCGTATTTTGTAATGACACAGACCTGAATGGTAAGTGATTGTTTTTATGTGAATAGACTTCAATGAAAGAATTTTTCAAAGAAATTTATGGTGGAAATACATAATTGATGGTTCTTGAGAGTTTGAAGAGAGAATTATTTGCAAAATTAAAGCTACGTTAAGAAGTAAACATATCAAAATTATAAATCTTTCAACAGTATTTGTTTTGATTAATTTATTCTGAAATGTGTTATGAATTAATACCATAAAAATTTACCAAAATTTTTTTTTGAAAAGTGTAAATCTAAATATAATGTTCATTTGATATAAAATTTTAAAAAAAAAGGAACAGAACTTTACTTAAATCTGCAAGTCATGCATTTTAAATTTGATCTCAAAAACATTTTTACTTTTCATGCCTGTACATTAAAATGTAAATAAGTTTGCATTATCACATAGCAACTTGAGGGTGTGTGAAAATTAAATTTCTATTTTAAATAAAAATAAGGTCATGATAGCCCAGAGTTTAGCTGTTACTTGCTTCCAGCCTTGATTAAAGCATTTAACTTTCATTTCTTTGCTGTTGTTGAACCCAGAGAGGTGAGCTTGCATCCGACAGAGCAAAAGATGTGGAGACCAAAGAAATCCTAGACAAAGCTGTCTTGACCTTCCGTGAGGGAGACAAAGGGGAGACAGCTTCACTCTCATCATCACATTCAGTCAACGCACAAGCATCTCTTGACACGGCCCGAGCCCTTGAGGTCAGCAGTGGTTAATTTATCTTAACAAACAGAATGGCCTCACAAATGAAATTAAAGCTTACGATTACTAAGAACAGAAATACAGTTGCTTTCTAAATGATTGCAATTTGAGCTTACAGAAAATAACTCTATTATTTTTGTGAGTTCCATGCCCATTGTAAAAACATAATTTCCTGAAAGGGGAAGATGAACCATTAAATCTACTTATTATCTTACTAACTTAATTTCTTATACTTTTTAACATGTTATGCTTGGTCTCCAGGCTTTTTATTGTATCCTTGTAACTTTAGGCTTACCATATTTGACACCAAATTATTTGGTGTGTTATTCATATTTTCTAAAGCTCATTCAAAGGAGCTAGTTACACCACTGGTAAATGAATGATTTCATTTGCTAAAAACTCACTCAAGCACGACCCACAGAACAGGGAAGCTGCATTTGATTGGACAAACTATAACAACATCCTTTTACCTTTCAGAGCCTGTCCACCCACACTAAGAACCTGACTGGACAAACTATAACAACATGCTTTTACCTTTCAGAGTCTGTCAACCCACGCTAAGAACAGAGACATCCTGTCAGCCCCCATGCCAACCATGCCGGCCTTAGGCATCTCCTCCAGATCTGATCCCAAACTCAGGTACACCCGCAGGAACGTCAACGAAGTGGCCGCTAAAAGCCTGAACTCTAATTTCCCGTGGAAAAGCTACTCGAAGCAGGGCTCACCCAGTCCTGACAAAGACGGCCTCACCGGGGCAGGGGATGAGGAGAGGAGAAGAATGTTTCCCTCTCAGGACGACAGGACCAATGCATTCATGGACTCGCTGGCACAGAGGATAAACTACATGACCAACAAGATAGCATCCATGGGCCAGAACGACAGCCACCAGCAGTCCAACGGCGGCCACGCAGGCCCGAAAGGACCTGACGGGACGGATAAATCCACCAACGGCTTCGACAGCTCCGAGGATTCGGGTCTGTCGACAAGGGAGGGAAGTCGTGTCACTTCTGAGTTGGCCACTCCAGAGGACGGAGTGAACAACTCCCTGGCCCTGAATCTCAAGCGCTCTTCAAGAAATGAGGATGACAAAAGCTCCAGCCCGAGGTCTCCAAAGTCCACATCTGGGGCCTCTTCAAAAGTGTCCAGCCCCATGAAGAACGACGACATGCTGGATGCAGAGGCAGATGCATGCATAATTGAGGAGAGTCACCGCGGATTTTCCATTCTCCGTGCGTTGCAGGAGAGGCACAGGCGCAGCATGTGTTTGGATGAGACGGCTTTGGCCGCACAAGGTGTGAAAGATTCACCCGCAACTCCAGCCTCGGATGTGTAATCTGTGTTCCAGCTTAGCTAATCACTATAATAGCTGTAAACTTTCTTTTGAACATTTAAACTATCTAGTACTAAAGAGCCTCTGGGTTTTATTTATTAATATAAACAAGTATCTTAGTTCATTTAGATCTTCAATACCATATTTATTCAGGTATTTTATCTTTAGATTTGTAAGTGTACTAGATGAATAGGAAAAAAAATATAATTATTTAAACTCCTTTTTATACTATTTGACTTTTATTAGGATGTTCATGAGTCTTGGCCTTCAGCTATATAACTTGGAAAAGGGATCTGAGAAATTTTTTCATGTTGGACCTACAAACCTTGAGTTAATGAAAGGAAATCAATTTTGGTTGGTTTAAAACATGAAATGTGTAGAGAGTTGGGTTTTTCCCTCTTCTTCTCAGTGTTTTCAATCATTTTTTGGCATGTTCACAAAAAGAAATGAGATCCTATCAGTAATCAAGTTTTTTTTTATCAAGATGTATGACTCAGTCATGATTTATTTGACCAATGACCAACACAAGATTCAGAAACTAATTCTTTTTATTGACCCACCACATAGAAATAATTGGAGAATAAATATTCTTGAACTCTTAAGGACTTTAAAAAATATAATTGAAAGAGATGATAAACTTTGTTTAAAAAAAATAGTGCCCTTGGCATGACGACTTGACGGATGTAGCTCAAGTGTCACTGTCAGACGTCAAATCACTCACCTCTTTAATCGCATCTTCAATCAAATCACCACTGTCCTTCTGTGATCTTTGTTTCCTGTCTCTCAGACACATTGTGACCATTCCCAGAGCAGCATTTCATATTTTATCCCCCAGGGTGTGGATGTCATGGGATTTCAACAAATGTGCTCTTTTTATCTCTTGCAGAATAGACTTTGAGTGCAGATTTGGTGGCGTCATATTCAATTAATTACCGGAGATGAATTTTCTTTATCTATTAAGAATTTAATACCAGCTCCCTTTTTCTCTCATTCCTTTACACGAGTTATTGTGTGAATATAGATGAAAACATTTTGACAGCATGTGCCAAAAGGAGCCCATCATGTTAATTTTATTGTTGCTTCAACATTTTGAATGGCATGAATTCAATGGTAGAAATGGTGTTATCATTTTTTAATAAAGGAATTGTTGTGAAGATATTCTGGCTGATTTTTCTCCCTCTAAATGTCAGCTTTTGAGATTTGAAAAAATGTAATGACATGAAAAACAAAGCAATTCACTATTTCAATGAATAGCTGTCCCCCGAAAGCTGGGTTGTCTATCTGCAATCTGACAGTTAATCACCAGTAGTTACTACAGCAATGAAATAGTTGTTGAAGGCATTTATCATTCCTTATCTACTTGTTATGCAGCTCTGTGACCTACCACTCAACATTTTGCTTACAGTTAGACGTGTACTCATATTTAGTGTGTGTGTCCAATACCTAATTACCACATTTATCTGTCTAGAGGTTGCTCGGCGAAATTATATCTCATGGGAGTAGATTATTTTGAAGGAATAGTTCTGTTTAACCTTTCATTATCTCTGCAGGGCTGTTGGCAAAATTCTTGTTAAAAAAAAGTATATGGTAGGAAATGATCAGTTGTTAAACTACAGGGCTGCTGTACAATGTTATACAACCCCTGCACTCTTACAGCATTGTATTGGTTCTCTCCCCTTCCCTCATCCTTGTGTTTAAAATTTTGTCTAATTTCTAATACCCTGTTACCCTACAACACTGTATTTGAGATAGGATCTTGGAGAAGTCATGGGATAAATTTTGTAAAACAACCTCTCCATTCTTACAGCATTGTAACTGTCAATGTTACTGGACCTTGTAACCTTGTTTGAAAAATGATAAACGTAATCTTCTGCTAAGTAACTATGCATGTCACTTCACATATCAAATTGTAGCCAACCTGCTTCATCTATCTTATATGTAAGATATATTTTTATTTCAAATTCAAAAGTAGGAAATCCATTATCAAATAATTTATTTTTTGTTGGTTTAAATATCAAAACATTGTTTTCTGTTCTCAAAAGTCATCTTTGGTTCACAGAATCACAAAAGTAGTGTCTTGCATGCTAATAATCAAACAAAAACAATTTGAATTCATTTGTTAGCAACCAACACCATTTTATAGATATATCTATGTTGTAAAGCTGTCCTCCCCTCCCCCATTCTATTCTTTATTTCTATCTCCCCTCATTATATCATCTAGTCTATTTAAACTTGTTTTTCTATGTTGAGAAAAACTTCGGTCATTTAATTATCTCTAAAATACTAATGGCATATGAATCTATTCTTTGGACCTAACAGTGATGTGTTTATGTGTGGGTGAGTGATGGATTACTAACATTTTGGCCAGATAACAGATCAAAAATACTTGCTTGTCAGTTGCGTGTCGTTTATCTGACTCATGGAATTTTAGGGACCACATTTTTAACACATTGTTGACAACTGATTTTGTCTAGTCTATATTTGAGACAAAATGGAGATTTTTTTTTCATGCATTTGAAACTTGCATTGCTGTATTTTACCATACAAATGTCTTGGTATGTGACTTGGAGTTTTATGTATAAAATTTTATTCAGTTCTTTGAGTTCTAATTATATTAATTAAATTGAATACATTTTCTGTGAATCTATTTTATAAACAGGGAATTTAATGTTAAATAGAACAAATATTTTAAAAATAAATCTTATATATTAAAAAGGTTACCAACTTACCAAATAGTTGTTTAAATTTAGAAGTGCAATATTTTAACATTCTTCCATTGTATGAAATGTAAATGTCTATAATAATATGAAACATGCACTTTTATAACTTAATTATTTTTTTAAAATTAAAATTATTCTTCACTAATAGTTAAATAGTGATGTGCAAACAAACTCATTTAAAGGAAATAAATGAGGTAAACCTTTTTTTTTGTATATAAAAGTTGCTGTCATGTTCTTCTATTAAGTGAAATGAACAAACAAATGAAAATCAGATAAATGGTGCTTGGCGGTGTCTCAACAGTTCTGATTCCATCTCTCCACATATTTGATCAACTAGTTATTTCTTCAGGTTGTGAAATTGTTGAACATACAAGTCATTTTTTTGTGTCACAGGAAGCTGAAAACGAACTTTATCTATCATATATTGTCATAAAACTGGTAACTTTGAAAAAAATAATACTTGAAATAATGTCACATGTCTAAGGCATTACTACAACATATTTGTTACTGTGTCTAGATGGCTAGGGCATTATTACAACATATTTGTTACTGTGTCTAGATGGCTAGGGCATTACTACAACATATTTGTTACTGTGTCTAGGATTTAATATGTTCTGCTCTTCATTTCACATGGCTGAAATGTCTGGGTATTTTAGCAGTGAAAATATTTTGTTCATGTTCAAACTATTAATATACATTACCCCCATCAGGTGTAACTTTGATAACACTTTGGGCCAATCAGGCTTGAACTCAAATAGTCACTTCACACACACAACCAAGGCCTTTGTTGACATAACAAATATGCTCTTCTGGCCAGTGATAGCCACATGACGTGTACCTTTGTTAACTTTAACCTTAACTTTGGCACATTTGACATTCAAGGAGCCGCGGGGCTAGAACACTTTGTTTTTTTTCTTGTCAAATATTATTAGTTAATGTGACCGTCTTTCTTCCCCAACCTTAAACGCAAAAAAAATAAATAAATAAATAAAATTTAAAAAAAAACGAACAAGAGAAGTGCAATAGAATCATAGTCATCAAGTTCTCTTTAAGTGAAGGCTAATATATAATATAAATTGATTTATTATTTTTTTATAGAGAACCCAGCCTGAAAGAAGCTTGGTTACTAAATGTTGCTCTCAAGTCAATGGCTGACTTGTGAATTTGAAAGGCATTTATTTTATTATTTTAAAATCCTTTTTTTAATGAAAACTTCACTAAAGAAGACATTCAAAGAAGACATGTGTTTTGAAGATTTCTCCAGCCCCTTACTCATCTAGGTTTGTGCATTATTTTTTCTTTTCTTAAACTTAATTCTTTTTCTGCCTTTGTAATATACATTTTCTTATTTTGTTAAAAATATTTAGCTATATTGTGCAGTCAACTTAAGCATGATGGTATAAGGGCACATTTGAAAGTAAAGTATTGAGAAACTTGATAAACAAGACTCCTAAGTTTTTGCCACTGGAAGTAAATGATTTTTAAGATGTAACTAAAGGAAGAAATTCTTTTCTATTGATTCAAGAGGTACTGGTAGTTTTGATCTAATTTTTTTTCATTAAAAACTTTAAATGGAAAAGCTTAAAATTTCATTTTTTTAGTCCCTATGAATCGTATGAAAAAATGTATTGTAATCGTATGTTTATTTATTTCACTGCTTCTTATGGAATAAATAAGCTGCTATCCAAATTGGTGTAGTTAACTTGCTTGTGATATTTAAAGCATAAATTATCCAGATATCCCATATTGTTTTTTCTGATTGTGATGGCTGAAACTCTTTAGTCCTAGTTATCAATGATTGTGATGTCTAAAACTCTTTAGTCCTAGTTATCAATGATTGTGATGTCTAAAACTCTTTAGTCCTAGTTATCAATGATTGTGATGGCTAAAACTCTTTAGTCCTAGTTATCAATGATTGTGATGGCTAAAACTCTTTAGTCCTAGTTATCAATGATTGTGATGGCTAAAACTCTTTAGTCCTAGTTATCAATGATTGTGATGGCTAAAAGTCTTTAGTCCTAGTCAATGTTCCCTCTAAGGTTCGTTGGTACGTGTGCAAAGTAAAAAAACTCGCGTGCAACGTTGCACAGCAACCATTATTTCTTTAATATTTTACAAATTTTGCTGCGCAGTAATTGTAAACTGCTGCGCGGCATCTGTCAAATAGCTGCGCTGCCCCGCAGACGGGCAGCTTAAAGGGAACATTGGTCCTAGTTATCCATGCATGTGATTGCCCGAGCCTAAAGATTTGTTCTGTTACTGTACTGTGATGATCTTTGTTACCAAATATATTGATCCATGTCAACTCTTTTTCTTTGTGTTCATATAATTATTGGAGAAAAAAAATTAGTTTCTTTAAAAAATAAATTTAAAAAAAAAGTGTTCATTTGATTAGAGCCATTTATTATATTTTTTAATATGAAGACTATTATATTAGCCCTCTGTCATGCAAGCATTTCTGTAAAATGTTTCTTGTAAGCTTTATGATTATTTTTGTCTCACTTGCCTGGACAAGAAGTGTTGAGTAAAGTTTATTTAGTTCAGTCTTAGGGGAAAGCCCCATTCAAACAGCAAGGAAACAATGTATTTTATTTAACCCTGCACATGTAATGATATGAAGCTTGTGCCAATTGACATACATAGCATCACACATACTTATTTATTCACATTCATGATTTCTGGTCAAAGAAACAAAGATGAACACTGCCATTGCTTTCATCATTGTGCCTAATCTTATTTGTTTCATTATTATTATTATTACTTTATGATTCATATCAAAAGATTTCATTTTATTTCCATCGTTAGCTTCTTGTGAATACTTACGATAGTATGTGTGTACGAGTATTTTTTTTATTGTAGTTAGTCACCTAACATATTGGCCTCCTTACTGCACTGCTGTGTGACAGACTAGAGACTGGTGCTTCACTTGTTAACTGTGTCCCTCACTCCTGGGACACATTTGAAATCTAACAGCTGTCTTAGAACTCAGCCCAAGGCTCTGACACTAACACCAAGTCGCTGTAGATTCTGTTGCATTATTGTGATTGTGTCATGTCTTCTCCAGGAAAGGTGTTTGTTTTTTTTTGTTGGTGACAACTTGTTTGTCTACTGAGATTTTTCTGTTAGCAGTTTTCAGTTGTACACTGTCTAATGGACATCATGGAGGTGTACATGTCTTGACAAGATACAGTATCAGTAACTTTCAGTTGTACACTGTCTAATGGACATCATGGAGGTACATGTCTTGACAAGATACAGTATCAGTAACTTTCAGTTGTACACTGTCTAATGGACATCATGGAGGTGTACATGTCTTGACAAGATACAGTATCAGTAACTTTCAGTTGTACACTGTCTAACGGACATCATGGAGGTGTACATGTCATGACAAGATACAGTATCAGTAACTTTCAGTTGTACACTGTCTAACGGACATCATGGAGGTGTACATGTCATGACAAGAATCAGTATCAGTTATTTTCTCTTCCTGTTGAATTAATTTGGCTTTTTTTTTCTTTTAAAGTTTTATTCTAGAAATATTCAGAACTTCTTAAAATTCATTTTCCAAAACTGCTCCATCATGTTGCAAGAGAAAAAGTTTCCCCTTGGTTATTTCCACCTGAGTAAAGTGTTTGTCTGTCAAAGATTTTAATCTACTCTGTTGAATGCATCTTACAAAATTTTATTTTTTTAAAACTGCTCAGTTAAGTTATTATATTTCATGATTTACATTTTGCTCAAAAAATTCTCTTGTTTGATGGTCTCAGGATGTCAATTCCAGAATAGTGCAGTTGATTAAATTAAAGTAAACTTTGTATTTGTCTAAAGATGTGAGTTCAAGAAGTGATGCTGTTGATTAAAGCAAACAGTCTAAAGATGTGAGTTCAAGAAGTGATGCTGTTGCTTAAAGCTAATGAGAAACATCCAATTAATTTTCTTCCTTTCGACTGAAGAAAAATATAAAACATGAATTGGTTTGTTTTCGCTGTAAAAAGCACAGTTTTGAAAATCATATCTTTTGATACAAACAGGCTCAAAGGTTACTTCATCTAACTGTATTGCAGTCACCATGAAGATTGATAACGAATATAAGATTGTATACAAATATAAGATTGTATTGACTTAACAAGAAACAAATGAGGAAAGCCCAGTTTTTGAGTTAGTGCCAGGAAATGATTATTTACTGTATGGTTTTGGTTCTATTATTCCCTCTGCTGCGTTTGAAGATACTTCTGATCCATCTGATTCAACCACTGTGAAAAGTATGTTGGGTTGTTCAGTACCTTTTGAAATCCCATCTGCTTGGCACAAATATGTCGTATTTCAGCTTTAGTTTCCATTGAGTGTAAGACGTTGCACCCTGGAATTAATTTCAAATATTCGCTCCAAACTTTGACTTCTGTCTATTTCATCTTTCACAACTTCTCATTTACCTTGGACTCATTTGTATATTTTTGAATTGCTTGTGCGCTGTATAAATCCAAACAGCTTGACTCAGGAATCTTATTTCCTTATGTTAGATAAATGACCCTGTTAGATATGTATACATATGTGTTTCTGCCACAGCTTTAGTGTGTTCTTTTTTTTACACCTTCATTTTAGTGTAGAGATTTTGTTTTCATTGGTTCAGGCAGCTGGTGCTAATATTTATGAGAACTATTTTGGCAAGCCTTAACTCTGACATGGTCAGCAACACAATAAGTAATCTGGTAGAAATTAAAACTCATTTCCATATTGTGGGATGTACTTTGCTTCTATTCCACCCCACCACCTCTATCCTCTTACTTCCCAAATCAATTTAATAGAGAATGGCTTTAAAAATTTCATCCTTTTTCATAATTTGTTTTGGATAAATTATAGCTTTTTTTGGAACACCAGGAGTTATTACATAAAGTTATTTGAAAAAGTACAATCAGATACGGTTACAATCTGTTTCTATTCATGATTTTTTGGGTAATATTGAGCAAACCAACACGTTTCCAAAGTGCCAACGAATCTCTCAAGTGGTGCCAAAAATGAAAGCATTGAGTCGTCGTCCTCTGTGACACAGATGTCATTCATTGTCTGATGTGCTGTTGCGTCCAATTGACATGTACAGACCTAAGCTGCCATCATTAAAGTTATCAATTGTCCTTTCTGTTAGAGGCCACATGTGAGTTACTCCTCTTGTTTGTAGTCCCCAATAGCTATTCACATTATGTCTGCTGCATGCATCGTGTTTTCAACTTAGACATTTTTAATTAAAAATTAGCTGCTGTGTACGGTTTGTTTTTATTTATTTATTTAGCTTATTCCATTCTGCTTATTCTGTTTGTGTAGTGCTGAACGAGTTCCTGATTTGTTTTACCTCATTCAACCTTGGTTATTACGTGTTTCAACCCTTACAATTTCACAGTCCCATATTGACTAATGGAAGACTTTCAAACTTTTATCTCTGATTTAAACTGTGAGGCACTCTTTGAGAGGCTTTGGTAGGTAATTTGTACAACTCCATGTGCTGCTAGTTGGACTTTTGGGACTAGAGGGGGTAAGTTTCGTCAGTATTATAAATAAAGAGATATCAAGAGAATACAAAAATGAAATTTATAGCCAAGATAAAGGGAAAGAATAATTAAAGGGAGACAACTCTATTATTACGTGTAAATTTAATAGGGCATTTTTATAGTTTCAATAATATTTCTTATACATTTAAGCCTCATAAATCAATATTTAGTCATCTAATTTCAAGCCAGTCAATGTTTTATTTGTAATTAGCTGTATGCTGTTCCAATCATAAACATCTCAGACTATTAACCTCTAAACTAAACAACATAATTTAGCTCTGTTATTTCAATGCCATAGCCTGGAAGTGTATACATCTCTGTTGCAAAGGGGTATATCCATGGTTACTCATTAGCATAATATTGTGTCATTGACCTGTTTGTGTTTATCCCTAGTCACTGTGTTTATCCCTATCCTAATAATTGAAATGTTTTGGTTTTTTTATTCAACAGTGTACTCACTTTAAGTTAGGGTGTTGTATATGTTCCAGATTATTCTGTTCATATTATGAAATATATTCTACGTATATATTCTAAATTTAGTTATTGTATGTGATGAATTTTTTTTTCATATTTGTAATTGTATTAGGAAAACTATGCTACAAAAAAAAATGTTTTTAGAGCCCTTCTCATTATCTCAGCAACAAACACAAATATTTATTTGTTTGAAATATGTATTATGTATGAGTATGTTGTGACCAGATTTCATTGGTGCTCACCTAGCAATGTGGTTTATGCACCTGTGGACATATGCATCCATATGTGCCTAGTGCACACATGCTTATTTACAAAAATTAATGACTTGAAGATAAAACAAAAACAAAAATTGTTTTCAACAGATTCAAACAACATACAAATTTATTTTTATGAGTCCCTTTTTCAATACTCTTAACTTTACTGGGTAAAAATTATTTTGAAGTCTAAAAAATCTTTAGCTTTAACAATAATTTCTACAAAAAAATAACTAACATGAACAAAATATTTATCCAAAAAAATGTAAATAATATTTCTTTTCTTTAACTTTTTTAAACAAAAGACTTTGCATGCAACGAAACTGTCCCCCCAAAAGGCCAATTATTTATATCTTCAAATAAAATTTTTCTCTCTCTTATCCCTACAGCATCATGGCTGCTAGCCATATCTCTTGTCATCATATCATAGACCAGCAACCATCAATGTTAGTGTAAGAATTAGTGTGAAACAGCCTTTAATCTGTTCATCCTTTTTCATGTGCTGATGAAATTATTTTATATATATCAGGATCTAAAAGATTAAATAGTCTGGCCTCTAATGTAAGTTAATTTAAACAGGGTATGTGTAGGCCTGACAGGACGTCACAGAACAATTACATTGTTAATTTAAACAGGGTATGTGTATCGCTGACAGGACGTCACAGAACAATAACATTGTTTATTTAAACAGGGTATGTGTAGGCCTGACAGGACATCACAGAACAATTACTTTGTTTATTTAAACAGTGTATGTGTAGGCCTGAACAATTGCATTGTTCTGGGACGTCCTGTCAGGCCTACACATGCCCTGTTTGAAATAACATTTAAAAAAAAATCTAAATGCCTGATTGCAGTCTCGTCAATATTTTGTTCTGGCTCTAGTGTTGGTACAAACCCAAATTGTTGGGCAAGGGATGCAGGTCTGGGACCACAAAGTTCTATGGGTAAAGATATAAATAGACTTTATTTGTACAAGTTTTAAAAGAAGCACCTGGTATGAGTGAAAGGGGAAATTCCTTTCAACATCATTTTTAAGAAGCCTTCAAAACTCTAAGGAAAATTTTGATTTTCATTGTTTTCAAATCATTGTGAAAATAAATTCTTGATGCTAGGAGAAAAAGAAGAGAATAAAAAGTCAATTTTAAAAATAAAAGCTCATTTAAGATATTTCACTTGTTTCATAGTCTTTGGATATTTTGTTTTTAAGGCTGATTGAAATATGATTTATAAGTTATACATGAATAATTAACATTACTGTACAACCCACTATACATCTAACCTTATGTGGTAAATTTTTCATATCTGAATTGCAAAAAGTTATAATTTTCTTTTTCACCTGGTTACCCATTTATTTAACCTTTCATTACCCAGACATAACATTAATTTAACCTTTCATTACCCAGACATAACATTAATTTAACCTTTCATTACCCAGACATAACATTAATTTAACCTTTCATTACCCAGACATAACATTAATTTAACCTTTCATTACCCAGACATAACATTAATTTAACCTTTCATTACCCAGACATAACATTAATTTAACCTTTCATTACCCAGACATAACATTAATTTAACCTTTCATTACCCAGACATAACATTAATTTAACCTTTCATTACCCAGACATAACATTAATTTAACCTTTCATTACCCAGACATAACATTAATTTAACCTTTCATTACCCAGACATAACATTAATTTAACCTTTCATTACCCAGACATAACATTAATTTAACCTTTCATTACCCAGACATAACATTAATTTAACCTTTCATTACCCAGACATAACATTAATTTAACCTTTCATTACCCAGACATAACATTAATTTAACCTTTCATTACCCAGACATAACATTAATTTAACCTTTCATTACCCAGACATAACATTAATTTAACCTTTCATTACCCAGACATATACATTAATTTAACCTTTCATTACCCAGACATAACATTAATTTAACCTTTCATTACCCAGACATAACATTAATTTAACCTTTCATTACCCAGACATACATTAATTTAACCTTTCATTACCCAGACATAACATTAATTTAACCTTTCATTACCCAGACATAACATTAATTAACCTTTCATTACCCAGACATAACATTAATTTAACCTTTCATTACCCAGACATAACATTAATTTAACCTTTCATTACCCAGACATAACATTAACTAACCTTTCATTACCCAGACATAACATTAATTTAACCTTTCATTACCCAGACATAACATTAATTTAACCTTTCATTACCCAGACATAAACATTAATTTAACCTTTCATTACCCAGACATAACATTAATTTAACCTTTCATTACCCAGACATAACATTAATTTAACCTTTCATTACCCAGACATAACATTAATTTAACCTTTCATTACCCAGACATAACATTAATTTAACCTTTCATTACCCAGACATAACATTAATTTAACCTTTCATTACCCAGACATAACATTAATTTAACCTTTCATTACCCAGACATAACATTAATTTACCTTTCATTACCCAGACATAACATTAATTTAACCTTTCATTACCCAGACATAACATAATTAACCTTTCATTACCCAGACATACATTAATTTACCTTTCATTACCCAGACATAACATTAATTTAACCTTTCATTACCCAGACATAACATTAATTTAACCTTTCATTACCCAGACATAACATTAATTTAACCTTTCATTACCCAGACATAACATTAATTTAACCTTTCATTACCCAGACATAACATTAATTTAACCTTTCATTACCCAGACATAACATTAATTTAACCTTTTATTACCCAGACATAACATTAATTTAACCTTTTATTACCCAGACATAACATTAATTTAACCTTTTATTACCCAGACATAACATTAATTTAACCTTTTATTACCCAGACATAACATTATTTAACCTTTTATTACCCAGACATAACATTAATTTAACCTTTTATTACCCAGACATAACATTAATTTAACCTTTTATTACCAGACATAACATTAATTTAACCTTTATTACCCAGACATAACATTAATTTAACCTTTCATTACCCAGACATAACATTAATTTAACCTTTTATTACCCAGACATAACATTAATTTAACCTTTTATTACCCAGACATAACATTAATTTAACCTTTATTACCCAGACATAACATTATTTAACCTTTCATTACCCAGACATAACATTAATTTAACCTTTCATTACCCAGACATAACATTAATTTAACCTTTCATTACCCAGACATAACATTAATTTAACCTTTCATTACCCAGACATAACATTAATTTAACCTTTCATTACCCAGACATAACATTAATTTAACCTTTCATTACCCAGACATAACATTAATTTAACCTTTCATTACCCAGACATAACATTAATTTAACCTTTCATTACCCAGACATAACATTAATTTAACCTTTCATTACCCAGACATAACATTAATTTAACCTTTCATTACCCAGACATAACATTAATTTAACCTTTCATTACCCAGACATAACATTAATTTAACCTTTCATTACCCAGACATAACATTAATTTAACCTTTCATTACCCAGACATAACATTAATTTAACCTTTCATTACCCAGACATAACATTAATTTAACCTTTCATTACCCAGACATAACATTAATTTAACCTTTCATTACCCAGACATAACATTAATTTAACCTTTCATTACCCAGACATAACATTAATTTAACCTTTCATTACCCAGACATAACATTAATTTAACCTTTCATTACCCAGACATAACATTAATTTAACCTTTCATTACCCAGACATAACATTAATTTAACCTTTCATTACCCAGACATAACATTAATTTACCTTTCATTACCCAGACATAACATTAATTTAACCTTTCATTACCCAGACATAACATTAATTTAACCTTTCATTACCCAGACATAACATTAATTTAACCTTTCATTACCCAGACATAACATTAATTTAACCTTTCATTACCCAGACATAACATTAATTTAACCTTTCATTACCCAGACATAACATTAATTTAACCTTTCATTACCCAGACATAACATTAATTTAACCTTTCATTACCCAGACATAACTTAATTTAACCTTTCATTACCAGACATAACATTAATTTAACCTTTCATTACCCAGACATAACATTAATTTAACCTTTCATTACCCAGACATAACATTAATTTAACCTTTCATTACCCAGACATAACATTAATTTAACCTTTCATTACCCAGACATAACATTAATTTAACCTTTCATTACCCAGACATAACATTAATTTAACCTTTCATTACCCAGACATAACATTAATTTACCTTTCATTACCCAGACATAACATTAATTTAACCTTTCATTACCCAGACATAACATTAATTTAACCCTTTGTTACTCAGACATTACACAAAAAAATTTCCATTGATATTTCCCATGCATTATTTTCTTGCGTTGTATAATATCTTCCCAACTGCCCTTCCTCCTCCTAATGCAATATATTCTCAAGCTATTCCACCAGTTACTTGTGTTGTTTAGGAAACAATAATATGCTTCTACATTTAAATTTTTGTGATTTTGTGAAATATTTATTGTTATATGTTTATATACATTTACATTGTTTTGGGGCTTTAAAAATCCAAATTTTTTATTTTAATATAATTAATTATAAAATCCATGTAAGAAATTATGTTTTTGTTCAGAATCTCAAAACACAAGAGAAGATAATCTTGGTGTACCAGAATGTAATATTTCAAATATGTTTTTTTGTTGTTGCCTATTTCAAGTTGAAATTATTTTCAAAATTTATGTCCCTACACATTCAGCAATGCACAAGATTTATTTATTTTTGCTTGAAAATGTGAACTTTCGATGCATTTAAATTATTTTAAGTTTTGTTTTGATGATTATATTATGAAAAAAGTCCATACATGTATATCATTTATGGTAATTTATGGACGTGTAAATTCCATATAGAACTCAAAAATTTTAGTGAGATCCTAATCTATTAATTCACAAAATCCCACGGACATGAGTAGTTATGTCACCATGTATAGATGAGCATCTAGTCCCCATGTTTTTTTTATGGCACTATTCACACGGCACACACACGCACTATTCACACAGGCACTCATTAGTTGAATTGTTACACAGTAGCTGGTTGTGGCCACGTCAGCATTCTTCGTTTGTTGGACTACCATGTAACCATATAATTATGCTTAATTTTTGTGTATATCTTTCATGATAATCTTGTCAATAAACTCGCCCTAGCTTGGACTCGTTCAGATTCAAATCTTCGTTGGTTGCCTCCCATTTACTTCTGTCGTATCGTCTGCTATCTGTGTGTGAGGTCTGTGCAGAAATTTTAAGAAAATTGGTATTCATTGTTTGACCATAAAAAACACAACAAATGCCTGACACTTAAAATAAGAACCAATGTAGACCAATCAAAATTGATTAATTATTAGTACACAGTCGAGTTAATGAATTTTTTACCCCCCCCCCTCAAGAAACTCATACCCAAAGGACTCTAATGATGGTATTGAATAACGACGGAGTGGAGTAGCTAGAGGGGGGCGGTCCGCCCCGGGCGGCACACTTTTAGGGGCGGCATTTGTGGGCATTTAAAAAGTGCAACCTATTCCGACACCCATCCTTTTTCTTTTGAAGGGGGAAAACCAAGGTGAAACAAAATTATTCGTAATTTCTAGTCTCAATTAACGGATTCATGGTGGTTCAAATATTGTGTTTAACTTGCAAGTAGTAATTTATATTATGGCTGCAGAAATTAACTATTAATTTCTTGATTAATCGTTAAAATTGTTTATAGATTAAAAAATTTTAATCGATAAAAGTTCGATTAAAATTAAAGAAAATATTAAAAATATTTAAAAATTTTTTTATTAATAAATAATTATTATTAATTAGTAATAATTTATATAATTTTTTAAGTACAAACTTCTCCCGCGTAATATAATTAATTTTATTAATTTATGTGGACCGGCAGACGTCAACTAAAAAATGGCTGACAGCATCAGCGCAGTTACATTTAAATATATAATTGAAAAGTTGAGCAAAAAGCATGTTTTTAATCTAACTGCGGATGGCAAAGTCGAAGATGGTGAAAAAGTTTACTGTGTTCACTGCCATAAACAATTCTCTTTTAAAGGATCAAATACACAGCTGACGTACCACCTTCAGCACAAACATCCGATCAAGTATCAACACATTGTCAAAATGTTCTTAATTTTCAATGTCTGTGAGACAGGGGTAATAACTCAATAATTTTTTTAAAGTCAATTACCTGCTTTTGTTACTTCCCTTGAAATGTTCAGTTTAATGACGTCATAAATTTCTATTTTTGGCTTTAATCGAAATTAACGATTAATTAATCGTTAATTTTTCAAAAGTTAACGATTAAATTTAAATTAATCGATAACAGCCCTAATTTATATTACTCTTGGAGTTTTAAGAAAATTATTATAAGGTACATTATTAAAAATTAAATTAATATTGTTTTTATTGCATTAAAATTGCACAAATAATTTGTGTTTTTCATTAAAATACGGTTATTTATGAAAAATGTTACGCCTTTCCAATTAAAGTAATGGTCAAATAATTTGAATTGGTCTATTTTATGGAAAATTATTAAGATTTTTGGAAAGAATATGAAAATATTCAAATTTCTCCATTAATAAACGCCACAATAGGCATAAATAATTTCGAAAAAGACATACTTTAAAATTTCAAGCATCTTTGACAAATTATCATCTGAAAAGTAACCAGTAAAACGAGATCAGATGCTGGAATTTTACTCAATTCAAAGCAACTTTTTTTTTCTATGTTATATCAATTTATGGGAACCCGTCATTTTTTAAATTAATGCAAACCCATTGCATGGAACAAAGGAATGGGCTAATACAAAACGCTGTTATATCAGCCAAACAATTTGTGAAGAGTTGGAGATATCAACTAAATGCTGTGTTAGAAGGAGGAAAAAATGAGTGGGGAAAATTAAGAAGACGTGGTTCTTTCTTTAGAAAGAGAAGTACAATGGGAAATGTTTTTATCCATGGATGGAATTCTAAAAGAAATTAAAAGAATGCTTTGGTGAGTTGCATTTCCATGCAAGAAAATATTAATATATAATACATGTAACCTACTAAATGAAGCATTTGAACATCAAATAAATTACTTTATTGACATTGATAAAGAACAGTTCAATATTGAATGAAAAGGGATCCAGATTTTTATGGCTGTACCTCCACTACAAGAAGATACATTATGTTAGAAAAGTTTCCCCTTGGTTATTTCCACCTGAGTAAAGTGTTTGTCTGTCAAAGATTTTAATCTACTCTGTTGAATGCATCTTACAAAATTTCATTTTTAAAAAACTGCTCAGTTAAGTTATTATATTTCATGATTTACATTTTGCTCCAAAAATTCTCTTGTTTGATGGCGGGGGTGGGGGGGGGGTGGGGGTGAGAGGCCCCCCTTGATCTATTAAAATTTATTCAACAGGTAAGATTGTAAAATTCTGTACCCAACATTGTAATTTTGCTATGAATTTTTTCAACAATTGCTATCAGTGTCTCTAGTTGTGAAAGGAGCTTCTTTTCGTTCCACAATGAGCGATTTAAGACAACACAATCTTGCAATATTGTCCATAGAGCAAGATGTTACAAATAATTTAAATTTTGATAGTATAATACATGATTTTTCTATTATGAAAGTTAGGAAAGTAAATGTATAAATATGATTACATACTAATGTATACAATTTTTTTGTTTGTAAAAAAACCCCATTTATTTATAAATATAAAATAAAAGAATAGTAATTGATAATGTTTTTTTGGGTGTAAATTTGGAATTTGTTTTGTCTAATGGGGGTGGGGGGTGGGGGTTGCGACCTCAGTAACTTTCTTGTGGCCTTTAAAAAAGGTATCCTGTATTTTTATAAATGTGTATTTATAGGTATATCATCTTATGCGGCTCTTTTATTACTGCTTACATCAAAATGGCAGGCAATGGTAAAAATGTTCCCCACCTATACTTCGTTTCAATTATTTATTCATGTTTATTAATTTATAAAAACCATCATATAATCGCCTAATTTGCCGTCCATAAATGAGGTCACGCAATTTTGGCTGATTTTTCATCCCCTCGCCTTCATCACACGTCGTCACAAAAAACTTAGACCTCTTCTTCAATATGACGTCATAAAGCTTTATCATTTAAGTATGTTTTTAGTGCAAGGCTGCCCTCTAAAATCGTAATATACCTTTTACTTTTACGTAAACTTAAATTAATTTAAGTGTCAGTATCAATAATAAAGTGTCAGTATCAATAATAAAGTGTCAGTATCAATAATAAAGTGTCATTATCAATAATAAAGTGTCAGTATCAATAATAAAGTGTCAGTATCAATAATAAAGTGTCCGTATCAATAATAAAGTGTCCGTATCAATAATAAAGTGTCAGTATCAATAATAAAGTGTCAGTATCAATAATAAAGTGTCAGTATCAATAATAAAGTGTCAGTATCAATAATAAAGTGTCATATCAATAATAAAGTGTCAGTATCAATAATAAAGTGTCAGTATCAATAATAAAGTGTCAGTATCAATAATAAAGTGTCAGTATCAATAATAAAGTGTCAGTATCAATAATAAAGTGTCAGTATCAATAATAAAGTGTCAGTATCAATAATAAAGTGTCAGTATCAATAATAAAGTGTCAGTATCAATAATAAAGTGTCAGTATCAATAATAAAGTGTCAGTATCAATAATAAAGTGTCAGTATCAATAATAAAGTGTCAGTATCAATAATAAAGTGTCAGTATCAATAATAAAGTGTCAGTATCAATAATAAAGTGTCAGTATCAATAATAAAGTGTCAGTATCAATAATAAAGTGTCAGTATCAATAATAAAGTGTCAGTATCAATAATAAAGTGTCAGTATCAATAATAAAGTGTCAGTATCAATAATAAAGTGTCAGTATCAATAATAAAGTGTCAGTATCAATAATAAAGTGTCAGTATCAATAATAAAGTGTCAGTATCAATAATAAAGTGTCAGTATCAATAATAAAGTGTCAGTATCAATAATAAAGTGTCAGTATCAATAATAAAGTGTCAGTATCAATAATAAAGTGTCAGTATCAATAATAAAGTGTCAGTATCAATAATAAAGTGTCAGTATCAATAATAAAGTGTCAGTATCAATAATAAAGTGTCAGTATCAATAATAAAGTGTCAGTATCAATAATAAAGTGTCAGTATCAATAATAAAGTGTCAGTATCAATAATAAAGTGTCAGTATCAATAATAAAGTGTCAGTATCAATAATAAAGTGTCAGTATCAATAATAAAGTGTCAGTATCAATAATAAAGTGTCAGTATCAATAATAAAGTGTCAGTATCAATAATAAAGTGTCAGTATCAATAATAAAGTGTCAGTATCAATAATAAAGTGTCAGTATCAATAATAAAGTGTCAGTATCAATAATAAAGTGTCAGTATCAATAATAAAGTGTCAGTATCAATAATAAAGTGTCAGTATCAATAATAAAGTGTCAGTATCAATAATAAAGTGTCAGTATCAATAATAAAGTGTCAGTATCAATAATAAAGTGTCAGTATCAATAATAAAGTGTCAGTATCAGTAATAAAGTTTCAGTATCAATATTTAAGTGGCCATTTTAGTTAAAGTTTTGTGTTTTGACGTGACGTCACATTTCTCAAACACATCGTCACAACTGTATGGCTCCCCTCCCCGCCCCAGGTGCGGGACGTCATTTACGGACGGTCCCTAAAAAGGGCGGCGCATTGGAGACCGCCCCGGGCGGCAAAAGTTCTAGCTGCGCCACTGAATAACGAGTTTATTTTATTACACAGTTCAAGGACCACACAAACCCAACTGAAACGTTTAATGTGGCCCGCCAGACCGCCAAAATTAATAATCAAATTTACAAGTTGATGTTTATCTATAAAGGGTTTTTGAAAAATTAGTAATCACCCTGTAAACTAGAGCTAATCTCCCCCCCTCCCCCCCACTCGACCGAAAACAAAACAAAAACCAACAACCGGCAACCAAAATCAGACCAGCGACCCTATCAGTTATTTATATCCAAACTTTCAAACATCTCCTAACTGGCAGTTACGGGCTTTGGCGAACTGGCAGTTACGAGCCTTGGCGAACGAGCAGCGATCCCGATGATGTGATGAACTCTGTGACCCCTTTGAAGCAGATGCGACTGCATTGAAATCCAGATAGACTCAGAAATGTTGTTGGCTTGTTTTTGTTTCCGTAATCTTCTTCCAGCTCAAATCAATTCGTCAGGCAAAAATGTGAACTAAGATTTTACAACAAAAACGGTCAAATAT
Organism: Ampullaceana balthica; assembly: GCA_944989445.1. Classification (NCBI taxonomy): domain Eukaryota; kingdom Metazoa; phylum Mollusca; class Gastropoda; family Lymnaeidae; genus Ampullaceana; species Ampullaceana balthica. Next base: position 173,899 of record CALYLW010000370.1, on the reverse strand, counting down.
GTAGATATATATTTCTGAATATAAAAACCTTCCTCGAAGCCTAACCATAATATACGGAATGAAATAGTTATACACTAGTAAAACATGGAAAATACAAGGAACGACCTAACTTATCTACAACACTCCAAATTCTTAATGAGCAACAAAGAACATTTGCAAAGAGATGGGTCTTTCCTTTACCAGGGTCGGTGTGCGTATGCCCAAATGAACACTTGACGTGCATGACGATGATGAATAATTATCCCCTCTTCCCTCCCCTCCTCATTTAGGCGTGGTTGTGAAATAAAGGTGAAGCCTTTCCCGAAAACTGATCACTTCAGGACATCTTAACCCGGGCGTTGGTGGGCCGAAGTCATGTGACTTTTAACATCGCCAAATAGCCATTCCACCTCTACCACCACCTCCATGCCTCCATAGGTGGAATCTGGTGAAAACTCAAGAAAGAATGAATGCACTGAATTCACAGTTAGCCTATTTCATATGGGTCTTATAGTCTGTGACTTTGGTTTCAGGGGAAAATGAATATTTTAAAAAAAAGTGAGAGAGCCGGGAGTGGGAAGAAAAAAATTAATTACAAGCATATATTTTTCAATCAAAACAAAAGTTGTATTTTAAACTATTTTATGTTTATCGTTTTGTTGGCACATGCACTAAACCAGTTCCCTCCCTTGGCTCCCCTAATCCGTCACCGAACAAACAACACGATTGAAAGGGAGCGGTCTCGACGATCCATGACGTCTTTGGATAATCTCTAACACTAAAAGTGATCGCATGCCTCCACATCTGTCGCGGACGTCGATCTAACATAACAGACACAATAAAAAATTGAAGATGTTATTGAAATATCACATAATCATTCCCTCGTAGGAGGATACATATTTTTAATAAAAAAATATCTCGAGCGGGATATTTAAGTTTATCTTTGAAGGATATACATTTGGGGGTGGAAGGGAGTGTGGCCTCCAATGTGATATTTTAAAAATCGCCACTGCCATCAGCTAACCTGGTTTGGGGTCGAAATTTCGGCTTAAATCGCACACATGTGTAAATAAAAACATATATATTCAAAATTGGGCCCGACTATGACTTCTGAAATGAGTAACATCCTGGGAGTGGATACGTGAGCTTTTGTATAGGCATGTCAATTGATTTTTATTTAATCTAATATTTGGTTCACTTGGGATCTAAGGGTCAGCCAGATGAGACTTCTGTCTCCAGTCATTAAACTAGGACTTTCGGCAGTGCTTCATAGCTATAGGTCAGTTGCTGTTTGTTGTTTTTTTAAAAAAAAGACTTTTGTGTGGCATGACCTAATCGTTTTTGTCTTTCTAGTTTCTTGATAGCTGAATGAGTAGAAATGTGTGTGATGTGAGTAGAAATGTGTGTGATGTGAGTAGAAATGTGTGTGATGTGAGTAGAAATGTGTGTGATGTGAGTAGAAATGTGTGTGATGTGAGTAGAAATGTGTGTGATGTGAGTAGAAATGTGTGTGATGTGGGTAGAAATGTGTGTGATGTGTGTGATGTGAGTAGAAATGTGTGTGATGTGGGTAGAAATGTGTGTGATGTGAGTAGAAATGTGTGTGATGTGAGTAGAAATGTGTGTGATGTGAGTAGAAATGTGTGTGATGTGAGTAGAAATGTGTGTGATGTGAGTAGAAATGTGTGTGATGTGAGTAGAAATGTGTGTGATGTGAGTAGAAATGTGTGTGATGTGAGTAGAAATGTGTGTGATGTGGGTAGAAATGTGTGTGATGTGAGTAGAAATGTGTGTGATGTGAGTAGAAATGTGTGTGATGTGAGTAGAAATGTGTGTGATGTGGGTAGAAATGTGTGTGATGTGAGTAGAAATGTGTGTGATGTGAGTAGAAATGTGTGTGATGTGAGTAGAAATGTGTGTGATGTGAGTAGAAATGTGTGTGATGTGGGTAGAAATGTGTGTGATGTGAGTAGAAATGTGTGTGATGTGAGTAGAAATGTGTGTGATGTGAGTAGAAATGTGTGTGATGTGAGTAGAAATGTGTGTGATGTGAGTAGAAATGTGTGTGATGTGAGTAGAAATGTGTGTGATGTGAGTAGAAATGTGTGTGATGTGAGTAGAAATGTGTGTGATGTGAGTAGAAATGTGTGTGATGTGAGTAGAAATGTGTGTGATGTGAGTAGAAATGTGTGTGATGTGAGTAGAAATGTGTGTGATGTGAGTAGAAATGTGTGTGATGTGAGTAGAAATGTGTGTGATGTGAGTAGAAATGTGTGTGATGTGAGTAGAAATGTGTGTGATGTGAGTAGAAATGTGTGTGATGTGAGTAGAAATGTGTGTGATGTGAGTAGAAATGTGTGTGATGTGAGTAGAAATGTGTGTGATGTGAGTAGAAATGTGTGTGATGTGAGTAGAAATGTGTGTGATGTGAGTAGAAATGTGTGTGATGTGAGTAGAAATGTGTGTGATGTGAGTAGAAATGTGTGTGATGTGAGTAGAAATGTGTGTGATGTGAGTAGAAATGTGTGTGATGTGAGTAGAAATGTGTGTGATGTGAGTAGAAATGTGTGTGATGTGAGTAGAAATGTGTGTGATGTGAGTAGAAATGTGTGTGATGTGAGTAGAAATGTGTGTGATGTGAGTAGAAATGTGTGTGATGTGAGTAGAAATGTGTGTGATGTGAGTAGAAATGTGTGTGATGTGAGTAGAAATGTTACTGGTGCTTTCTTAACGTCTATGTGTATTTTATTTTTTTGTTGTTTTTCTTTTGAAAATGGGCGTTGCCCTAAGTGGATGAGTGTCCAGTTACGGACAAGTTACAGTGCGTATATGTATAAGAAGTGGTGTATATAGGAGAATATTGGTGCTGCGATCTTTACCGTCCCCCCCCCTTTATGAACAAAATAACAACAAAGAAACAAACAACAAAATAATAATACAATTTTGCCCACCCCTCGTTTAAGGATAAAAGTCTTCACCTCAATCCAGCCTCCTCCTAGGGTCCTCTTCTCTGCGCCTCTAGTTATATCTGTGCGAAAAACTGTTCACTTGAATGTATAATGTTTAAGGTAAATTCTTCTTAACTTGTTTAATAATGAGTTTATTAATACTTCTAAATAAGAACAACACGTGACCACAAACGTAAGATCACGTAGTAGACTACAGAGTTAGTGTTTTTTTTTCAAATCAAAATCACGCCAAGACCGGATAATGGGCACACATTAAGTTTTTAAAATGTAATTAATCTTTTTTTTATAGCTGTTGACTCAAAGTTTGCGTGCGCATGCGTGGTCAAATAGGTCGTAATGGCTGTGCTATCCTAAACAATGTGTGGTCAAATAGGTCGTAATGGCTGTGCTATCCTAAACAATGTGTGGTCAAATAGGTCGTGACGGCTGTGCTATCCTAAACAATGTGTGGTCAAATAGGTCGTGATGGCTGTGCTATCCTAAACAATGTGTGGTCAAATAGGTCGTGACGGCTGTGCTATCCTAAACAATGTGTGGTCAAATAGGTCGTGACGGCTGTGCTATCCTAAACAATGTGTGGTCAAATAGGTCGTGATGGCTGTGCTATCCTAAACAATGTGTGGTCAAATAGGTCGTGACGGCTGTGCTATCCTAAACAATGTGTGGTCAAATAGGTCGTGATGGCTGTGCTATCCTAAACAATGTGTGGTCAAATAGGTCGTGATGGCTGTGCTATCCTAAACAATGTGTGGTCAAATAGGTCGTGATGGCTGTGCTATCCTAAACAATGTGTGGTCAAATAGGTCGTGATGGCTGTGCTATCCTAAACAATGTGTGGTCAAATAGGTCGTGATGGCTGTGCTATCCTAAACAATGTGTGGTCAAATAGGTCGTGATGGCTGTGCTATCCTAAACAATGTGTGGTCAAATAGGTCGTGATGGCTGTGCTATCCTAAACAATGTGTGGTCAAATAGGTCGTGATGGCTGTGCTATCCTAAACAATGTGTGGTCAAATAGGTCGTGATGGCTGTGCTATCCTAAACAATGTGTGGTCAAATAGGTCGTGATGGCTGTGCTATCCTAAACAATGTGTGGTCAAATAGGTCGTGATGGCTGTGCTATCCTAAACAATGTGTGGTCAAATAGGTCGTAACGGCTGTGCTATCCTAAACAATGTGTGGTCAAATAGGTCGTGATGGCTGTGCTATCCTAAACAATGTGTGGTCAAATAGGTCGTGATGGCTGTGCTATCCTAAACAATGTGTGGTCAAATAGGTCGTGATGGCTGTGCTATCCTAAACAATGTGTGGTCAAATAGGTCGTGATGGCTGTGTTATCCTAAACAATGTGTGGTCAAATAGGTCGTGATGGCTGTGCTATCCTAAACAATGTGTGGTCAAATAGGTCGTGATGGCTGTGCTATCCTAAACAATGTGTGGTCAAATAGGTCGTGATGGCTGTGCTATCCTAAACAATGTGTGGTCAAATAGGTCGTGATGGCTGTGCTATCCTAAACAATGTGTGGTCAAATAGGTCGTGATGGCTGTGCTATCCTAAACAATGTGTGGTCAAATAGGTCGTGATGGCTGTGCTATCCTAAACAATGTGTGGTCAAATAGGTCGTGATGGCTGTGCTATCCTAAACAATGTGTGGTCAAATAGGTCGTGATGGCTGTGCTATCCTAAACAATGTGTGGTCAAATAGGTCGTGATGGCTGTGCTATCCTAAACAATGTGTGGTCAAATAGGTCGTGATGGCTGTGCTATCCTAAACAATGTGTGGTCAAATAGGTCGTGATGGCTGTGCTATCCTAAACAATGTGTGGTCAAATAGGTCGTAATGGCTGTGCTATCCTAAACAATGTGTGGTCAAATAGGTCGTAATGGCTGTGCTATCCTAAACAATGTGTGGTCAAATAGGTCGTAATGGCTGTTCTATCCTAAACAATGTGTGGTCAAATAGGTCGTAATGGCTGTGCTATCCTAAACAAATTTGAAGTTGAACATTTTGTTTGGAGGTTTTCACTTGTGTTTGTGGATGGTCTGGATTTGGTAATGTCACGTTAGCCGCGTGTGTGTGAGTGGGTTTGTGAGTGTGTGTGTGTGTGTATGTGTGTGTTTTGAATTAAACTAACCCCCCCCCAACCCATCCGAAGCTAAACACTAAGTTTAATGTAAATATCCCATGATTAGTGAAAACAAAACTCTAGGAGTAACATTGGTACAGTGGTGATAAATATTTTATTACATTTATTTGTACGTTTTCTGAGTTGAATAAATATCAGGTTTTTTTTTATCTGTGATGTAATTATCTTTTACTCTATGAAATTTTACAACTGGTGTATCATTGCATACAAAATCATAGCCAATAACATTTCATAGCTCCAATTTTCACTATTTCATTCACGGGAGTGGAATGTAAGGACGTTGCTGGTGCTGAAGACTCGGGTTTTGAAAACTCATTCAGATGGACTCAGGTGATCAGGTCAGTTACAACAGATTTTTGCTGCTAGACTTTTTGTAAATGAGCGTCACTAGGGGGTGCGGTGGGGGGCGGGCCGCCCCGGGTGACACCATCAGGGGGGTGACACCAACCCTAGTGACGCCTCTGAGTGTATTGGCGCCATGTTACTTAACGTTTCATTATAAATTAAGGTAAAAGAAAATATTCGAAGTAAGTTTCGATAAAACAACAACATTGAGATAATATACTATTATACAATCTACGTCTTTATAAATTATTTCATTCAGAAATGAAAAAAATCGTTAATTTATAATAATAACTAGCAGACCCGTCGTGCGTTGCAACGATCTCAGTAAAAATGAATAAATTTAAAGAAACCAATGAGTGGTATGTTTAAAAACAATAATGCCAGACACCTTCGCGGAAGTGTGAAAAAAAACTTCCAAGTTTCATAGCAAACGGATAAATAAATTAATAATTAAATAGCTTATAAAAGAAGAAACGATATTAAGGGCCCCGGCCTTCAAAATTAGTGATAATAAAGTTTTTTTTATTGCCATTGTACTCAAGCTATATTCCTAAATATCGTGTAAAATTGAATAGGAAATAAAATTATTAAAGTTCAGTAAAAAGACATTTGGGGACCCCAGCTCCCAGGGAATGGACATTAAGAGTTCACTACCCTATATTACTATATTAATACAGGCTATTAAGTTTTTATATAATAAGTTAGGTCAAAATACAGTTATTTTATCATTATTTAACGCTTAAACTACTTTTAATTTAGCTAATATAGGGTGGAAATGACATCAAGGGGCCCCCAGCCCATTCGGTGCAAGAGGTCAATTTAAAAAACCTGTTCATTTTAATTCAGTTTTATTATTAGTATATTTCTCAAGATCTTTAAAAAAGTATATAGGAAACATATCTTAAACATATACGAAAAAAAGAAATTGTGGGCCCCCTGCCCGGAAGATATTGACATTAGAAGTTCAGTGCTTCTTAGTATATTAATATGGGCTACCAAGTTTTTGTGTGAATATTTTGGTGAAGATCTATTCATTTACCAAGTAGCTAATGCAGAAACTAATTTTAAGGGCCCCGGGGCCCATTCAGTGCAAGATATAAAGTTCATACCCCTGTTCATTTCAATTTGTATAATAATGGATACATGTGTCATTATTTGTCAAGATTGTTAATAACTGAATGGTGAATAAAATCTTAAACGTTTAAGAAATTTGAATTTTTGGGCCCCCAGCCCCAAAGGAATGACTACTTGCAGTTCAGTGCCCTATAGTATTTTAATATTGGCTATCAAGTTGTCATATACAAAGTTAGGTTAAGATCCAACAATTTACACAGTAGCTAGCGCTTAAACTAATTTTTTTATAGCTCATATAAGCAAAAAATGACATTATGGGCCCCGGTGCCCCATGAGTGTTAAATTTAGAAAACAAAGTTGCCGGTTACCATCCCAGGTAGGTACTTAACAGTCTTCAAAAATTTCATGACGATCGGATGAATAGTTTCGTCAGCTATAAAGGACATGCACACACACACACACAGACATACATTGATTTTTATAAAATAGATATAAGACAAAAAAGACATTTAGGGCCCCTGGGCCCATTTGGTGATAGATGTAAATTTCAAAAACCTTTTCATTTAATTAAGTTTCCTCATAGATATATTCCTCAAGATCGTGAAAAATTGAAGGGGGGAAAATACATTAAACATATACGAAGAAAAGACGTTGGGGGGCCCCCGGCCCCGAAGGAATGGACATTTGAAGTTATGTGCTCTGTAGTATTTTAACATGGGCTACCAAGTTTTTGAATTCAAATTTTGGTTTAGATCCATTCCTTTACTCAGTAGCTAACGCATAAACTAATTTTTATAAATCTAATATAAGCAAAAAAGGACATTAAGGGCCCGGGGGCCCAATCAGTGCAAGATTTAAAGTTCAAAACCCCTGTTCATTTCAATTTGTATAATATTGGATACATGTGTCATTATTTGTCAAGATTGTTAATAACTGAATGGTGAATAAAATCTTAAACGTTTAAGAAATTTGAATTTTTGGGCCCCCAGCCCCAAAGGAATGACTACTTGCAGTTCAGTGCCCTATAGTATTTTAATATTGGCTATCAAGTTGTCATATACAAAGTTAGGTTAAGATCCAACAATTTACACAGTAGCTAGCGCTTAAACTAATTTTTTTATAGCTCATATAAGCAAAAAATGACATTATGGGCCCCGGTGCCCCATGAGTGTTAAATTTAGAAAACAAAGTTGCCGGTTACCATCCCAGGTAGGTACTTAACAGTCTTCAAAAATTTCATGACGATCGGATGAATGGTTTAGTCAGCTATAAAGGACATGCGCGCACGCACGCACGCACGCACACTCGCACACACACACACACACACAGAGAGAGAGAGAGAGAGAGAGAGAGAGAGAGAGAGAGAGAGAGAGAGAGAGAGAGAGAGAGACATACTTTGATTTTTATATATATAGATAAGCTATTATTTCAGTCCATTACACAAATTGACATCACTTAAATGATTTCGCAATAATTTAATAGATCATTTAAACAATATTTTTGTTACATTAACATTTTAAAATGATCTACAAATCGTAGTCTATTGCATTTAGTCTCAAATTTTCTTTTAAGTTTTGCGAAATCCCATATTCCTATGAATGCGGTTTTTATTTTAAATTTTTAAAAATCTGTTCGCGTATCTGTATAAAGTTTTCCGATCAATTGTTAACAAATTTTAAATTTCACCCAATCGTGTTCGTTCATATGACATACAAATCTGAACTTTCGGTGACCAAACGATATTTTGTGTGTGTTTGGGATGGTAGCTGAGGGTAGGGGGTTAGCGCTATTATCCGTCTTCCTTACGTTAGGTCAGCTGTGCATCCATGATTGGTTTCAGACTTGCTCGTGCCACCTATTACATAGCTCAATCGTTCACAAATTGCATTTCTTGTATATCTTTGTGCAAATTATCCCATGGCTTTCAGAAACCAACATTTTTTTTTATACCCGTCAATGATTCAGCCAAGCGACGACAATTTGAACGTAAATGAATTACAGGAAGAGTCCGGTAATGACGACGGGCTTGGGGATTCACAAGCCAAGTCCCTTGACCGGAAGTCCAGCAATGATGGGCTTGTGGAATCCCGACCCAAGCCCCCGGTGCCGCCCCAGCCCACCACCAACATCTCCGTCAACATCAACACCAATGCGTCGACCGACGCCGAGCTCGCCAGGATGCTGCTGCAACCCCTCAACCGGATGGCGTTCCCCAACTACACCAACGGGCAGGTCCAGCCGCTGCCCTCGAGCCAGGTCCAGCCGTTGCCCTCGCCACAGCCCCCACCCCAGCCCGTGACCTTCCGGCGAGTTTCAACGACCGAGTGGACCGAGCAGGTGGCCATGGCCAGCCCTGATCCGAACATGGTCATGAACGCGGCCCCGGTCGTTGTGACCCAGCCGACTATTCAAGTCATCTTTGCGCGACCTCCCATTCGACAGTGGAAGACTGGTCTTTGCAGCGTCTGCGAAGACACACATATTTGTAGGTATTATAATAACAACACATATATGTAATACTGTAGTTGGACGCACATTTTGACGCGCTTTCTTCTCCTCTGTCTTTCTGTGCACATGTCATCCCGTTTAGGTGCGCGTTCGCGCGTATACTAGAGTGAGGAATTCGCGCGCAGTGTAGCCACAGCCTGGGGTGTGCAGCAGATATTTGTCATATTCAAAGTATTTGTGGTGAAGCATTTCGTAAATAATAACATGAAATTAATTTAAAAAATGTATATCCATTTGTATGGGACGTACATTCACGCTACAGTGCTAAACTTCTCCTTATTGTAAAGGAACTTTTAATATATCATAATTATCTGGGTTATTAATTAATTATTCAAGTATGCATAAGAAAATTTCGAAATTGAAATTTAGCCTGATCGTAGAGTTGCCAGGAAGTTAAATTGAACAACTAAAATTGCATTTTGTAAATAAAACAACAGCAACAAAAAAATAAATAATTCTCTTTTATACATTACTTCCCCTAGGTTTGTGCAGCTTTTTCTGCTTCCGGTGCTTTGCATGCCGTGTGGTCAGGGACATGGGTGAGAGTGGGTATGTCCCAGTTTGTGTGCCAGCTTGGCTGATTGTCTTGAGGACAAAGCTGAGAGCATCTGAAAATATCGAGGTATTTCCCCCCCCCCGTTTCACATTTAGTCATATTTCCAATTTATTACATCCGGATATGTATTACCAAATGCCAACCAGCCAATAGCAACTCAAAGCGGCCACCTGAGTCCTGTAAAAATTATAGGTCACCCATCGCTTAGTTTAAGGAGCTACAGTGAAAGCTGTGATAAGAAAGTTTTGTTGTTGTTGTTGAAAAGATCACATTTTAAGTAATTTATGTATCGGTCTTTGGTTGGTTCGAATTTTGGACACTTTAAAAAAAAACGAATAGTGGCACCAAGACACCAAATTTCCCGCGATGGCTATGACATCATATTCCAAGCTCTACACAATATCCTAAGCACAGAAATGTTTGTAAACTTTCAACTTTCATAGGAACCTGAATGATAGAGACATTGGTCGCAGGCTCCTGATATATATAAGAATATAATAAATTTAAAGATAAGGTTTTACGGCTTTAAACATTTCTGTTCACGTTTCTATTTAGAAATTAAAGTCAGTGACTCTGTCCGTTCTCTGTCTGTATTTAACTCAACAGATGACTAAGAAAATTTAACTATACAAGAATATTAAGGAAATCAGCAAATTCTTTGTGTGATATCTCAGTGCTTCTCAAAATTGTTAGTAGGGCGGGCCGGCAGGAATTTTTCGATTGCACCAGGGACGGTGAACTATTTTCTCTGAACTGACAGGGTAGCGAAATGTAATTTATTTTATTTTATTTGTATCATTGTATGTGCTTATTTACGAAAAATTGGCATATTCTATAAGGTTAGTATTAATGGTTGCAAATAAGGGATTATAATTCTATTTTTCTGTCCTTTCTTGATAACTTCTGCGAACCGGCAGCGGATGGCCCATGGACCGGCAACGTCCGCAGACCACCACTTTGAGAAGCACTGCGTTATCTTACTCATACCTAAAAGAGCACTTAATTCAAAGCGAAACTTACCTCCAATTTATTCATTAAAAATATTCTTTAAAAGATGGTTTTGCTACAGTGGCGTAGCAAGGGGGGCGGGGGGGGGGAGCGGTCCGCCCCGGGCGGCACACGATTTGGGGGTGGCATTTGGGGGCATTTGAAAAGTACAGCCCTTTCGGACAACCGCCCTTTTTCTTTTGAAAGAGGAAAGCCCGGGTGAAAATAAAATATACGTACTTTCGAGCCGTAATTAACGGATTCTCAAGACATTTTTTTAATTACATACTGTTTGTTATAACTAACGCATAACCGTTAAGAAATTAAAAAATCGTTTAAAAATAGTATCGATTTGTTTTGAAAATTAAGCGGTATACATCACAGATGACGCTTTTTATAAGAAAACAACACAAATAACACACCACTGCTGGACCGAATATACTATTAATATCGCCGCGACAGTTATTGCATGGATTTTCGACATGCACAGAATGATACGCGAAAAAGTACCCACATGGCATTGTGGTTCAAATATTGAGCTTAACTTGCAAGTAGTAATTTATATGACTGTTTAAGTTTAAGAAAATTATTCTAAGGTAATTTACTAAAAATTAATTTTTTGTTTTTCTTTTTGTTTTTTTTTCCATTAAAGTAGCACAAACAAAATGTGTGTGTTTCATTAAAATACGTTTATTCACTAAAACTTTTATGCATATCCTATTAAAGTAATGTTTAGATAGTTTGAATTAGTCTATTTTAGTGAACATTTTTACGATTTTTCACAAGAAAGATTAATCGCGATTGTTGTTCCCCCCCCCCACCCCCCAAACTTTGCATAATGGTGAAAATTTGTTAAGATCGAGGATGGTGTATTCACCATTGAAGAAAATTATATATTGTTTTTGCTGTCAACTGTTTGATGATTTTTTCCAATCAAATTTTAACACGGAAAATAGTTTTAACAAATAGTGGAAATTTAATCTCAAAATAAGTCAACACGAGTTGAGACTACTGAATAAGTCAACATGAGTTGAGACTACTGAATAAGTCAACATGAGTTGAGACTACTGAATAAGTCAACATGAGTTGAGACTACTGAATAAGCCAACACGAGTTGAGACTACTGCAGATTCGATCATTTTCCCAATGGAAGGAATTAACAATATGAATTGGACATGGTGCAACTTTTGATAATCTACAACAGATTATTGATAAAGAAATCAGAAAAAAAATGAAAGTAAATTCTCAAAATACTTGATATAATTAGATTCTTAGCTAAACAAAATTTGGCGTTGAGAGGTCATCGTCAAAGTATTCATGAGGAAGGAATCAATTCAATTCAAAATATAGGACATTTTCTAGAGCTTTTGAACTTGTTGGCGAAGTACGACCCAGTATTATGTGAACAATTAGTACAAAGTAAGATGGGTAATAAATATAGTGTCTCCTATTTGTGGAAAATGATTTAAAATGAATTCATAGACCTATTGAGAGGTGCAGCGAGAAAAACAATAATGGACCAATTAAAGCAAGCTAAAAACTTTTGTATGATACTTGACAGCTCTCCAGATATTTCCAAAAAAATATTAAACTAGTCAAATTAAAATATACGTAGTTATTGATGTTGGCGAAGTTACAGTTGTAGAATCTTTTATTTACTTTGTAGAAAATAAAGGAAACGCCAAGTTAGAAGGGAAAACCATGTGAGTGGGGAAAATTCACAATACTTGGTCCTATCTTTAGAACATGATGTACAACGAGAAATGTTTTAATCCATGGATCGAATTATAAAGGAATTAAAAGAACTCTTTGATCAGTTGCATGTCAATGTAAGAAAATATTCGTGCATAATTCCATGTAACTTACTAAGTGAAGAAATTGAATGTCAAATAAATGATTTTATTGACATTGATAAAGAACAGTTCCATAATAAAAGAAAAATGATGCAGGTTTTGTGGCTGTACCTATACTACAAAAAGGGGCATTGCGTTGGGAAAATGGAGGAAAATGCCCGCTTGTCGTATTAGTTTATAAATAAAGCTTAAATATATTGTTTTCATTGCACAATTTTTTTGTGTATTTTGTATTCTAAGAATTTTTATAACAATTATTGTTATCAGTGTCGCTAGTTGTGAAAGGAGCTTCTCCAAACTGAAGTTGATAAAAAATTATCGTCGTTCCACAATGAGTGTATGATTTAAGACAGGGATTGGGAAACCATGGCTCGCGAGCCAGATGTGGCTCTATTGATGGCTGCATCTGGCTCTCAGACAAATGTTCGACTATTCTTAAAAAAACGTTTATTCAGATTCCTTTGAATTGCATAAACAATAAACAGCACAACAATGATATTAAAAAGAATTAAGAGACATAATTATGGTACTTTTAGTGTTGAAATTACACAAAATGCACACATTTACTTGAATTTTTAGTTTTAAAAATAATGTAAAATCTATGGCTCTCTCAGACAAAAAGTTTCCCGACACTTGATTTAAGACTACAAAATCTTGCAATATTGTCCATAGAACAAAATATAACAAATTATTAAAATTTTATAACATAATACACGATTTTTCTACTATGAAAGTTAGGAAAATAAATGTATAAATAATATGTTTACATACTAATGTACACAATTTGTTTGTAAAAATATAATTAAATCATTTATTTATAAATACAAAATAAAAGCATACTAATTGGTAATTTATTTTTTGGTGTAAATTTGGAATACGTATATCTCATGGGGGGGGGATGCAACCTCAATAACTTTCTTGTAACCTTGTTATACCAATAAATAAATATTTTTATTAAAATAAGAGATACTTTTTTTTAAAGGTTACAAGAAAGTTATTGAGGTTGCATCCCCCCCCCCATGAGATATACGTATTCCAAATTTACACCAAAAAATAAATTTGGCCTCCTTTATCGCCGCTAACTTAAATATGGCATTCAATGGTAAAAATGTTCGCCACCTTTACTTTGTTTCAATTACAATTATTTATTTATGTTTATTAATTTATAAAAACCATGACTCTATCTACTTAGAAAGGGCGGCAAATTGGAGACCGCCCCGGGCGACAAAAGGTCTGGCTACGCCACTGTTTTGATATGATCGTTCTTTTAATTAAATAATATTTATTTTATTTCAATATGCACTGACCACCATCCCCAACCAACAAATGTATTTTCCTATGTCTTTAGGGAAGTGTGCTGCGAGACTGCTGTACAGCCTGTCTCTGTCCATCTTGTACCCTGTGTCAAATAGCCAGGGAGGTCAAGGCCATGAACAAAGAGCAGTACTTGGCTTAATTTTACGAGAGGCGCTGCAGACAAAGTTTTGATTGGTGTACTCGTTCTGTCAATTTTATTCACGATTTTTGTTTTGCTTTTTATTTATTTAAAAAAATTATTAGTAACGGGGAGAAAACAAATACGTTTTAAATAATTTGAAAACTAAACAGTTTGTTGTGGTTTTCTTTTAAAATCGTTGCTGAAAATGATAATGGTGATAAAAATGATGATTATAATGATGATCTTTAAAATTACAGTAATAAACAATGTCAATGATTATGGTGCTATAGTAGTAGTAATAATAATAATAATAATAATAATAATAATAATAATAATAATAATAATAATAATAATAATAATAATAATAATAATAATAATAATCCAATACTCTCAAATGTAAATAATTATTTTGGCTATAAGATGAGAGAGTAAGAACTCCTGCAGTATTGAAATGTCTAAATTCCAAGGCAGTTACCAAAATAATTAATATATAGAATTTCGCATCTACACTTGGAGATTGTAGTCCTGGACACTATGATTTTAATGAAACTTTGTTTAGAATTATTCCAAAAATAATCTACGACTTACAGAATGCTCATGATTAAATTTCATAGAAATCAAAGAACAAGAAACATATGGGAGATAATATGGGTCCACCTCACAGCCAGAATTACATTTTCCCGAGTCCAAGGCGAGCCATACCTAGAGGGACAAGAGTCACCGAAAACAATTTTTATTATTCCTGAAATAAATTCTATTGGACTGAGGGGCCGTCCATAAGTGACGTCACGCACTCTGTTGGGGTCACACATTTATGACGATATGTGACGAGGGGGAGGGGGTGTTTAAGAAATGTGACCTCATACGCGCAACTTTAAATAAAAGTACCATTAAAATATTTGATTGCTTTCAATTTATTTAATGACGTTTTACATGGGCTTCACGCGTGTTACGATATTAGAGTACAGCCTTACACTAAATACAAACTTAATAGACAAAAAGTGATTTGAAACATGCTCATTTTCAAATTGAAAATACGGCTTTTAGGTTTGGTAGGGGAGGGCAAAGTTTTGGGACGTCATATTGGAAAGGGGGGGGGTCTAACTTTTGCGACGTTATGTGATGAAGATGGGAGGGGGTGACAAATCGGCCAATATCGCGTGACATCATTTATGGACGGACCCTGATCCAATATTTTAAACATAAATTCATTCTTTTAAAAACCAAAACATATTGGCTTGAAATGTGAAAATTATTTCTGAACATTTTTTAAAATAGTATGGCTTTGAAAATAAAGTAGTATGGTTATTTATTGTTTGTTTGAAAAAATGATCGATTAATAATTAATTAATCGAAAGCAATGTATATAATTTTATGAAAATTGCTTGATAATAATGTGAAATCCTTTAAGTGTTTTCAGACATCTTCGATTAAAATTACTTAAATTACTTTAAGTTAATTTTACGAACAATTAAAAAGTTGACTAAAAATAATAATGTAAAAATCGTCAAATAATAAAAACGTTTCAATCGTTAAGAGGAAAATACATATATGACGTTGAGCTTTAAATTTCATAACCTCACGCCACACATTTGATGAGCGAGAATTTAAGAAAAAAAAATGAAAAGTTTAAATTAACAAACAAACATTTAATTAAACATTGGCATCTACCACTAGCTCCCCCTCTCCCCACCTCATGTAACACGACAAAACAAATGATAACCCGATACCCTTTGATACCCTTTCACCTGCGCTGTGTCATACGTCATACGTCACAGCTCCTAACCATTACAGGCGTCGCAGTGCGTTAGCAGCCGACATATAAATAGCGTTGTATTGTGTTTGCTTACGCATGTCCGTTGCTATGGCAACACTCAACTACTGCCCGGGGATTGACTTCGGTCCAGATATAAAAATGAGTGTATTATATCGAAAAAATGTCGGTTTCCACGTTAAAATGAGTATAGAAAATAATTTGATAGCACAAAGCTGGGGGCACTGGTCAGTCCTTTCTGAGGAAGTCCGAAAATTCAAAGTCCCTCTTCTCTTAAAAATATATAATGCATGCAGATGACCAAATTTGCCAACCTTCCATATTCCCATAGTCTGCACTAATTTTAAAAAAAGTAACAACGCAAGTGACAGAAAGTTACAACGATGAGCACACATGTTACATCGTTGGGTCAGGGAAAATAATTCACGGGACTCCACGGCAAGACGGAAGACTGGGAAACGATGCACACAAACTGAGTTTAACTGTTGAAAAGACGGGGGGAGGGGGGGGGGAATCAATGACGTCTTAGAGAAAAGGTGGGGGGTGGGGGGCGGCTCTTCTCTACGGCTTGCATAAACCGATGCCAACACCCACTCACCCACACTCACCCACACTCACGCACACTTCACCCCGACACACGTTAAGCAGGCAGATGCCACCTAAAACAGACAGGTGATTATCTATTGACGGGTGTCGCAATGTCTCCCTGTGCTGCTGGCACTGATGCTGTAAACTGTAAACACATTAAAATTTCACTGGGGACTAATTAACCAAATCGTCAATCTAATCTTTGTATGAAAGGGCAAGGGGCCGTCCATAAATGACGTCACGCGATTTTTGCCGATTTTTGACCCCCCCCTCGTCACGCGTCGTCACAAAAACTTAGACCCCCCCCTCTAAAAATACGTCACAAATCTTTGACCCCCCCCCAAAACAACAACAACAAAACAAAAAAAAACAACTTTATTTTCTATTTGAAAATAAGTATGTTTCAAATCACTTTTATTGTCATTTAAGTATTTATTATTTATTTAGTGAAGATCTAAATTGTAATATCGTAACACGTGTGAAGCATTTTTAAAAAAACGTTTAACCGGCCTTCAGAAAACGAACTGTGTTAACATCCTTAGCTTATATTTTATTTTAATGAATACAAATTAAACTTTGACTATTAATCATCACGGTTAACGTCTTTGTTTAGAAATTTTTTTTTAAAATAACATTTTTAAAATGTATTTTTTAAAAATCCCTCAATTGACTGACGGGCATCCCGTAAGACAGAGGTCGGCGAACAGAGCTAAATAACCTGAACTGGGATCATAAAAGGGAATTCTTAGGGGTAATGCAGACTCATTTGGGACATATAACACCCACTACAATCCGCTAGATATATTAAGATACGTCATGTGTACGTGTACGCTTGGAACATATGCCCATTATTAAACCGGTTCCTTCCAGAAATTGCATTTTAAAAAAAAATTTGACAACTATGTAGATTTCTTACCTACGCACTATATGAAGACACCTAAATCTATACCCTACTTTCATTTATATTAACACGAGTGACAAGAATCTTAATCCACATGACTTGTCTTTATCACGTATCATTTCTGTGATATTTAAAATTTATGCCTTAAAAACTGAGCTAAGAAGAAAAGTTGTTTTGTTCTCCTCTCGAATTGCGATGACAAGAATTTGATGCATTCAATAAAGTTAATGAATACTTGACTAATTTTAAATGGGCTCATTTACCATTATATCTAGAACAGTGCTTCTCAAACTTTTTAGTATTGCGGACCAGCAGGAATTTTTTCCATTGTACCAGGGACCGGTGCACTATTTTCCCTGCACTGACAATTTTTTCTGTCCTTTTTTTTGAGAACATCTGTGGACCGGCAGCGCATGGCCCACGGACTGGCACCGGTCCGCGGACCACCACTTTGAGAAGCACTAATCTAGAAGATTAGAATGGCCAGGGGCGTTTGATCAAAAACCAATCGAACAATTATATCAAACTTAAAACGTTTTTAATTCTATCAAATAGATTTCCCATATCCCCTTTTAAAGGAAAAGGATATTCTGTGTCGTTTTGACTTAAAATATCTACACATAATCCTATTCAAATCATTTTTAGACACTTGTCATGCTTGTAAAACTCACCAGTAGCATTTTCGGGGGGTTGGGGGTGCTAAAGACGCTCCCCCAAATCCCCGAGTCATGTGAGCAGGACCTAGAGTCGTAACGCATACATAAACGTGTATATTTTGTGGTAACGGGCATGAGAGAACCAAACGGAGCTGCGGTTAGATCACAAATGCTTTGATGTCAACATCAAACGACGCAGTGTAACAATTTCATATGTTATATTGTGGATTCTCAAACTTAAAGATTATAATTAGATTTAATTTTCGTGTCTTGATAGCATATGCCAACCAGCTTCTGATGGCCTACCGACCGGCACATTGAGAAGCACTGATTTTTTTTTAAAAAAAGAAAAAAAAGTCATTAAATAAATTGTAAGTGACCAAATATTTCAGTGGAAGTTTTATTTAAAGTTACCCTTTTGATGTGACGTGACATTTCTTCAACCCCCCTCCCTCCACCTCGTCACACAACGTCACAAAAGTGTGACCCCCCCCCAGGTGCGTGACGTCATTTATGGACGGCCCCTAACAAGTCATTTTTTGTTTTTATTATTCATTATGAAGTCAAAATATTTTTTTAATGCGCAGTTCTTACCACCTCCCCATTTCCCAAAACTAACATATCAGTAATAAATAAAATTATGATACATATTTTTTAAAATGAATTTAAAAAAATAATTATCAGTCATAAGAAATGTTTACGGTATCTCCATGTCCCGGAAGCGACTTACTGCCCTTGCCAGAACTCTCCTGTCAGAGTTGTAAGCTGGGAGCTGCCGTGAAGACTTCGTGATTGCAGACGTGACAACATTCTCGGAATCGAACCCGTTCCTTGTTGACAGAGGATCTTATTATTGACCAGGGAATTCGATTAACCTCGGTCAGCGTCGCATGCCCGCCTCACTATTCATTTAACTCGAGCGTGGACACTGGCCGCACATTGAGTGCTGCATCACAGAAACAAGGTGAGTGAAACGTGGGGAAATAATCGTGTTGTGGAATTCCAGGAAAATCAAAGGGAAAGAAGAAAGGTGTGACTGGGCAGGGAGAGCATTCTTTTTCTCTGATTGTTGGGATATTAGCTTCTCGTTTACAAAATCATGTACAATAAAACACTTTAAATGACTGGTCTCTTCCTTTCGATCCTTGATTTATGTTTAGTTATTCTCTTATTTTGGAGATTTAAATAATATGATTTCAAAAATTGGATTTCCCGTAAATGGACTTGATTGGGAAAACAAAACGTGACGACTACTACCTTAATTATAACAGGGTCAAGGTCAATTTCTGTAAATGAAACCTACCATATGTTACATATCTAAACTTTGACCAATGGGTATATATCTACACTTTGACCTATGGGTATATATCTAAACTTTGACCAATGGGTATATATCTAAACTTTGACCAATGGGTATATATCTAAACTTTGACCAATGGGTATATATCTAAACTTTGACCAATGGGTATATATCTAAACTTTGACCAATGGGTATATATCTAAACTTTGACCAATGGGTATATATCTACACTTTGACCAATGGGTATATATCTACACTTTGACCAATGGGTATATATCTAAACTTTGACCAATGGGTATATATCTAAACTTTGACCTATGGGTTTATATCTACACTTTGACCAATGGGTATATATGCAAACTTTTGACCTATGGGTATATATCTAAACTTTGACCTATGGGTATATATCTAAACTTTGAACAAAGGGTGTATATCTACGCTTTGACCAAAGAGTACACAGTGGTACCAAGAGATATGAAATTAATCTGTTCCGGGGTGGCTTACGTATCTTTGATTTTTCGTATCTCGAACTAAGTTTTACATGTAAATATATTTTTACCAATGGGTATAAACCAACCAACGTTGTGTCAACGTTTATAAGGCGAATACGTTGGAATTATATCGGTCATGTTCTTCGAATGGACGAGAGAAGACTCCCTCGTCAGGCCTTCATATGGACACCAAAAGGCAAAAGAAAACAAGGAAGACCAAAGGAAACCCTACGTAGAACAATCAAAAGAGAAAGCTCAACCATGGGTCTAAGAAATAATCAAGACCTAATACAATTGGCGACGGATCGTCGTAAATGGAAATCCATGTCTTCTGCCCTATGTACCGTCTTCGGCCCGAGAGGAATAAGTCACCGATCACTGGATTGCACTCAGCGTGACACGTAAAATGTAAACAAAAGCACGCCGCTACATATAGTTATATAGAGATAAGCTAAAAATGCATTAATTTAATTACGGTAATTTCGATCGATTTGAAATTTTGATACAATGCATTGTTAGGTGACGCGAGTCTATGTGCAAAATTTTAGCTCGATAGCATCACGGGAAGGGTGTCATTTTTTACTTTTGTTTTTCCGCCAGCCCCACAACGAACGACAGAGAGACAAGATTTCGAAGTTAATATAAGGGATTTCATAAAAACAACCCCGTAAAAACAAAGTTTTTGACTATAAATCCCTTATGTATGAGACAAAACTAAAAGTATTGATTATGTTCAAACGCGACAAACATTTACAGACTGAAACCGAATTATCTCCACTGGCTTTAAAACCGGGGGAAGGGGAGAGGGGGTGTGGACATCGACGGGTGGCGTCAACGCGTTAACTCAACTGGCACGTGGAAGAAAAACAATAACAAACTGTGAAATTGAATTACATGTGTTGTATTGAGATAAACTAAAAATACATTAATTTAATTACGGTACTTTCGATCGATCTGAAATTTTGATACGATGCATTGTTAGGTGACACGAGTATATGTGCAAAATTTCAGCTCGATAGCATCGCGGGAAGTGTGTCATTTTTTACTTTTGTTTTTCCGCCCGCCCAAGACAGAGATGGCGGTGAAGTTAATATGAGGGATTTAAAAACAAAGTTTTTGACTATAAATCCCTTATATATGAGACATAACTAAACTAAACACATATTATGTAGGCCTGAGACTAATCTCTTAAGGCCTTGGCTAGTACCTGGGCAATCTGCTCCATCTGTTGAGCATAGCCATACAACATTGTCTTTACATGGGACTCTTCCGCCTCTCTCACCTCCCCGGCTATATCTAGCGCGGGGCAAGACGTCACCAGGTGTACGACCGTCTCAGAGGCTTGGCTGCAATGACGGCAGTTCGAATCCCTGTTTTGGTCTAGCCTGTGAAAGTACGAGTTGGTTGGGCAGTGTTCTGTTCTCATCTGAGTCACTAAACTCTGGTGTTTGCGACTCAGGTTCCACCACTGGTCTGAACGGCTTGGTCTGGGCATGTTAGCGAATACCCCCCTGGCTGTCGTGTTGTCAGCCCACTCCTGGTACCATTTGTTCCTGAAGTGGTCCTTTAGCCAGGTTTTAGCCCCAAGATAAGTGACTGGGGCCTCTGGTTGGGGCAGGGCCGCTCCTGTTTTGGCCAGGGAGTCTGCCTTTTCATTGCCGTCAACATTCACGTGGCTCGGGATCCACTGCACTGTTACCTTACCTCCAAGTCTTTCGAGCTTACCCACGTCCTCCAAGATGGCGTCAATCAAGTGGGTGCTTCGAGGGCTGATCTCGAGTCGCAAAACAGTACCGTGTCGAAACCGAAAATTTACGACCTCTGCAGTGTCCGGTGCACACTTTCCAGGGCCCTGTGTATAGCCTCAAGCTCCGCATCGTAATTCGATGCCATAGTCCCACAGGGACCTGAAAGTTCTTCTTTTGGTGGCCCTCCTATTGGGTATAAGATGAGCGCACCATATCCTGCAATTCCTTCACTTGAACTGGCAGACCCATCCGTGAACACTTTCACTTGGGTTCCCGCGAACCCTTCTATCTTCTCAAGGGCAGCCGCTTTCTGTACATGTTCAGGGCTGCGTTTCGTCACTGCCGTGTCAGACATAACTAAAAGCATTGATTAAGTTCAATATGATATTAATCGCGCTAAAATTATTTTTACAGACTGAAACTGACTGAACACCCCTGGCTTTAAAACCGATTTGGACATCAATAGCTGAACTGAACTCCAGTGGCACGAGGAAAGCGAACAATAGCAAACGGCCAAATTGAATTATATAGAGTTACATACACACACTTAAGTACTCACTCACCTGCACACACAAACACACTTGCGCATTTGTGGAGGGAAGATGAGGTTACAGTTTGTGACCTCCTTGGAGAGTTTTATGTATCAGTAGTGATGTTAAACTTTCAAACTTAGATATTATGAAATAATATAAGATAATATATGATAGTATAGGATATTTTAAGATAATATAAGATACTGTTTTTTTGATGATGAAATGCTATTCTTTCGTTGATCTAAAATAAAGATTTTTAAAAAAATATTTTAAATTATAGACAAGCATCACGATGATAAATATTCGTATACACAACCGGATTATTCGTATACAGAGCCGACATATTCGTATACAGAGCCGAAATATTCGTATACAGAGCCGAAATATTCGTATACAAGGCCTAAATATTCGTATACAGAGCCTAAATATTCGTATACAGAGCTGAAATATTTGTATACAGAGCCGAAATATTCGTATACAGAACCGGATTATTCGTATACAGTGCCTAAATATTCGTATACTGAACCAGATTATTCGTATACAGAGCCGAAATATTCGTATACCGAACCGAAATATTCGTATACAGATCAGAAATATTCATATACAGAGCTGTATGTTAAAACTAAAGCTAAAGCATTCTAAAATTGTCCCTGAAGTGGGGTGAGGTGGGGGACATGAGAAGAATATGAAGAAAACAAACAAACAAACAAACAAGCGAACTAATTAATAGTCGCCCCAAGCTATTGCACATCACTCGGTAAGTGACAATGTGATTGGTTGGTTAGGTTTGGCCACAGCCAAATCAGCTTGCTTGTAAATTCTGACAGATCGCGTGGAAACCAATGAATTTTTTAAACATCTTTTCCTCCTTACTTTGAACGCAACGATTCGCCTTGCTCGTGGAGATCTTAAAGGGAATGTATGACTATGGGGCTGTGTATTCTTCGAAACTTTGATCAGTTTTACAAATAACTATTTTTCTAAACATCATTTCAAGCGGAGATATGGGAAGGAAAAAAAAAGACAAATGAAGTTGTTTCAATGCCATTAACTTAACCTATGAGGAAAAGAAAAAATGTCCCCTCCAAGTAAACAAGCATTTTGAAGCATCAAAATGAAAGTACGAAGCCGAGTAAATAATTATTGGTGTCAAAACGATTCCTGTAAGACAAATCGATTATATTTTTAAAAAAAACAATGAGTAAGCACTAGACACAACTAGTGACTGCACACACAGAAATATCTTTTGTTGTATCGATCCCCAGGAATCATGAGCCACGAACAGTGGAAGCCCGACACGTCGAGTGCCACAGCTCCGGATTGCGAGGTAACAGTTTGAGGCTAGGGCGAGGGTTGTGTCCTGGCCTCGCCAACGTTTGATTACGATAAATTTGTCAAGTCATGCTTCACGGCGGTTGGGCTATGGCTTTGCAAAATGAAAGTTTTATTACCTAAAACATAACCAATTTATAAAGCTGAAGTTTAGCTTCTTTAAAATGACATCAAACTTTCTTTCAGTCTCAAAGAAAAATCATTCATGAAATTAAAAAAAAATTTGTGACAGCAGTAATAAACTTTTATTAATATAATATCCCATATTTGTGAGTTGCAGTGCGGATGCATCTAATCCTCCATAAAAAGGAGGGCTTAAAAAGTTAGATGCGAAGTATCGATTTTTCAGCTTGAATTTCGTCTCGTAATGTCGTGATGAAACAAAAATCGATGTGAAGCATAACTCGTCAGTCTCAAGTAAGAAAATAGATACGTGTTGACGTCATGTCGAAAAGTTGAGCTTCTCGCGAAATTATACATTGGGGTGTAAGTTATGCTATGGGATTATACTCTGTGGTGTAAATTATATCATTGGGCGTAAGTTATACAATGGGGTGTAAATTATACTATGGGGTAAAAGTTATACTAGGGGGTGTAAATTATACCATGGGGTAAAAGTTATACTATGGGGTGTAAATTATACTATGGGGTAAAAGTTATACTATGGGGGTGTAAATTATACTTTGGGGTAAAAGTTATACTATGGGGTGTAAATTATACTATGGGGTAAAAGTTATACTAGGGGGTGTAAATTATACTATGGGGTAAAAGTTATACTAGGGGGTGTAAATTATATCATGGGGTAAAAGTTATACTATGGGGTGTAAATTATACTATGGGGTAAAAGTTATACTAGGGGGTGTAAATTATACCATGGGGTAAAAGTTATACTAGGGGGTGTAAATTATACTATGGGGTAAAAGTTATACTAGGGGGTGTAAATTATACCATGGGGTAAAAGTTATACTATGGGGTGTAAATTATACTATGGGGTAAAAGTTATACTATGGGGTATAAATTATACTTTGGGGTGTAAATGTATACTAGGGGGTGTAAGTTATACAATGGGTATAGTATAATCTAAAATGGGGATCGATGTACGCTAGAGCATCAGTAACAGCAAACAAATGTAAATAGGGTCATTATAATAATAATAATAATTATTATTATAATGACCCTAATATTATATTATTTTAATTATCATTATAATTATTATTAACTTTAATTTTAAATTTACTCTTCCTTGCTTATTTTTTCTTGCTTTTTTCCTTCCTTTTTGTTTGTTGTCTTTCTATTTTGTCTTTCTAAGGGATGCGGTGGTCGAGTGGCAGCGCGCTCGACTGGCGTACCGATGGTCACGGATTCGAATCCATGTGAAGGCAAGGATTTGTTCCAGGGGCCTAGGGCGTCCCTGAGTCACCCAGCTCCGAATGGGTACCTAACGCTAGTTAGGCGGCTGGGTAATGCGTGGAACCCACAAAGCCGTGGCCTGTGAACGCTGCATCACTTGCCAACAGATCATCTGTCATGGTCTGTGGACGCAATTATCTTCTACATAGAAGGAGCGTCTGTATTCTTAAGATAAGATATTTCTTAGAAAAAATTATATGAAATTTTCTGACTTGGCTGTACATACGTCTTCCGGAAGTGTCTAAAATTCCCAGATGTTTAATGTGCAGCCCACTCTAATGTTCATAAGATCTGCAGACACTTTAAAATCTATATTTTTATATGTTTAACCTTAGGGCAAAGTGAAATTAAAAATAAAATACGCAATTATTCAATTACTTACAATTTTTAACGTACGAGCAAGATTTTCTGAATATCTTATTACACATCTACACTGCCATAAACGAGCTAGTTCTTTTCAAATGTTTTTTAAATTATTATTTTTAAAATATAGTCTAGAAATCTATACATAATACAAGATTTAGTCAGTAATAATTGCGTGCTTTGCAAGATTGAAAACGTAACCAAATAATAAAATAATGCTTTTAAAAGCGAAGTAATTTTAGTTAATTCGCAGAAGCATTTAATATATTTTTTTAGAACTTGAATTATTGTTTCTGGCCGGTTCAAGCTTAGTGATGTTCTATAAGTGTATTTAGAAATAGAACCAAAAAAAATAATTTAATACAACCCTCAGATAGACACAAGGATAAAAACACCTTCCTTATTCCGTATGCAAGAACAAACACATACAAATGCTCGTTTTTCCCATTCGGAATTCGGGCGTGGAATGGATTGCCCGAAGAAACCAGGAAAACCAACACTTTATCAACATTTAAAACTCTAATAAGAATGCAAGACTAAACATAAACCATAGATAAGCGTAGGACGCAATAGTCCTCTGTATAGAAGGAGCCGCTGTAACAGATAAGATAAGATAAGTGACTTTGACAGTATTCAATTATTCATTTTCTATAAACCTTGACCTTTGAAAGTATTCAACTATTCATTTACTATAACCTTTCAGAGTTTTAAATTAGTCATTTTCTACAACCTTTGAGAGTATTCAATTTTTCAGTTTCTATTGTCTTTGAGAGTAAGATATTTTAGACATTGCTAAGAAAATAAAGCAAGGTTCTTTTGGTAAAGTATAATTTAAGGTAAAGATAGCAAATATATCGTAGTGATATGATCATATTTTGTGTTTTTTTGACGCCCTAGGACCCGGCGCCCCCTTACACCCTGACCCAGCAGATGCCATGCTCCACCCAGCACCCCTTGTTCAACCAACCAGCCCCACCCTACTCCAGCCCGCAGCTGGGCTCCCCCTACACGCACTACACCACGTATCAGGCGCCCAGCTACTACCCCATGCCCCCACCCGCCTCCACCTCCAGTTCCACGACGGTCATCATACAACAGCCGCCCTCCATGATGGGCCCCAACGGGCGACGCCTCTGGTCATCCAAGGTCAGCGACTGCTGCCAAGACCAGAACATATGTAAGAGCCGTTCAGTTATGTAAGAGCCGTTCAGTTATGTAAGAGCCGTTCAGTTATGTAAGAGCCGTTCAGTTATGTAAGAGCCGTTCAGTTATGTAAGAGCCGTTCAGTTATGTAAGAGCCGTTCAGTTATGTAAGAGCCGTTCAGTTATGTAAGAGCCGTTCGGTTATGTAAGAGCCGTTCGGTTATGTAAGAGCCGTTCGGTTATGTAAGAGCCGTTCAGTTATGTAAGAGACGTGCTGATTCTGTGTGTGAAAATATGTAGGGATGGTATATATTCACACTGGCACGTATCGAAAGTGTGGCATGGACAGTGAAAGCCACTTGAATTTTTATTTTATTTTTGGTTTGGGGGGGGGGCATAATGAGTAATATTAATGGCGGCTGGATAGCGAAGTCAATAGTGCGCTCGCCTCACAAGCTGAGGTGCGTGGGATCTAGCCCACGTTAAGTCAAATGAAAATATTGATGAATGACCATTGCTAACAAGTCCAACGCTGACTTGGAGAGGAGATGGGCGCCGCCAAGTCTACCAAGCCCCGATATAAAGTTCTAATGGAAACATTTGAACCCCCTACGACCACGAGGCCATGGGACAAATTAAAAAAATATCTAGTCAGTAAGATGTAGAAATACCTTCAATGGTTGATGTGTGTGTATGTGTGTGTGTGTGTATGTGTGTGTGTGTTTGTGTGTGTGTGTGTGTTTGTGTATGTGTGTTTGTGTGTGTCCTTATTACTTAGTTCAAAATTCTCGAATAAATTCATTTTCAACACCCTGGAAATCCAGAGCACAAAATGTAGTGTCTTATTAAAAAAATAAAATTGTAGGTCAATTCGCACATCGTCAATTTGTCTGGAAAATCCTGGATTACTTTTTCTGTAGTGTGTCTTGATGATCACAAGTTGTTGGGTGTTTGTGAGTCGTGTCTAGATAATCCGAAGATAGATTTCTGTGAAGTGCGTTTCATGAAATCGAGTTAGATTTCTGTGAAGTGCGTTTGATGAAATCGAGTTAGATTTCTGTGAAGTGTGTTTGATGAAATCGAGTTAGATTTCTGTGAAGTGTGTGTGATAAAATCTAGTTAGATTTCTGTGAAGTGTGTTTGATAAAATCTAGTTAGATTTCTGTGAAGAGTGTTTGATAAAATCTAGTTAGATTTCTGTGAAGAGTGTTTGATAAAATCTAGTTAGATTTCTGTGAAGTGTGTTTGATGAAATCGAGTCACTAATTTTCTACATGTGAAAACCATAAAAATAGTTGTTGACAAGTCTTAGATTGAAGCCCTGTATCTCGAGTCAGCCAATATCAGAGTTTGTTTTCTTTTGTTGTGGACCAGGTTGTTGTGGCGCCTTCTGCTACGGTTGCCTTGCCTGCCAGGTGTCCACTGACATGGGCGAGTCCTTCTGTGTACCCTTCTGTGTGCCAGGCTGGCTGACGGCACTGAGGACAAAGATGAGGACCGAGCAGAATATCGCGGTGAGTACGCTTCTCATTTAATACTGTTACCACTAACTCGTCACACCCACACACAGACACACACATACTGACACCACTAACTGGTCACACCCACACACAGACACAAACACACTAGTCACACCCACACACATACTGACAACACTAACTGGCCACACCCACACACAGATACACACATACTAGTCACACCCACACACAGACACACACATACTGACACCACTTACTAGTCACATCCACACACACCCACACACAGACACACAAGACACACACAGCCACACCCACCCACACACAGACACACACTTGTACATGTAAATAAGAGATAACCCTCAAACTAGTGGCGGATAGAAATTATCTTTGAGACGGCTTTTCGGTAATTTCCCAGGTAGCAAAGTTGCTGGACATCACATGCATTTTAGTAACGGAAATTATTTTAATAAGAATCACAACTAGTGAAAACTGCAGCTCCCCTTTGCTTCGCCTCCTTTGACCACGCCTCCTTTGACCACGCCTACTTTGGCCACGACTCCTTTGGACTATTATAATATTTTGATACCAATTTTACCACGTTTTTATTAACTTTCTTTCGTTCCTGTCTGTCTGGCCGCAAAAATTTCAAAATTGCCAACGTAAAATTTAACCACTTCTGATGGTCCTAAGGATCTCAAAATTTTACCACGAATCGGATCTTGGATGACAATGCATTGTATCAAAATTTCAGATCGATCGAATGTACCGTCATTAAATTATTGCATTTTTAGTTTATCTCTATATAGCATTTGTATCCGTCTGCTATTATTGACATCCACGTGCCACCGGAGTTCACCCCGTGACCACATCCATGTGGTATTAAAACGTTGGGCGGGCGCTTATGAGGTGTTTGGTATAAAAATAAATAGAGGTAAAAAAGATTTGTATAAACCACGTTTTTATAAGTGGACTAAAAAGAATAAACTATTTTAAAACTTATAAGTTCAAGTACTTCGATTTAATATGCCTAAAACTAAAGCGTGGGGCGTGCACATATGAGGTTTTACATATGTAGTTCACTCATTCTCTCACATATAGATCTCTCTTTTGCCTGCTAAATTATAAATCTTTAATTGTTATACCAAAAACCCGCCCAACGTTTTTCGTCATATCTGGATGTTGCTATTGGGTTCTCATGTGTTATAATAGTTGCGTTAGTTTAGAGACGCGGTGGTCGAGTGGCAGCGCACTGGACTGTCGTACCGATGGTCACGGGTTCGAATCCGTGTGAAGGCAAGGGTATGTTTCCAGGGCCTAGGGCGTCCCTGAGTCACCCCGCTCCGAATGGGTACCTAACACTACATGTAGTTAGGCGGCTGGGTAATGCGTGGAACCCACAAAGCCGTGGCCTGTGAATGCTGCATCACTTGCCAACAGATCATCTGTCATGGTCTGTGGACGCAACTATCTTCTGCATAGAAGGAGCGTCTGTATAGATAAGATAAGATAATTTAAGATAAACCAATGAACGTGTTACCTAGAGACGTAAGTACTTTGGTATACATATATATGTGAATAATATCTTTGTGAAATTTCACCCATAATGCCCCTATTCATTAAGTCTTTATTTAAGTAGAAAACCGAAATAAGGCGATTTGAAAATATTTATTGACAAAAGTTTTTTGTTTTTTTGTACTTATTAAAATGGCCAGGGGGAAGATAACTCCAGCTGCGGCTTACAGTCGATGAGAGAAGAGTTGTCTAAATAGATAAGCCCGGGGGGAGATGTGTGTGGGGTGGGGGTAGTGTTCACCTTACACCAATGGTTCAAAATATATAAGCAAAGAATTGTTCATACAAATAAAAATACCTACTGGGTTGTATTATTACATATCAATTTTTTT
Source organism: Ampullaceana balthica (assembly GCA_944989445.1). NCBI lineage: Eukaryota > Metazoa > Mollusca > Gastropoda > Lymnaeidae > Ampullaceana > Ampullaceana balthica. The sequence goes on along the minus strand of CALYLW010000370.1, from coordinate 144,421 downwards.
AAAATAACACAAACAAATAAATCACTGTTGAGCCCATTTTAAGCCTACTTGAGACGAATATTGACACTAATTAACACTTACATGAACTCAAAAATTGTACATTAAAAACAAATCGATCAAATTGTAAAATGGAAATATCGATGTTCGTACTGACTGGTTAGTGTTTAAACTCATCAACTAAACACAGTCATTTAACGTAAACACAGTTTCAAAACCAGATAGTTTGGTACGGGATGGTTTAATTTAGTTTTAGAAATATCATCACGTGATGCAATAATTCCACATTGTCTTTGTTTTATTTACTGGCTCCCACTGACTCACCCCTCTACCACCATTCCCACCTCTCTGTTGTTCTTCAAATACACCCCACCCCCTCTTTGTCGTCCTTCTCTTTCTGGCTTTGGATAACGACGCAGCTAAGTTTTCATTTTTATTATTATTAGTTTCATTTGTTTTTGTCGATTTGTTTCTCGAGGAAAGCTTTTTGTCGAAACGTTCGTTATTCTGTGACGTCATGTATATTTATTTGTTTAAAAGCCTGATTGCAGTCTCACCCACATTTTTTCTTTTCTCTTTCAGGGAAGTGTGTTAGATGATTGCTGTGCCGTGTGTTTCTGCGCCCCGTGTGTTCTGTGTCAGTTGGCCAGAGAAATCAAAATATGTCGCAGTAATGGACAAATGAGGATATGATGAGGAAATACTTCATATCTTTAAACAATTTTTTTACAGACTTCAAACAATCGAACAATCAAACGGATCCACTGTCACATCAGGTCATGTCAAGATAATACATAAAGGGGAATAACTTATTGCCATTGTCCTTCTTTGAAACTGTAGCTACGTCATGGGAGCCCATAGCCCCCAATCTCACCGCCGTATACAATCTATCTCCAACTCAACAAGATCGTTATTCTTGTCCGTATAGCTGTTAAATGTCAAGCCGAAGTGTTTTATATTTGGCACTATATTTCAAGATATGCCATGCATCACTCAGTTTTGACGTCTTGACGAATATCAGGCCATCTCGGATGTCATGCCCTCACGTCATCGCACTGGTCATGTGTCCTCACAACATGTCATCAGCGCGATTCATGTATTCTGGGATCATTGGCATGATTTGGTCCCGATTCCTATTATTAGCACCTGTCTTCGTCTGTTCACTTTGGTGTAGCCTGCTCATTGGGGGTGGGGGGAGGGGGTGGAGCAAGACGAGCTGACGTCACTACATGGTGCTGAGCTCTGATCTGTGTCTCTGTGTGTTTGGCGTTTTAGTGAATTATTAGTGATACATGTTTCACAAATTCAAAATGTCAATGGTTAAGTTGTTAAAAAAATATTTTTAATTCAGTTCTTTCACAAATTGTAACAATGTATTTCCAAAGTGATGAAATGATTTTTTAAAAATATATATCGTGCCTTAAAGAATAGAATAAAATGCAGAGCCAAGCCATGTCCAGCATGTCCAGGAGATATTTTCTATCCATGCATGCTACGTATATGCTGCATTATGATATAATGGTAATGTAGAGAGACATCTTTGTGCACTTAAGTAAAACATCACCTCGGGAGGTCTCGCCGGGCGAGTCATTTATGCAAAAAAAGATGTTAAGTTTGTGCGTCTTTTCTGTGCTTTTGTGTGTATGTGTGTGTGTATGTCGTTGTCTGTTGCTGGTGTCATGTAGCTGAGACCCAAAGTTCAATCTTGTTTTTATATTGACCGTGGGGGGTCGCGGGATCCGGGGAGGTTATAAAACGAGTTGCTGGCCCTGACTATAAAAATAGAAGTGTAAGTTACTGTAAGACAATCTTAAGACAAGCTCGGGTGGTTCACTTCGAAATGTACTGACATTTGGGGGGGGGGCTATCATTTCAAGATTCTGCTAAACTATGTTATTTGAATCACAATGCTTTTCACGTGTCAGGGGTCATGTGTCGGAGGTCACGTGTCAGTGTCAGGGGGTCACTCACATCAGACGTAAGGAGTTCATGATGTCACGATGTCTCTCTTGACAGTAACAAATTAATGTGGTGTGGGATGGTGTGATGGAGTAGGGTGGAAAAAAATGGCGGGGGGGGGGAAATGCCAATATCGGTACATTATTTTTTAAAATTATTTAAAAAAAAATATCCAAATATCACAGATCCATACATCGACGATAAAAACCAAAGAGTTTGATAAACAATATTTATGACTGTCGTTTTAAATTTTTTTTAAAAAGTTTCTTTCTCTTACTGGTAGTTCTTTTACTGTTAAATATGTAAATACATTTTCCATACTTTTTCCTGGTTCACACGATGTGATAATGTCAGTATGTGCTCACACGATGTGATAATTTCAGTATGTGCTCACACGATGTGATAATGTCAGTATGTGATCACACGATGTGATCATGTCAGTATGTGCTCACACGATGTGATAATGTCAGTATGTGATCACACGATGTGATCATGTCAGTATGTGCTCACACGATGTGATCATGTCAGTATGTGCTCACACGATGTGATCATGTCAGTATGTGCTCAGACAGCGTTCACCGAGAAGACATCTTCTCCTGCTTGTTGTTTATTGTAATGATTCCTCTATCTTGTCTTGCTGTAAAGACGTTAACTGACAGTAACCAACGTTTACACCGTCGGTGTATGTTTACAAATATGTGTTTTTGCTGCTACATTCATTGCACATTTGCTCATACCAGGCCCGATGCCTAGTAATAATAATCCCCTTTTCAGACCATGACTGCCTATGGGGCAAGTGAAGTAACGGTCACAGGTTTCATTGAGGTTTCAACGAGCAGGGGATTGTGTGGCTAGCACAATGCCTCGTGCCGAGGCTCGAACCCGCGACTCGAGTTTTCGCCTCGGTTCGATAGTCCAGCGCGCTACCACAACCACCCAGACGATGAAAACAATTTGTTATAAATATTCCTCTGTATGATCACGTGTCTTTATTTGACTCCCGTTCTCGATTTGTTTTGGCTGGGCGGGAAAGGGGGGGGGTGATGTTGTATCCACCTTGCAGAAATATGAGCTAAAAGCTACGCCACCTTTAAGGTATCATCTATTCTAACTTTCAATGGTATTGTACCCATGTCGTACTACTATGTTGTTATTTGGTATGCAATAAACTTGACTACTCACAACATTCCATCTGTACATGATTGGTGCCTCCACTGCAGGAGCACTGACCTTTTGATATTGCCTAGTATTTAATGTTATGTCTTAACTAGAGCAGTGCCTATCTTGTTTCTGTCACATCTTCGTTATTTTTTAAATGTCTTTGCTGCCAGCGGCGTAGCTACTAACTACTACATTCAACTTTACACGGAACCTGCAACTGTGCTGCCCTCTTCAAGTTTTTCTGTGTTAGTGTTAGATGTTCACATGAAATAACGTAGACAATTTCCTCCCCGTCTCCCCTCAAAGAGACTATAAATAAGTTGTCCGTATACCTAATTGATATCGGACTTTGACTCGCTTTTACAAATTCAAAAAGAAGTTGAAAGGAATCGATACTGAGTCCGTCCTGCAGCACTTAGTCCGTCCTGCAGCACTTAGTCCGTCCTGCAGCACTTAGTCCGTCCTGCAGCACTTAGTCCGTCCTGCAGCAACGAGTCCGTTTAAAACCAGTTGAAAAATGTTTTTATATTTTATATTTAAAAAAAAGCACACACAAAAGTTAGGAAATAACCAGTCTGAAAATTCCGGAATAATTCGGCAATCTGTACATTTTGGAAACATTTGTTTTTTTCCTGCTTCAATCGCCTTAATCGTTAAACTTCTGCCAATAATTTTAAATGCTATTAATGTATTATGTTGAGCCACATAACTTCTTCATTTCTGTACTTTCGTTTCGAGTTTTTTTCGGCGCAGAAAAGAAGTAGGAACAGCAATTGGTTTTTAATAAATTTTTTAGCGTTGTTTACTCATGAGGGAGTTGTTTTTTCTCCAAAGGGAAGAACTTGTTCTATATACAAATAATGAAACAATATTTACATTATCTAATTCTTTTAACATGCTTTGAATGCTATTTATGAACTTATATATATGTATAATATAATATATCTTATATGTATATATATGCATAAAGATGTGATGCGTGTTAAAGTTCACTCAATGTTTCATAGTTCACATATTTCTTTATGTAAAATCAATTTTACAATGCTAAATATATTTTGCTCAATTTATGAAATAAATCCTTTTATTTTATTTGCCTAATGACATGTAATTGTTTTTGTTCTCTTGATATAAGCTTTATAGTTTTGCTAAAGCCTGTTGTTAATTAAACAATGAACAAGCTGGTGTTAAAAAATCTTTCCATGTAAATATTTTTGTCCAAAATTTTGAAGAGCAATTAAAAATGTAACTGTTATTTTATTATCTGAATAATAACAATAAAAAAGCTATTTCAAATTTGGCGACTTTAATTTGTTTTATAAATATCTAGAGGGGAGTTTTTAATGTTACGGAATTTTGATATTGGATTCTAGATGCCAGTTAAACCTGAGTATTTGGGAGCTCGTCTCCCAGACTCTGCTGTGACTTGTTACTCAAGATGACCAGGTAGATGTTAATAAAAATGTGCTCTAGCTTGTTACTCAAGATGACCAGGTAGATATTAATAAAAATGTAAACAATAACACCATTGTGATGTTAGCTCTACGGTCATCTGGTGCCAAGTGTTTGTTGGTCTTATCTTGTCTTGTCTTATCTATACAGACGCTCCTCCTATGCAGAAGACTATTGCGTCCACAGACCTTGACGGTCTGTCAGTAAGTGACGCAGCTTACACAGACCACGGGTTCCCATGCATTACCCAGCCGCCTTTATTGCCCCAACTAGTGTTAAGTACCCATTGGGAGCTGGGTGGACTTAGGGACACCCTTGATCCTGCAGAAAAAATCCTCGCCTTCACATGGATTCGTACCCGTGAACATCTCTAGATCTTAACTAACACTCGCTGACAACCGACAAGGTGAGACACAATGTAGCCATACACCCGCTATCTCAATCTCGACCAACACTTTAGTTATGTAAATTGTTCTTGTTATTTGAAGTTTCAGTAGAATAGAATTACAATTCTGAGACTTTCCCACCGACTTAGAGTTAACTAACTCCTACCCACCAGAGTGTCACTCCAAGAAGTCTACATCACAAGGCGACAGTGACCCAGAGAACATCCACAATCCCGGCCTACACCTGAGCCTGGCGCATATCGATCTGCTCCAGGGAGATTTTTTTTTAAACAGCGGATCTCAAACTTGAAGTCCTCTTCCCCCGCCAAAATAGAAGAAAAAATGTTTAAATTAAATTATTTTAAAAAAATTAAAAAATTAAAAAATATAAAAAAAAACAATGACTTTGACGTACGAACGAAACAATAAATTACAATTTTGATTGTGAGGAGATTCCTTAGTTTGAATGACGACCTAACGAAATTATAATTGTGTAAATGTTGTTGTTGTTGAGCCTTCTCGTCCTTATGGGGCATCCACCGATCATCGTCGGCGTCTGCAATTCCTCCAAGGGCATAGGCCATCTACGAGAGGCCTCACAGCATCTCTATACTGGGCCATGGCAGCTTCTCCAGGATCTTCCATTCATGGCCAATTCCCTTGATGTCTGCCTCCAATTCTCGGCGACAAGTGTTTCTTGGACGGCCTCTTTTGTAGATGTTACCCAGAGAAATACTTTAATATTGTGGGAAATAGAAGTTTCCATTTATCATGTGTTGAGTACTTGAGGGGAAAATACAATTAAAACGTCAATTATTCTAAATTAATTTTGCCGCAACTAGGAGCGCCCAATAATTCATTTACGATTAAATTTTATGTCTTTAAAAAAAAGACGTGTATAACTGTAATACTTTAAGCTCAAATAAATCCTGATTGTGTTGTATAACTGAAATACCGAAAGATCAATAAATCCTGATTGTGTTGTATAACTGAAATACCGAAAGATCAATAAATCCTGATTGTGTTGTATAACTGAAATACCGAAAGATCAATAAATCCTGATTGCGTTGTATAACTGAAATACCGAAAGATCAATAAATCCTGATTGTGTTGTATAACTGAAATACCGAAAGATCAATAAATCCTGATTGTGTTGTATAACTGAAATACCGAAAGATCAATAAATCCTGATTGTGTTGTATAACTGAAATACCGAAAGATCAATAAATCCTGATTATGTTGTATAACTGAAATACCGAAAGATCAATAAATCCTGATTGTGGTGTATAACTGAAATACCGAAAGATCAATAAATCCTGATTGTGTTGTATAAAGGAAATACCGAAAGATCAATAAATCCTGATTGTGTTGTATAACTGAAATACCGAAAGATCAATAAATCCTGATTGTGTTGTATAACTGAAATACCGAAAGATCAATAAATCCTGATTTTGTTGTATAACTGAAATACCGAAAGATCAATAAATCCTGATTGTGGTGTATAACTGAAATACCGAAAGATCAATAAATCCTGATTGTGTTGTATAACTGAAATACTTTAAGATCAATAAATCCTGATTGTGTTGTATAACTGAAATACCGAAAGATCAATAAATCCTGATTGTGTTGTATAACTGAAATACCGAAAGATCAATAAATCCTGATTGTGTTGTATAACTGAAATACCGAAAGATCAATAAATCCTGATTGTGTTGTATAACTGAAATACCGAAAGATCAATAAATCCTGATTGTGGTGTATAACTGAAATACCGAAAGATCAATAAATCCTGATTGTAACAGAATGTTGTGAAAGCATCATGAGTGGAACCCAGGGATATGAACAAATGTTATTGTTAGACCCCGGACGGTTGAGCACCTCTGAGCAAAATCGTGAGGGCTAAAAATAGTACGGCCCACCTGAGTCATTGATGCTGTAGCGCAGATAAACCAAGGATTCTTAAACTGTTGATAAATACCACTTCATACAGAACTCGGAGCGAGCCGGGGTTCATAACAAATACCCGGCAGGTCAACGGGTGGTGGTGGTGGTGGTGTGAGGAGCTCTGACGCACTTGTATATTACCAGTAGTTAAATCACTCAACCTAGAAACACTTGAGGAGGTCTACTGTCTATACAACACTCAGATAGACAAAGGGATAAAATAAAAACATTTTTCTTGTACCGTATGCAATAACAAACACATACTTATCCTCTTTCTCCCAAACATACAAACAATATTCAAAAAGCTAATAAAAATATAAGACTAGACATAAACCATGTATGTGCATTGGACGCAATAATATTCCATAAGTTAGAGAAGGAGCGTCTTTGATAAATATGATAAGGAATCAAACTTTGAAGCCACTGTCAGGGGACAATTTTTAATGGTTTGGGGGGGGGCAGTTTTAAAATCTCTGACGTAAATCCTCACTTAAGGAGAGAGTGACAACGCGGGGAGAGAGAGCTGGATAGTGGTGGTAGTATTGGTTGAATAATCGATGCAGCAACTCGGTGGTGCACGTAAAGGTTTGTGGCACCAAGTGCGCCAGTGGTCGTTGGGAGCCAGTGGTTGATGTGAGCCAGTGGTAGTTGGGAGCCAGTGGTCGTTGTGAGCCAGTGGTCGTTAGCAGCTTTGACCAACAAATGTGGGCCTTGAAGTCTTTAAGAAGTCAACGACAAAGTCTAACAAATGCTGATTATCCGACCAGATAAAAAGATTATGTTTTGATATCCGAACACTCACGGAACTTTAGTCAATGTATTTTGTGCACAGAATGCTGAATATATATATATATATATATATATATATATATATATATATATATATATATATATATATATATATATATATATATGTGTGTGTTTTCGTCAATGGTAATGTACAGTCCACAGTATTGTACACATTATTTAAACAACACTCTTAAGCAAATTTATCGAAGTATCTAATTAGTGACAACAATTCTGATGACGTCTGGTATGAATGTATTTTTCTAAGCAACTGGTTCTTTCCAAGAATACGTGCCTGGCACGTAACTGACATTGTAAGTCATGTTTTTATGACGTCACGTTGTGAAAAATGAAAAGGTAACAGGTCTAAGACTTCGGGAAGGAAAATTTGAACTGATCGCATTATTTCAACACAAGTACGGGACGCATCTAAGATTAAAGCGAAAATAAGTTTCGGTCCCCCATATAATGATGACTTTGTTACATTATCATTCAAACAATATGTTACAGCCTGTTATATCTGATTCCGTTACGTATTATTAAGCAATATAAGACAACCCGCATTCCATATTCTGTTTTCTTCTGTTGATCTCCGATATGCCACTTGGCGTATGGTATAACAAAAGGGTCAAAACTAGCAGTTTTGAGCTGCTGTTGCAATATTGTGGAGAAGGCGAAGGCGTGTTACAGATTGAACCATCAGTAAGAAACGGCACGACCCCGACTTCCCCCCTCCCCATACCACACACAAGACAAGACACCGCCCGAGCCGGGATTTGGGTTTTAGATTACAGATAATTGACAGGGACCGGGAGAACAATTTTTTAATGTCGACTGACTTGACCAGAGGCCAGGGAGATGTCACAGGTAGTTTATGGGGACCTGCCAAAGGTTTCAATGCGTTTTAATGCATTTAACTAGATGGCCTTCTACAATTTCACCTGCATACCTTTGGTCACCAATATATTGACAGGGAAAATGTTAGATCGGGGAATAGGAAGCCAGGGAGCCACCGAATAGGTTTTGAGGCGCATTGTGGTTGTTGTGAGCTCACATTCTGATTAGGATTTTTAAAAAAACAAAAAACAATGGGAACTATGTTATGACCATGTAAGTTTTGGCTGAGTTTGATCCTTTTCTGGACTTACACATAAAACGCCACGGTAACAAGGGAAGTGGCACAACATCATATCTTTCATCAAAAATATGCGATGAAATGATTAATATCATGGTAGAAAAGGAAGAAAAAGAAATAATTACAATACAATCGTTACTGGGAATTAAATAAAAAGCAAAATATTGCTCTATTTCCGTGGACTCTACTCCGGATATTTCTCATGAAGATAAATTTTCTTTCATTGTGAGATATGTCTCTGAAGACGAATATTATTTTGATGTTTATTAAAGTCACTAAAGTCAAAACAAATTCTGTACTGCAGCATTTAATTTGCTAAATTTCCAAAATTGCTTCGAGATGGTTGGGGGGCCCAAAAGTAAAAAGTGCCTAGGGGCCCTGGTTCTCTTAAATCCGGGCCTGAGTAGGACGCAATAATCTTCTGTATAGAAGGAGCGCCTGTGACATATAAGATAAAATAAGATAAAATAGGAAGTAAAGAATGTAACTTGACGAAAATAAAGATGTGGTTAAGGGGCGGTAAATCTACAAACACTGAAATTTTCTTCTATTTTCTAGGTTATATCCCCTAAAATAATCCTAAAATCGTACAGGGGAATAGAAAATATAAAATCTAACATTAAAACGTAGTTAATAAAAAAAGATCTGTCAATACCAATGAGATTATTTTAATGTAAGAAATATTTATGATCTCCCTTTTTGAAACTGGCAGGTGAGCCTCGCATTTGATCGCTTTTTGAAACTGGCCAGGTAAGCCTCGCATTTGATCCCTTTTTGAAACTGGCCATATAGCCTCGCATTTGATCCCTTTTTGAAACTGGCCAGGTAAGCCTCGCATTTGATCCCTTTTTGAAACTGGCCAGGTAAGCCTCGCATTTGATCCCTTTTTGAAACTGGCCAGGTAAGCCTCGCATTTGATCCCTTTTTGAAACTGGCCAGGTAAGCCTCGCATTTGATCCCTTTTTGAAACTGGCCAGGTAAGCCTCGCATTTGATCCCTTTTTGAAACTGGCCAGGTAAGCCTCGCATTTGATCCCTTTTTGAAACTGGCCAGGTAAGCCTCGCATTTTGCGGTACGTTTTGATAACTACTGAATCGTGTTGTACAAAGTTTGAATCATTCATTATTATTATTTTGTAAAGATAGAAATGTTAAAGTTTCACTTTCTTAGATTAAATAAAACAAACAAACAAACACTATGATTCATAGTTCACCGAAAAAACGGCCCCGGACAAAACGGCCCCGACAAATTGGCTCCAAAATAACGCCCCCGTCCAAACGGCCCTGGGCTAATAGATGGAATAATAGTAAAAAGTTCAATCAAATTTTATATTCGTATTTTTAGTCACCGATTCAGCGCCAGGATTAGCTCACAAGAAACAATATTAATGACATCACAAAAATGAATTTAATAGCCTTTACTCGATATGGTACCAATCACGCTTGTTTGTTGACAAGAAATAATATAATAACATGACAAGAAATAATTTTAAAATTTTACCACTTTAATTAAGGGTGAAACAGTTAACAAAAGCTTAAAATGCAAAAAAATGTAATTTGAAAAAAAAATGTAAACAATTTGTCTGGGGCCGTTTTGTCGGGGTCGTTTTTTTTGGGGCCGTTTTGTCCTGGGCCGTTTTGACGGGTCACCACTATTAATAAATTTTACTAGAATTTTTTTATATAAATACAGTGTAATATATATTTTTTCGTCCGTAAATTTATCGAAGTTTCAAGCTGAGGTCTTTGAGTATTGTTTAACTGAATAAAACCTGATAACTGAAAGAATAACAATGCTTGTTGAATACATCATTTGTATACAATTTTTTAATGAAAAAAATCGCCATCCTTTATAAAGAAATATATTTCTTTACGCGACAGTTCAGCGACTAAAGAATCTTTTTAACTTCCCACTCATCTCACCCCAAGGTCATTCGTCTTAACATTGAATCAGTCGAATCTCTACAATTTCTGTTTCTCTTTTCAGGAAAATTAGTTTTACAGAAATGTTAATAAAATCTTTTTTTCCTTTACAAAACTGGTTATTACATATTTAAAATAATTTTTTTTTAAAAAGTATAACAGTTCAGTATGCATAAAACATCTTCATATTAAAATATATCATCTTAATTTCCTTTTGCCCTGGAGGGGGGAGGATTGACTTCAAGGGTGACGCTGTGAGATTAAAAGTGTACAGATGTCGTAGGACTGCGTCACCGGGCGTCACGTGACTAAATGACGCCCTGTGGTTGGAGTGGAGCCCCGGATAAAGAAACTCTGTTTTTTCCCACATGACATTCCACGTAAAGGCACAACTTTCTTCTAGGGCGCTTACCCTCAAATGACCTTTTTGACCTCCAAGTGAACTGTGTTAATTTGCATTTCTACCAGTATTCAAATAATTTTGTTTAATGTTTAAAATTATAATTGTTTGGTTTGTAGCTTGTTAACAGGTCAATGTTTTGAAGGAATCTCGCTGAATTAATTTGGCTAAAGTCATTGTCATGATGTCATGGATTGTGGAGCATTTCAAAAACTGAATAAGAGTTAAGCACCAAAGTATGAAAAAGTCGAACTCCTGGCGGTGGCGTAGCTAGAAGATGGTCGCTGTTCGGGGCGTATAACTTTAGGCAAACTCCCCCCTCCATCTCTAGTCTACAAAAAGCTTTGCAGTAGACCCGTACATGTAAAGAAAAAAAAAGGCCTTGGGTGGTCACCCTCATTTAGTAAGCCAAAGTTTCTCCGGCGCCCAGAATCCTCCAATCAAACTGCTCCACCCCATGGTACCTCAAACACATCAAGCACCCCCAGCACATCTATGACAGCCTGGCAGGCCAACCCGATCTTTTTACTGCGGAAGGTCAGACCGCATGAAGACGTATGGTAGGCCTGGGTCATTCAGGGTCAGAACACGTGTGCTCGAAGGGTGGGGGAGGGGGTGTTCTGGGGGGGGGTCACGAGACCCCAAATCTCGATCCAAGGAATGTCTCAACAGTTGTACTAAGCTTACCAACCTACCATTGGCCTCGCGTGGGGGGGGGGAGGGGTGGTGTCAAGGTCAAATGGGGTCACGATAGTGTGGATGAGCCCCCATTTAACTTGAACCGAAAGGCGCCATTTCTTTGTAGGTAGCGTGGGTAGTGTAGTGGGGAGGTGGGGTGGTGGTCGAAAGTAGACCTTGAGGGTTTCAATCAGGAAAATAATCTCCACATATTTGAACTCCATTCAATGAAGAGTTTTATGTAAATATAGTCGGTGGGAACAGATTAACAACATTTATTTTAAGGCGGGAAAAATGAACATCTTATGTTTTTCGTTGTAATAATTTCTCTCCTTACATTTATCTTCATAAACAGTCCTCTTAAATTCCAAAACTATACTTTCGGGTTGAATATATTTTGAGAATAATAGAAAAAATAAGAATGTAAATCTAACTATGGTTTAGCAGAACTGAATACAAAAAGATGTGATTTGTGAGTTACTTTCCTTGTGTGAAGTGTCATGGCGTCAGGGCATGTGTCTTAATATCGGGAAGACAGTTACCGGCTTAATTCTCTTCACTGTTCTGGGGTTAACAAAATTGATTAAAACGTCCATTAAAACGATTTGGTACGTTGGCTCCGTATGGGATAAACCAAATTCATAATTTTACCTAACTGTAGAATTTTTTTCCTATTGTGGTTTTCACTGTAACTTTTGATACTTCCTCCTTTTCCTTATATTCTGTGTTATTGTTTGTTGCTGTTTTTCCTTTCTTTTATTTTACATAACTATTTTATGATATAGTATGTCGTAAGAATTTAAATATAATTTTATTACTTACATGTAAGTACGTTCTTTATGTTAGCTACTGATGAAGGCATTAGCCGAAACGTCTACTGTCGTATTAGTTTAATAATAAAGCTCAATTTTATTGCTTTTCATGACACAATTTGTTTGTGTATTTTGGGGCTAGGAAACATGGTTTAAAAAATGGAACTAGCTAAAATACCCGGTATTATTCCGGTTTGAAAATCTCCCAAAACATTAGGGAAAAAAATTGAAGGTGCTGTCAAAAACACTGGGCTAAAGTTCCTTTAACATTTCCCATTTAACGATTTTATACGAATTTGGGTTAAGAATCAATGTCAAAGATCCCCTTTTCCGGTAATATTTCCGGTCTAACTTAAAGCAACAATTAATATACATAATTTGCAATGTATGTCACGTCCCGTCTGTCCTGTCCTTGACGCTACTAATTTTAGAAAGCAGCGCACCAAATTACTGCACAAAAAATAAGTCTTTTTGAATGTTCCGCATAAAATTGTTCAATATGAAAATAAATGAATACATTAAAATAAATAAAATAAATGAATGTTCTGTATTACATTATTTTGTATTCTGTGTATTTTTTTCAAAATACATGTAAAAAAAATAATTTAAAAAAAAAGAAAAAGATATTGTGCTTCAAGTTTGTGTTATTTGTCTCCACCAAACGGAATAAATGTTCATAATGTTAGTTCTACGTGAATGTACAGTCAATTGTCAAACTGGTCTCATCAAAATAAGCTGCTAATTTTATGCTTTAATATTAGTACAGTTAATTGTCAAACTGGTCTCATCAAAATAAGCTGCTAATTTTATGCTTTAATATTAGTACAGTCAATTGTCAAACTGGTCTCATCAAAATAAGCTGCTAATTTTATGCTTTAATATTAGTACAGTCAATTGTCAAACTGGTCTCATCAATATAAGCTGCTAATTTTATGCTTTAATATTAGTACAGTCAATTGTCAAACTGGTCTCATCAAAATAAGCTGCTCATTCCAAAGAAAGAGAAGTTGATGTTGATGGGGCCTCTGTCCACAAATAATTTTTTTTTAGTTGAAAAGTTTGTGAAATTAGTTTTGTTAAGAATAGTTAAGTTTCAACATTAACCCACAAGCTTGAATTACAGCCCAGGCCTTTGTGGGCATCATGGGATACTCTATATTTGGAGCCTCCTCTACTTATGTCAACTTTTTCCTGAACTTAAAAAAAGAGAGAGAGAAACATTTTAGATATCTGGGTACATGAGAAACATCAAAATGGTGTTTAAATAATTTTAAGACAAGAAGTCTCTGGAATCCATCAGGTAGAAACAAGTGTGTAAATATGAAATGTAAATACATAACAAATGTAAATATGAAATGTAAATACATAACAAATGTAAATATGAAATGTAAATACATAACAAATGTAAATATGAAATGTAAATACATAACAAATGTAAATATGAAATGTAAATACATAACAAATGTAAATATGAAATGTAAATACATAACAAATGTAAATATGAAATGTAAATACATAACAAATGTAAATATGAAATGTAAATACATAACAAATGTAAATACATAACAAATGTAAATACATAACAAATGTAAATACATAACAAATGTAAATACATAACAAATGTAAATACATAACAAATGTAAATACATAACAAATGTAAATACATAACAAATGTAAATACATAACAAAATGACGGGAGGAAAAAACGACAACAAACGAAAATAAAAACAAAGTTTCGGTATAATTCAGCGAACAGCGAAAGAAAAGAAAGAAAATCGTTCTCACTGTTAAGTCCCCCGAATGGACTGCAAAATAACTTATGTAATAGTATTTATAGTACAGAGGTCGACAGCGGAAAAGTTGGCCTGACAGCATGAAGGAATGGACAGGGATGAGATTGGATGAATTATTGGCCACCGCTCAAGAAAGGGAAATGTGGAGATCGTTGTCTGTTGATGTGTCCATGCACCCCCCCCCCTTTCTCAAACGACCTCAACGGTCTCATGACTGATGATGATGATTTATAGTACAATTTCAATGAACTTACATTTACATATATGAAAAAAAGAAAAGAATTCAAATGCTGAATTCTTTTTGTACATGTGACGCATTGCGCCGTTGAGATGTTGCCATGTCATTGAATCTCACTGTCCAATCTCAGGGAAACTTTGATCAAACGGTGTATTGAAATAAGCCCCAAAGTTTGGACCTTTCCCAGACTCAGATCAACCGCGTCAACTTGGTCGTGACAATGACCGAAAGGACCCCCGGGTTGATAAAAGCCTGTATTCACCAGGGAGTTATTTTTACTTGGAATACGTCCAGTGACGTCATAGTTATAATGATATGTGTTCAACCGCGCGCCCCGCCCTGTATCCATTAAATCTATATTGCAGCAAAAATAAAAATCAGCAAGGGTATTTGAGAATATCTCAATGACGTCACTTGTTTTTTATTAAGCAGGTATTTGTTTCCTTGAGTTGGTCTGCATTACAGTTTTTGCAAGCGCAATTTTAGGGGACACATAAAGTAAGCTAATTTAAGAAAATTGTGCACCACAAAAATTCCCCAGTGACGATTAATTATATTGCAAATTACAATTTATTTTTCCTTTTGAGATAAAGATTTATATTGATATATATTTCAATATTTTTATTTATTATATGATCTTTAAGGCTCACCTAATACTTTATCAACTCAAATGAGTAGAGCCCTGTTCAGATGAGGCCCTCCCTCCCTCCCTCTATCCTTCACTCCATCCTCTTTCTCCCACTCCACACCACTTCTCTTTCTCTTACATACCTTTCGATTCAATATTTTACCGTTTTTTCCCCTTTCTACAAAACTACATTCAATTTTAGCCCATATCACTTAAAGCTCTTGTATACTTTTCCTATCTTTTAATAAAATCTTTTATTTAAACAAAAATCATATTCATGTTCGATTAAGATCACATTTAAAGTGCAAATGTTTCATATCCCCATTTATATATCCTGCTTCATATTCCCACTTATATCATGCTTCATATCCCCAATTATATCCTGCTTTATATTCCCCTTTATATATCCTGCTTTATATTCCCACTTATATATCCTACTTTATATTCCTACTTATATATCCTGCTTCATTTTCCCACATATAGATCCTGCTTTATATTCCCACTTATATACAATGCTTTATATCCCCACTTATATATCCTGCTTTAAATTCCCACTTATATTTCCTGCTTTATATCCCCACTTATATATCCTGCTTCATATCCCACTTATATCCTGCTTCATATTCCCACTTCTATCTTGCTTTATATTAAACCCACTTGTATTCTCCTAACTTTATTTCCCCCGCATCACATCGCTCTGTCCTCAAAACCCAGTTTTCTTTTGTTTTCCGTAAAAATACTTCAGTAATACCGACCACTCATCTCACATTATCCTAACATAAGAAATAGATCTGTGTAGTGAATCATGCGAAAACGATTCATCTGCCCACCCCGTCCCCGCTTTCCTCTCCACCTTAAGACAACGACCTCCCGGTCAGTACGAAATCGTAAGGTCAGCACTGACCACTCTGACCGCTGACCATCTCCACTTCATCTCACTTTGTCTCCGGCTATCACATCCCAACGGGAATCCCACCATCTCCACCACCCTCTCCCCGACACCCACCGCTGTACCGCCTAACCACTTGTGGCGGTCATCCACTGGTCAACTGGTCATACGGTCACACGGGGTGGCTGAGAGGGCCAACCAGTGAATGCGGCTGTCGCGCTTTCCCGGTTCTCTGTCTGAGGAAACTTCGACGAATCCAAAAGGCGCGCAACAATTCACCACTAGTCGAGTCCTACCCCACGGAATGGTGCGAAATAGAATTCATGAATATTACAACCACGAAGTTAACGAATTAAACTTTGTCATTGTGCTACTGACATCTTCCATAAAGGATTATTATAAGCCAGTACTCTGGCCACTGGTTAAGCTGCAGTACACCAGTTTGCAGCACCTACTTGGAATATCATTTTTGTTGTAAATGCGCCATCTCCGTCATTGAAAATACCCTGACTGATTGCACACACCTTAAGTGCGTTATTTTCAAAGCTAAGGATTTAAAATACTTAACTTGAATAAATGCATGCCAAATTGAAATACGTCCTTTATGATTATATAGAGATTTCAACATTTGGCTAACAATAGTTTTTGTCGCTGCTTTTATTGATATGAAGGGGCTTTTTTAATAGGGTTTTTGAATATCACCAATGCATTCATTTAAAAATGACATCAGAGCTCGATAATGAAACAGAAACTTGTGACGTCATGGCAGCCATTTAAGTTGCTACTAAAGTAAACGTAAAGAAAATTTAACAAACATAAAAAGGTGTCGTTATTTAATTCTTAAAACATTTTTATTTAACGTTATTTCTTTGAACATGCGCATAGCATGAGCAGTTGTATAAAGATTTTACGTGATTGAGATTTTACGTGATTGAGATTTTACGTGATTTAGACCTAGGTTTTAAACCGATGTCAGCACTAAACTGCTTCAAAGAGGGCGGATTAAAAAACGAACAAAAAAATGCACGGGGAAAATGATAATTATCGGTCTAATAATACAGCATTGATTAGGGGTAAAATACAAAAATACGTTGTTAGAATGAACATTTAAGTCCATGAAACAATAGCATGATGTAGAAAATCAAACTTTTACTGACGTATTCAGTACGATGGTTTAAGCTCAAGAGATTTCTAGCGTTCTAGAGATGTAGTGAAGCTTACTTAAACAATTAGGGCATTCTATACATGGAGGCAATCAACTATACCTGGAGGCAATGAACTATACCTGGAGGCAATGAACTATACCTGGAGGCAATGAACTATACCTGGGGGCAATGAACTATACTTGGAGGCAATGAACTATACCTGGAGGCAATGAACTATACCTGGAGGCAATGAACTATACCTGGAGGCAATGAAACAATGCAACAACAACATACCTACCATTTGAAGTATAATTAAATATTGACACATATGGTACAAACAAATCATTTTTTCATTTAAGCCTGACATTTAATAGAAATCACCACCGCCCCCCCCAAGCCCCCCCCCGGCACCTTTTTTCACCACACAATTTCTAAATAGACTACATTTACTTTAGTTGTACTAAAATTATTTTATTTCTTATATTAAATTTTATAATATTATATAATTATTATAAAATTCGCGTAAATTTGAAAAAGGAAATTTGTTTAGATTTTTAAAAATAAAAATTAAAAAAAAATTAAAAAAAAAGAAAATATAAACTTATTGTTTAAAACAAAACTGATATTTTGTTTAATCCACTCAGACTTTCAACTCTCTCTCTCTCTCTCTCTCTCTCTCTCACACACACACACACACACACACACACACACACACACACACACACACACACACACACACACACACACACACACACACACACACACACACACACACAGACACACACACACACACACACACACACACACACACTCATATACACACACACGTACACACATATTTTTAAAAAGCTCAAAACTGTGATTAATTAATTTTAGATTTAAACACATTACTTTGTGAATGCTTAAAAAAGGTAATATATATATTTTCCTAAAATAAGTTTTATTTGTCGAGCTTAAATATAGGGCCACACTATGAACTCTTCAATATCTGATTTAATAAAAACAAACTCTTCTTTCTCTTGTTACCCACATACCATAATAAGCAAACACATGTTTCATTATACACCTCACAGGAGTCGAGTTTTGAGTTCGATTAACTGAAAAACACTATAACGTGAGCATAACAGCTTGGTATTTGCAACAAAGAATGATGCAGGTAGCCAGTAGCTTGCTATTTTCTTCATGTTTTAAATAAGTGTGTGTCACGTAAATCCTATGAAGTTTTACGCGGAGATCCGGGCATGTTGTGACGTCACAATGGTTAGGGGGAAAACGCAATGGATTACGAACCGGAGTAATCAGAATCAGCCCAACGCCATTCTCTCGCCCTTCCCATGTTTCAAGGTCAAATATTCTTTTACAAAAAGAAGGCTAAAACATAAAAGTTGTTCCCTCTTGAAAACGGAGACAGAGTCCCTCCCGCCTCCCTCAAATCCAGACCACCATTTCGTCCCCTAACTCAATGAACAAATTTAAATTAATTTGAATAAAATATAATAAAAAAAAGCGCGGACTCTGGACAATTAAATCCATGACTTGTGGTAACATGGCGTCTTAAGATATCAGTTGTGTGTGTGTGTGTGTGTGGGGGGGAGGGTGGGGTCGGGGGAACAAGGGCGGGGGAGTGGGGGGGGGCTGTTGAGCGCAACTGGCGTACCGCAGTTAAATCTAATCAGCTCGATTCAGTTCGTTGACCCGGTGACCTCGTCTGTGACCTCTGCGTGACCTCCAGGGTGGGCAGCGGAAAACTGCGACCGCTCCAGGTCTACAACCAAAAGTAACAACAGGACTCGGGTCGGCGTTTCTCAATGTGTGGTATTCCTAAGATCAGCCCGCGTTTGTTGTTATTAGTCAGTGGACTATTATTTGATGTTGAGGTCCACTGACATATGAAACATTTTCAGCTTGTCCTAGTAACCCTCTTAGTACGACCAAAACATTTTTGGCCACATGTATGGAATGTGCTTAATAATGATCTTAATTTTTTTCCCCTTCAGATGTATTGAGGGTGAGGATAACTTCTACCATTAGATTGAGGTCTCATTACAAAGGGTTTGATCATTATTGCCCATATTTATGTTGAGGAGGTTTGCGATGTTTCCGCAAAGAGGATACTTACATTGTTGTTCGCAAGGGCTATTCCAAGACATACAAACAACGGTAAAAATGGGACATGCGCAGTCCACCAGGTTATGTTGATAAGCATACAAATGGAAGCGGAGGCTCAAAATCAAGATACGCCTTGCAACTGGGAACGCTAACAAAACGAAGTAATCTCTAACAAAAAGTCTTTCCAATTGGTAAACGACATTAAAAAAAAACACTCACAATCTATACCTGTAACCCAATTTATTCTTACACTCACACAGCTTGACAACAGCCAAGTCCTGCTTATACTGGCTGATTGTGAATGTAGTTATCTTCTAATTTATTATAATCAGATTTTACATTTAAACCTTCTTTAAAATTAATTATACATAGACGAAATGTGTCCATTTGCTTGATATTTAAAAGTTTTATTTTAAAAGTTGGTAAAATTATCAATTTCGGTGTAACAAGTGTGAAAGATAAGTTTCCCATAATTTTTTTCTGAGACTACATGTAATGTAGGATTTTTAAAAAAAATGCTGGGTAGTATTCCATACATTTTATTTGTTCTAGAGCTTTTAACTTCAAGATATAGGAATAACTTGCGCACTCATCTCCTTTTATTTGTTAAAAGATAAATAAACTAAAAATGTTAGGTGTACGGGTATGAGAACATCTGACACACTCACCACAAATAATTAGTAATTCTGCTGATGTCACGTGACTTATGCTTGAGGCCGTGTGACTGAATAGTTTGGTTATCGCCGCAATCAAAAAGCTCTCGCTGAAGTGAACGGGAATAATACCGAGTCCGGTCACACTAAGTGACTTACTGGCTTTAAGGCCAGTAACCTCATGGTGCCCAGTTCACGTCAGCGGTCCTCACACTAACCTCCTGGTGCCCAGTTCACGTCAGCAGTCCTCACACTAACCTCCTGGTGCCCAGTTCACGTCAGCGGTCCTAACACTAACCTCCTGGTGCCCAGTTCATGTCAGCGGTCCTCACTACTCCTCACACTAACCTCCTGGTGCCCAGTTCACGTCAGCGGTCCTCAAACGGTGGCCTGGCCTGTTTTCATTCTCGTACACTTAAGATACAATCAAACATACGGATTGAGAGTATGATAAACAGTTCACCAGTGGATTGAAATTGTTATATAAAACTCTCCCTTGATATACAGTTTTAGCTTTGAAGACGTACTTTCTACTCGAAAACCGTAGCGTAGTTAGGTTTAAGTATAGTGCCACAAGATCAAGGATAAACAGAAAGAATCCACGAATTCAATATTCATATTCTAGCGCCAAATCTCACAATACTTTTTGTGGTCTTTACGTTAATAGTAGAATTGTTGTGTACATGGCAGTGGAAAGGGGAAGATCATACCTCCTTTTTAATTTTAAAAATCTTTGTTTACATTAGCCAGGATCGTTTGTATTCGTTATTTTTAAAAGTTATCATTTTTTGGGTCAAACGATTTACTTATCAATATTATAAATTGTAAGTGCATTAACTTAACATCAGGTGGATTTAAAGAGAGCCGTGTCAGTGGTCACTGAAATGTATTATTGATATGGAGCCGATAGTATGAGAACCCCCGGTGCTTAGGATTGATGAGTGGGCTAGAAAATTTGAGGTAAGGCGGAGCAAACTTGGGAATTTGACGGTACAACTGCTGTATACAGGTCTAGAAGGTTCTAGAACGTTGTGTTCTTCCTCCCCCTTCCCCCCACCACCACTGAGTTTTCCACCCCACACCCTGTTTCTATCCCCACATCATCTGATTTCACCACCCAGCTCTCGATGTAGAACAGATAAATAATAAAAATAAATAAAGGTAAAAAAGGATTTTTAAAAATCACGTTTTAATAAGTGGACTAAAAAGAAGAAAATAATTTAAAACTTGTAAGTTCAAGTACTTTGATTTAATATGACTAAAACGTGGGGCGGGCGCTTATGAGCTGTTTGATATAAAAATTAAAGATTTATAATTTAGAAGGCAATAGAGAGATCTATAAGTGAGAGAATTAGTGAACTGCATATGAAAAACCTCATAAGTCGCCTCATAAGCGCCCGCCCCACGTTTTTAGCAAGTTAATAAAAACGTTGTAATAATATGCGAACTCAAGAGAACTGCACGCTACACAAGATGGGGACTGAGATCCCAGCACTGAACTTAAAAGTGAAGGAAAAAAAATATATTAAATACAAAACATTCATAGATTAACACAACTTTAAGAGATTACGATATTTCATTGCAGAAAGGGAACTTTGTAAAGATCAAAATACAATGAATTAACAATAACAAGTTACAGCAACAACAGAAAGTAGCAATATTAATAGCATTTGATCTAGAGGCCCTGTAGTGAAATAATTTTTATTCTCTGTTGAAAAAAAGGAACTTGTGTGGGGGCATACATATGAAAGGTCAAACTTATTTTTATCACATGAGTGAAATGCTAGTGGAGGTGTGGCAATTATTATAGCCGCAGTGGTTCTTATAACTAAAAAAAAATTTCTTTAAGATTTACAGAAATATTTTCAGAATGTTTATTCAAATATAAGTTTATTTCTTTAAAATTTATTGTCAAATTAGATTACAGATTTGGAAAAAAAATTGCATTGTCAGTCATAATGTAAAGAATAGACGTGATTGTGATCTTTGGTCCAAGTTTCAAGTCTAAAAATTGATCTAAACCTACCGATCAATTCAGTGCGCCGCTTCGTTTACCCTGTGATATGTTACTGTTTTTAAAATGTATCCTAAAATATATATATATAAATGAGATAGTTTGGCAAAGTGAAATTAGCAGCTAATAAAGTGAAATAAGAAGTTATAAAGCTAATTTTTATCGAAACCACAAGGGAAATATTTTGAGAACGATTTTGTTTTGAATACTTTAAGTGAAAAAAACCCCAAAGTTTATATTTGCAAATTTTATTTGTTTCCCCAGTTAACAAAAAGATGTTCATGTTAAGCACATATTTCAAAAATGGCCTCATAGTTTTAATGAGTTTCTTTAGGTTTCCGGACTTCAGTACTTTAAATTCCTATAACTTCCCCCACCAAAATTTCACACCTTTATGTTATTGAAATTCTCAATTTGACGAAATTGAAACCAGAATGAGATGACTCCTGTTAATTATAAATCTTATTTATATGGCATGTGTTAGCTTCTTACTAACTTAAAAATATACTTATCATTTTGGTATATATTAAATTATCTTTATGACAAGACTTAGCTTAAGCATATGTGAAAGTTAAATTATCGTTATGGTAAAAATGAACTTATTTGTAAGCTATAAATATTATTTGGTGTAAAGGAGCTTATTGTGATGGTAAAAATGAACTTATTTGTGAGCTATAAATATTATTTGGTGTAAAGGAGCTTATTGTGATGGTAAAAATGAACTTATTTGTGAGCTATAAATATTATTTGGTGTAAAGGAGCTTATTGTGATGGTAAAAATGAACTTATTTGTGAGCTATAAATATTATTTGGTGTAAAGGAGCTTATTGTGATGGTAAAAATGAACTTATTTGTGAGCAATAAATATTATTTGGTGTAAAGGAGCTTATTGTGATGGTAAAAATGAACTTATTTGTAAGCTATAAATATTATTTGGTGTAAAGGAGCTTATTGTGATGGTAAAAATGAACTTATTTGTGAGCTATAAATATTATTTGGTGTAAAGGAGCTTATTGTGATGGTAAAAATGAACTTATTTGTGAGCTATAAATATTATTTGGTGTAAAGGAGCTTATTGTGATGGTAAAAATGAACTTTTTTGTAAGCTATAAATATTATTTGGTGTAAAGGAGCTTATTGTGATGGTAAAAATGAACTTTTTTGTAAGCTATAAATATTATTTGGTGTAAAGGAGCTTATTGTGATGGTAAAAATGAACTTTTTTGTAAGCTATAAATATTATTTGGTGTAAAGGAGCTTATTGTGATGGTAAAAATGAACTTTTTTGTAAGCTATAAATATTATTTGGTGTAAAGGAGCTTATTGTGATGTATAAATGAACTTTTTCTTACTTTTGTTTTTTCTATCTTTTACTCTAAATGTGTATATTCTTTGTTCGTGGAGTAAAATTTCACTTACTCTTTAGACATAAATGGATATATTTGGATGGTTATAACTTCACGTATTTGCATTGCATGAAGTAACATATTATTATTAAGGCACGATTTAATATATTTGTATAAATCAAATTTTTATTGTAATATAGAGTAACTTATTTCAAAGACATAACATAACTTATTACTAAGGCATAAAATAACTTATTTTTTAGGGATACATAAGCTTATTTGTATGATATAAATTAACGTATAGTTTGGGCATAAATTTACTTATTCGTATGGCATAGCCCCATCGATTAACTTAAGACTTAAGCAAACGGCATAAATGAACGGTTCTAAAAATATAAAGGAACTTTCCCCAAAGGTATACATTAACTTTTGTGTTCGACTTATTATTAAGGTATACATTAATTTATTCGTGTGGTATACATGAATTTATTTACATGGTACACTTTTAACCCTGACTGAAATCAACCCTCGTGTGTTTTGAACCTTCAAAAACATCATCGCCAGTAACCATGGTAACCGTGGTAGCAGGAGTGAGAATGGTACCATCTGCCTGACCTCTCCCGACCTCCCAGCCCCTCCCCCTCTCTCTCCCCACCCCTCCGTGCCCGCTTGGGAGTACTGACTCACTACTAAAGAGGCTGACCTTGAGCCAGACTTCCAATGTGTGTGTGTATCGGGTGGAAGAGGCGAAGAGAATGGGTTTGTTGGCTGGGTGTTTGGGAGGGATTTGTGAGGGGTGGGGGTGGGGGTGGAGGGGGGTCGTATTCATGATACCCACAGCATGGAGCCCCGAAGAAATCGCTTCCTTGAATCCTTGATGCATTCCTATATTTGACCTCTGACCTTTGAATAAATTAGCATATCCAACATATAGAAGACATGGTTTGGAAAATTATTTTGCTAACCTAAAAAATAAATAAAAAAATTTCAACTGATTTTAAATTTCAATAAATAATTAATTAGTCGAAACGAAACTAACTACAATAAAATAGTTAAAAATAAAGTAGCGAAAGCTGTGTACTGCGTAGGTTAAAAGAACCTAAAGATTGCACAATAAAACCATCAAAAATACTGTAAACAGTTCAATTAGTCAAATGAACTAAATATCATAATGTGCCTTGAAATTAATTTCGAGGCTATGAAAGTAAAGTTGGGTTGATAGCATTATATTTGTTTGTTTTTTACACAAAAGTTTTAAGCGTATTTTAGTGTTAGTGTGCTTTGTTAATATTTTTGTTTTTGTTTTTAACCAGTTATATTGGTTCGTTAATAGCTATTTTCATTTGACTTTAATGAATGTACGGATAGTTTACGGATAATGTACGGATAAAGTACGGATGTGATAAGAAACTAAAAACTAAGATTCAATGAGCCACGAAACCCTCTTAGGGTCAGCCAACGGTTTCCCTAAGGAATAATCCTCGCAGACGAGAATGGAACACACCCAGGCCGACCATGTCTTTGCGTCTGTCACTCACCTCAAATAAGGTCATCGTTTTCCCTTGACCCCCTGCCAAACTACCCCCTCCCCCCAACCCTCAGTGCACTGTGCGAGGGCGAGCTGAGGTCTGAATGACGAGTTGTTATAAAAACTCGGGGAGAAGGAGCCATGGCGAGGGTGATGGTGGTACCCGAGTCTCGCCCCCCCCCACACCCCACTTGGTCATTCAATTAAAAAACAATGACATGTGATTACTACTGACCAGCTTGTTTTGATTTTATTCGTTAATTTTTTAAATCAATAATTGTGGTTATGTATTATACAAAATAGTATATACTAGGGCTGCGGAAATTAACGATTAATTAATCGATTAATATTTAATTTTTAATCGATTAAAATTAATTTGATCGATTTAAAATTCGATTCAAATTTAAGAAAATATTTCTAATACATTTTTTTTTCCAATTTATTTATTTATAATTTATACTTTTTACTTACATAATTTTCCCTCGTATTATTATTATTTATTTAGACGTGCATACGTAAACAAAAATGTTCTTCTTCCTTATTTTTTGCATAGCTGAACGAATTTGCTGCGTTACGTCACACAATTTGGGAGCCATGGAATTACCGCGACCTAACCGATTTCACGAAATAATGAATCCCGACTTAACGGGATCTATATATGGCGGCTGGATAGCGAAGTCAATTGTGCGCTCGCCTCACAAGCTGAGGGGCGTGGGTTAAAGCCACTATAAAAAGGTTGATGAATGACAACGATAAGAAAGTCCTCCGCTGACCTAGAGAGGGATGGGCGCCGCCAAGGTCTGCTAAGCCCGAGAATGTTCTAATGGAAACATTAGAACCCCTACTACCTCGGAAAGAAAAAAGTAATATATGCCTTATCAAAATAAAATTAATCGAAATTAATCGATTAATCAATCAATTTTTTTCCGATTACTCAAACAAATTTTAAAATCAGCACCAGCCCTAGTATATACACACTTGGTTAAAGATAACCCTCACAAAAAACAAAACAAAAAAAACAACAACAACAACAAAAAACAAAAAACAACAACAACAAAATTGTATCAAAACGTGAAATTTATATTCAAGTTAAATAATGTGTACGTCATCTCCATTAGTGCTGACTCCATCTCATCCCCATGATGTACGCAACTGTACACTTTAACCTTTCCTACTCCTTACATATGAATTGTGTTTGTATTTCATGTCCCTTTACCAAACAATGATTGTTTGTAAGCAACAACATTTGAATTCCTTCCAGGCCAAAATAGAATTTGCTTCTAATTGCGCACCTCAGTTTAGCACCAATGTTATTTATAGCACTGATAATTAATTTACCATTGACTTATGGTAGTGAAAAAAAAATAGTTGAGAACTTAACAATTTTTTTTTACAACTGCTGTCAACAAAGTAAATTCAGTTTTATTATCTTTACGATTTATTGCATATTTATCTTCAATAAATCAAATTCCGTTTGTAAATGATTTTATATCAAACAAGAATTTGTTTTTAGAAAAAGAAAATTCTGCTGAAAATGTGTAAGCGAAACAATTTAAAAAAAAATAAAAAAACTAAGATATAATCGTGTGTCTTCGAAAACGAAAAATACTAACAATTAAATTTGTTCTTATTGAATGTTTGCCACATTTATCTATG
Source organism: Ampullaceana balthica (assembly GCA_944989445.1). Classification (NCBI taxonomy): domain Eukaryota; kingdom Metazoa; phylum Mollusca; class Gastropoda; family Lymnaeidae; genus Ampullaceana; species Ampullaceana balthica. The sequence goes on along the minus strand of CALYLW010000370.1, from coordinate 117,793 downwards.
TCTTATGTTTGAGAATGGAGTGTTTTAATAAAAAAAAATAATTAAAATTTGATAACAAATTTATGCATTTTCACTCATAACCAGTGAAATTTGTGTTAAAATTCAATTTTTATATTTTAAATACAAATTCCAATATCTTATCGGATCTTATGTTACAGGCAGAATCTTCTGCTATACAATTTATGTGTGTGCGTGTGTGTGTATGTGTGGGTGTTTGGGGAGGAGTCCAAGATTTTTAGAAATGGCCACGATATTATTTGTTTTTCAATTAATTGAACTCAAAAGTCTGGACTCCTGTGAGACTTCATCATACCGAACGTTTACATCCATCGTTCTTGTACTGGAGGCAGTTTGTCTGTGCGGAATTTTGTAAATGAATTCTCCCCGATTCCCGAGGTTCAATTGACATGAAATTTTACCCACTAAGATATCTTCAAGAACAACTGATGTTTACATAGAACTAAGAAAATGAAAAAAAAATGTTTTTTTAAAAAAAAAGATGAGGCCCAGCTGCAGTGAGGAATGTAGAATCTCGCATGAAAAAGCGGAAACTAAGTTTTTAGTCACAAACTAAGTAGTCACACATGGGGACTCAGAACTCAAAGTTTTATTGCTATTTATTGTAATCGATTGTGGGATTTAATATGAGATATAAAATTTGATCAACTAACACAAAAGTGTGACTACTTAGTTTGTGACTAAAAAATTATTTTCTGCTTTTTCATGCGAGATTCTACATTCATCACTGCAGCTGGGCCTCATCTTTAAAAAAAAATTTGTTCATTTTATTTTCTACTTTTACGCGTTAACAAAAGATTTGTAAAACTTAATTTCATTCGTGAAGTCCTGTTAAATGTCCTGTTAGCCAAGTTCATCTAGAAACGAAATTTGTGAGCAAAATTTGAAATTTTCTATAAATATAAACGTACACATTCTTAACTCCTTTCCATATGTGGGCTGATCCACTTAGCAGAAAAATATTTTTTCAGAACAGGAAGTTTTGACTTTTGTTTTTCCGCCCGACCGACCGCCTGCGAACCCAAGAGACGACGGTGAATTTAATATAAGGGATTGAATTAAACAACCCCGTAAAAACAAAGTTTTTGACTATAAATCCCTTATATATGAGACATAACTGAAAAGTATTTATAATGCTGAAATGTGACAAACATGTACAGACTGAGATTGTCTTAAATACCCTTTGTTTGAAAACGGAGGGGGCAGTTAAAATGTTTCGTCACGGATGGCTGAACTTAACTCAGCGTGACTCGTAAAATGTCAATAAAAGCTGGCCGCTACATATAGAGATAAACTAAAAATGCATTAATTTAATTACGGTACATTCGATCGATCTGAAAATTTAATAGCTTTATCCTCCCCACAAGCCATACCTACTGTGATAATTTCAGCTCTCTAGCAAGTCAAAAAACGTGTTTACGAGCGTTTTGAAAAAGTTGACGACAGATCCGGAAGCGTTGAATTTGAATCCGGAATCCTTCACGAGTTAATAGGATAAGGGCTTCAGTTGACTTGCATTGGACAGAACCACTTTTTTTTCCTTCAGAAAAATTCGCAAACGGAATTCAGACTACCTGGGAAATGATAATATATAGATATCACTTGATATAAAAATAATATTCTATCGTCAGTCATGATTTGTGTGTGTTTCAAATCCCTTAACTTTATGTATTGTCCGGGAAAATGTGAAAATTTGAATACATTGTTTAAAAAAAATCTATTTCCTTGCTATTGTTTAAATAAAGTGTAATTTACTCACCTTCAAAACTCAAAGTAATCAATTTAAGTTGAAGTTTATTTAGAAAATAAATATCAAAATCAATTTTTATAGTATGGAAATACTTCGGAAGTGCTATATCATCAATCCAAATTCCTTTCACTGATAATTTATCTCAATTTACTATATGAATATGCATAAGAATATGTGCAGCTTTCTGTAGTTGCCGAGACAGTAGCAACGTTGTCTTCGGTGCGTCGTAACCATTGTCCACTTTGTACAATTTATTGTTTGAAGAATAAGTAATTTAACAACAACAACAACAACAACAACAACAACAAAAACAAACAAAAAAAAAGCCATAAATCTTCGGGAAATAGATAAAATATCAACATACATAATTTGCAATGTATGTCACGTCTCTCTGTCCGTGGCGCTACTAATTTTAGAAAGCAGCGCACCAAATTACAGCACCAAAAATAACTCTTTTCGAACTTTCCATATAAAATTGTGCAATATGAAAATAAAATGAATAAAGTTTTTTTTAAAAAATTATAAATAAAAGTTCTGTATTACATTACTTTTTATTCTGATTCAGCTAAAATCTATTTATTTTGAAAACTTCGTCTTTTTGACGGGTAATACACTATTATTTTTATATTTTCATATTAAATTCTTAATATTCTGAGAAAGAAAAACTTTAAATTTGTTCATCTTTGAGACTGGTAATTTAAATAAAAATATGTATTTTTAAGTTCCTGTACTAATAACAGAAATACAATTCTAATCCATGTCACTTATCGTCCCTTTCATACTCATATTTAACTCCACAGGGAATGTCACTCACATCACCATGCTTTTCTAAGTTACTAACCTTTTCAAAATGTACTAGTTTGTTGTCTGTAACACTGTTTATTTGTATTATCAAAGATTTGAACCACCAAAACTGTAAGGCCTTCAGCCGACATAAAATATAAATGTTAACAAATATTTTTTTTAAAATAAATGCTATGTCCGAAAAGGTGACTGCAGCGGAGATCGATGGGAGAATTTTGAGGTTTCCGCTGCAACCCCCCTTTCTTAAAAAACAAACAAACAAAAACAATTCTGATTGTGCCAGCAACACTGAAATTGCCATCCAATTTTAAACCCCTTAATCTACATCTAATTTAAATTCAGAAATAAAAAGTAATACCTTTTTTTTTCTCTGTCAGTCGTACTTGAAAAGTGCACTTAAAAGTTATTTTTTTTTCTACCAATATCTAAGAATTGACAGCTTTGATGAGATTAAACAAAATGTCAGAAAACACCAAATAAATGGCAATGCTCATCTATCTGTTTGTCACCAATAATATAATTTAAAATGTACTTACTTTTCATACGATTTTATTTTTCCCCAAAATTTAAATAATTTTTAAACATTTTATTGAACGCATAAAATAAGATCGACTTTAAAAAAAAACTTCACGAAGCAGATACCTTCATTTTCCCTCCTTAGTTTCAATATCTTTACAAGATACGACCCATTAATCTATGGCTAAGAGAATTACAATAGAAATAATTCATTATTGTGCATATCACTTTAAAGTATACAAGAGTATTTCCAAAATTATAACTTACAAATATTTAATGTTTATAAAATTTCACCTTTGTGTTAATGTCTAAATAATTTTTTTTTAAACTAAATTTTCTCCATGAATTCAAGTTGAATCAACTCAATGGTCCACTTCCCTCCCCTCTTTTCACACGTTTTGTTGTGAAATTTATGAAATTAATTTTCTCTGACCATGAGAATGAAATATTTTCAATGATGAAAAGAATTGAAACGAGTTATATAATTTCATTTATCTTCATTTAAAGTGGGACTTTCTGTGCTGTTGTTACAATTAGGTGAACCATGGTGCTTCAATAACAAATCTTTTGTAATAAATTACCCGGGGACTCTGGGGTTGTAACATAACAGGACTTCTGAGATTATAACATAGGACTTCTGGTGTTGTAACATAGCACGACTTCTGGGATGGTAACATAACAGGACTTCTGGGATGGTAACATAACAGGACTTCTGGGATGATAACATAGGACTTCTGGGGTTGTAACATAGCACGACTTCTGGGATTGTAACATAGGACTTCTGGGGTTGTAACATAGCACGACTTCTGGGATTGTAACATAGGACTTCTGGGGTTGTAACATAGCAGGACTTCTGGGATGGTAACATAGGACTTCTGGGGTTGTAACATAGCACGACTTCTGGGATTGTAACATAGGACTTCTGGGGTTGTAACATAGCACGACTTCTGGGATTGTAACATAGGACTTCTGGGGTTGTAACATAGCAGGACTTCTGGGATGGTAACATAGGACTTCTGGGGTTGTAACATAGCACGACTTCTGGGATTGTAACATAGGACTTCTGGGGTTGTAACATAGCACGACTTCTGGGATGGTAACAAAACAGAACTTCTGGGATGGTAACATAGGACTTCTGGGGTTGTAACATAGCACGACTTCTGGGATTGTAACATAGGACTTCTGGGGTTGTAACATAGCACGACTTCTGGGATTGTAACATAGGACTTCTGGGGTTGTAACATAGCAGGGCTTCTGGGATGGTAACATAGGACTTCTGGGGTTGTAACATAGCACGACTTCTGGGATTGTAACATAGGACTTCTGGGGTTGTAACATAGCATGACTTCTGGGATGGTAACATAACAGAACTTCTGGGATGGTAACATAGCTGACTTCTGGGGATTGTAACATAGGACTTCTGGGGTTGTAACATAACAGGACTTTCATAAATTTAAATTACAGCTCCGGAGATATAATAAGATAAAACCTGAACTCGCTTATTTATTTTTTAGTTAAATACAGACTAAAACAAAACACAACGCCTACCATTGGCGCTTGTTTTAGTTTTAAAAAATACAGCTATCAAGTGAATAAAACCACCCTAAAACTGAACAGGTAGGTAGCCATGTATAATACAAAGGGAAAAATTGACCAACATAAAAAATAAAATATCTTTAAAATAATATTGCTATGATGATTTTCATGGAGACGTCAAGATTGTAAGAATATAAATCATGAAAGTTATTACAGGAGATGGGATAGCAAAGATAGCATTGGCGATTGGGAGGGGGTGTAGAGGTGATGTTTGTAGGTGGTACTAACGGGGAAAGACGTCACGGTATGAATGTGATATTGGAGTAGGCGATGCAGTTTTGGAAAAAAAATTAATTAATGTTGTAGATGTGAGTTTTAATGTGAGGAGTGGAGTTTTTATGTGAGGAGTGGAGTTTTGATGTGAGGAGAGGAGTTTTGATGTGAGGAGTGGAGTTTTGATGTGAGTGAGTGAGTAGTAGTTTTGATATGAGGAGTGGAGTTTTGATGTGAGGAGTGGACTTTTGATGTGAGGAGTGGAGTTTTGATGTGAGGAGTGGAGTTTTGATGTGAGGAGTGGAGTGTTGGGTGGGGGGGGATTTGATGGTTGAGGTGAATGTTTGACGAGGTCGAATCTACAGGAAACTGTTGGGGTTGGGAATAGAAGAAACAGACAAATGTTCAAAATGGCTGCTAGCAGCTGAGAGTTTGAAATAGTGTGTGAGTGTGTTATGTGTGTCTGTGTGTGTGTCTGTGTTGTGTCGTTCTGTGGTCTGGGAAAACCATAATGTATAATGTGGGTATAATGATGTGGGTGTAATTATGTAAAGCGCTGTCACGTGGGCTGAGGGTACAGAGCTTGTCTCATGGGCGTAGCCAGTAGTTAGAGTGTGTTTGGGGACTAGGTTTATTTCGGATCAAATCGCCTCAACTCTAAACTCGTTGTTTAAGGCAATACGATACCATCGTATGTTCACTTGTCTGGCTAAAAGAGACGTCACCCCTTCTCAACCCCCACCCCCACCCTTAGCTCCCCATCTTGAGTACAACTCACTCAAACTGTCCAACTAATAAGACTTGCGACGATTTCATGGCGCAATTGTAGTAATAAATATATCCGCGGTATCCCGTTGACCCAATGCCCTTAAGATAATCATCTTCAATCTTCTTTCTAATCTGTGCATTCTGCGAGGACTTATTTCAAAAGATATTTATTAAAGTTAGAGTTAGTTTGAATCAGATTAAGACAAAAACTTGGCCAACATTCTTATTTGGCCAACATTCTTATTTGGCCAACATTCTTATTTGACCAACATTCTTACTTGGCCAACATTCTTATTTGGCCAACATTCTTATTTGGCCAACATTCTTATTTGGCCAACATTCTTATTTGGCCAACATTCTTATTTGGCCAACATTCTTATTTGTTTCTTCAATATTTTCGCTGACAAACATTGTAATACGAAAACCTTCTGAGAGAAGACAAACCCTATTGGGCTTGTCTTATCATGGCGGAAGGTTGACTAAGACTTGTCTACGAGATTAATTTTAGGGAATTTTAAATTAAAAATACAATTCTATGTTCAAGGATATAATTATTATGTGAAATGGGACTTCAGAAAAGTTTGACCCCCACGTTCTAAAAATAGTATATGACCCGAATGGGCTGTGACGTTTTAAGGGTCTTAGAAATGACAATCACTATAGCTGAATGGCGTAATGTGGCAGTATATTAGTGACAGCCCCCCCCTTTTACACACACACACACACGCCACCATTCAGACTGATGTACAGAAGATGTTAGTACATTATCTGTCATTGTAGGATTTACTCATGGGAAATTAGGGAATATTTCAAGTGAAAGCAAATTTGAAATGTGAGGGAGGCCAATCTAAAACGACATTCCAGTATTGTACCAACTTTAAATTCAACTGTAAACTTTTCTTCGCTAAGTGGGGACAGTATTTTAACAGTATTTTAACAGTATTTTAGTGATTTATTTGAATTGTCATCGGGTACAATACACTGGCCCTGGAATACTAATTAAATTCATGTTAATTTTAGATTATGATATAATAATACATATATTTAGAAGTATATAAATGTTTTAAATTTGTGGCAAGATATAAAACATTCCTTCATTTCTTCTGAAAGTCTTTTCTCAATGACTGAATATGAAAGATGTGACTTCTTTGCTCCGTTACAACAGCCTAAGTCTTCCGCCTTCTCCGTTCCCTTGTCCTCCCCTCCGCCCCCGCCCGCCAAGCTTTCCCTCCACAGCGATCAACGCTTCAACGCGACCTTCCATACCCTCCCCCCTCCCTGTTCACCCGAGAAGGGTTCACGGCCCGGTCAGTGAGCGAGTCGGGAGTTGGGACCCCGGGCTTCGGCTCCAGTCAATGTCCGTTAAATTACCAGGCTCCACAGCGAGGTGCGCGGCGCTATCACTGCTATTCACCGATGTTCCGCAGCATTTGTCACGTCAGCGACTGACGCCTGGGCAAGCTGTTGTTAGCAAACGATACCTCCTCAAAGAGACAAAAGGAACAAACAAAAAAAAAGTAAAGAAAGGAAAAGAAGAGCCTCTTTTGACGTCATTTTTCTTACTACAGTTTCTGAAAAATAATAACAATAGTCTTTTAAGCATGACATGATTTCAACAAGAAAAAATAGCGATTGAGCACAGGATTCACAGACGGCGGCCCCAGTCTTTGTTCAAGCCCCTGATTCTTTCATTTTGTGTTGAGCCGAGTACAGCCGTCATGACACCACCGGGCACCGGGCCAGTCCGACACGGGAGCGGAATGTTGCCCGAATTTCATCGGTCGTGCCCAGACAAAGTCCAACCTCGGCCCTGGCCGGGACGACATGCATTTATCAGTAGACTTTTGGTAAGAAGGCAAGAGAGATTCAAAAAGGCGGCCCGCCATATTTGTAAAAAAAAATTTTTTCGCTGACGCCGCAATGGTTGTTCATGGGTCTCCTTCTTGAACGCCGCGTGCGATTCACGGCCATTCGTAGTTGTGTAGTTGTTTTCTGTTTTACAGATTTTCTTCTACGTCTGCCCCACGTGCACAGACCCATGACTTCAGTGAACTATGCATTGGCGACAGGAAACCAAATCACGCGTTCAAAAAACAACAAAAAACAGCATGAAATCCGACATTGGAATAATCCAGATCTTCGCGCTGTTTTGTGACCAGAGTGAAGTATGGAAAGACCGGAAAAGTGCTATTCGGAAAATGACATATGGTTAAACATACTTTTTTCATTTACTAAAAGTGGTGTGCTGCTTTTGCTGGCGTTCATGTATTTTCTGACACGACAAAATTAACTATGTAGCCAAATTCTTGGTTTGCTCAAACAGTGGATATTGCAATTCGCTTGATTGCATTCATTACAAAAAAAGTAAATGAAATGGAAACTACAGGAAGTTGCTCCGCAGTGCGGTGAGCAAGCACAAAACTAAAAGGTACGGACTCTTTCTTTCACATAATATATCAATCTTCTATTAATTACTCCAATGGGTGAAATAAGAAACACCCATTGTCTTATTTAACTGCTGGTGAATTTGTGAAGTATTTCAAACATATTCACAAAGGTTTTCCACATTCTCGAAGTGTTTCTAAAATTCACATGAAAATTGTGAATGAATATCTGTCCACGTCACCACTTCAATAAAAACAACATGAAAATTGTGTATTTATGACATTGCCATCATGATTGCATGCAGAGTTATGTGCAGAATCGTATCTATTTCATATGGGGCCTAAACATTTAAGAGTTGTCTCATATTAGATCATTATTGTGCAGTTATATTTAATAATGCGCGATATTTTATTCAAGGGAGAGAACTTCTTTTCCACTGTTCATTTATTTGATTAAATCTCTGGGTCATAGAATTAATAGAAAATAAATATAATTTCGGTGAATGTTTAATACCGATAGGGCCCCTGGTTTTAGTTTAATAATCACTGGGTGGGCCCCTGCTTGTAGTTAATTAGGGGTCTCCTGCCCCTAGTTGTGGGTGGACCTCTGTAGTTATAACATGGCCCCTAGTTGGCCTCTTAAGAAGGAAGCTTCTTTTGTTTCTCATAAATCGATTCAGCATTGTAAGCTATGAACCCGCTTTCCACTTGGGTAACTTAGATGAAATGCTAAAACTATGCTGTGTCCTAGTTAAAGACGTGTGTGGTAGAGATAGACATGTACATTGGTGTCAATAATTTAAACAAAAATCATAAGACTGCCAAGATCATACGCCTGCCAAGATCATACGCCATGTTTTGTTTTATAATAAAAATGAGCGGGAATCATTCTAGGACCTCCGTCTCTTCACAAGAAGTAAAATGACCTTCCTTGGCCATTGGCTAACCCCCCCAACCCCTTTTTTCCCTCCAAGTTTGCTCTTTGACAGAACAATCATCTGATTCCAACAGGATTGCAATGAAATCAATGCTTGAATTTGACCTAAAACAAATGATACAATACTGAAAACTTAAACATTGGTAGTTAGGAGTCTGTTAAACCGTCTTGGTGGGGAAAAATGGACGCTTGATGATTAACGACGCCATATATGTGCCGGAAAGGCCACACTGCCAGGCGCATGCGCGGATGTACTTGCTGTCATAATTGTATAGGAAAGAAGAAGTGAATGACTGAAAAGAAAACCAATCAATTTTTAAAACACTAAATAAAACAAAATTGTTTTAAAATACTGGAAAAAACGGAATCGTTTTATAGATCATGTTTGAACGAACGGCCGAGTCGTGTTAGTTCGTAGACAGTTTTGATTATATCACAACAATCCTATCACCAATCCTATCACCAATCCTTTCAATTACTTTTCAAAGTATCTGCGTGTGCCGTGTCCGGGAAAAGATCCAATTTTTTTTATTAGTTGTATCCTCCCAACACGATGTCGTGGGGTCATAAGGTTAACGACACCCCTGACCTCAGGTCAAAAGTCACGAATCGTGCGACTCTCTTATTGATAGCATGCGAGGTCCTGTAGTTTTTATCTTGGACGTGTCCTATTATAATAACGGGTTTGTAAAGGAGTTATGTAGCTTGTTGACACAACGATTCTCATTCTATCATAGTATGACTCTATTGTAAAATTATATAGATATTTATTCGTGTTTGAAACGCTTTATGTTAATACATTTAATTTTTAAGTGGAGAAAAATTTTGAACCCAAAAGACAAAAAACGTAATCGCTACCAGTGCGCATGGCTTGGTCCTGTGATTAATTAGAGCAATTGTAATTAATTATATCCTCATTTTATGTTACTTTTTGGTGAGGTTACATCCAAATATCGATGTACAGCTATGACGCAATGAAGGAAAAAAATACTTAAAAATGGAGGGAGGGAGGGAGTGGAGTATAACGAAAGTGAGAGAAATGGAGGGAGGGGGTGGAGTATAACGAAAGTGATAGAAATGGAGGGAGGTGGTGAAGTATAACGAAAGTGATAGAAATGGAGGGAGGGAGTGGAGTATAACGAAAGTGATAGAAATGGAGGGAGGTGGTGGAGTATAACGAAAGTGATAGAAATGGAGGGAGGTGGTGGAGTATAACGAAAGTGATAGAAATGGAGGGAGGTGGTGGAGTATAACGAAAGTGATAGAAATGGAGGGAGGTGGTGGAGTATAACGAAAGTGATAGAAATGGAGGGAGGTGGTGGAGTATAACGAAAGTGATAGAAATGGAGGAAGGGGGTGGAGTATAACGAAAGTGAGAGAAATGGAGGGGGGGGGCGGAGTATAGCGAAAGTGAGTCCAAAATGAAATGACAATGAAACGCTTCCTTCAGTGTGTCTGTGGGGGGGGGGCGGAGATAGGCCTTTCAGTGGAGGTGGCAGCGGGTCGTCTTGTTTCCCCGATCCTCAGATAAACAGGGAAGGCTTTCGGGCGCTAGACTAATCATTAGTCTAATGCGGGATCTTCCATTGTCTTCGGTGTTGGTAAAGATAGTAAAGTTAGTCAAGTTAGTCAATTTAGTCAAGTCCGGGACTCGGGTCAGAACACTTCCCGTTTTTTGTTAAAAACAAACAAACAGACTAGATAAATAAGACTTAAAAACATAACAATGGAGTGATGATATTATGAGTGTGAAAGGACGTGTGTTTGTTGTGTGCATAAACCAACGGAAATCGACAGAAACCCATAGTTAATATCGCTGTTGTGTCAGAGGCGTAGCAAAGGGGGTGGCATGGATACATATGTCTCTGATCTCAAAATATCATCACTATGCCTACGCCTCTGTTTTAAGGTTTGGGACGCCTATGATATGCTGTTTGTATATGTCAGATATATTTGAAATTATGAGTTGGAGTACCTAGGGACGGTTTTGATGTTTTGGTTCGGTTACTTTCTAATTCTTTCGCCCCAGGTTTTTTCAGTAAGTCGATGCTAATGTTAAGTTTCTGGAATTATCTGAAAGTATGGCATGCTTAGGATGTTTAAAAGATCTAGATTTCTACTTTATATTTATTAAGTCAGCACTTCACAACTTTGGTCAACTAAGCTCTTACTTACAGTTAATGTATTCAATTGTTAGACTTGATAATAACGCTGACGACTAACAAACAATCTCTATATCAGTAATAATTTACGCGGTATATCAGTTTAATAGACAAAATGTCAAGTTGCAGTTATTTTTCGAGGAAAAAAAAATTTCAAGGGGGCCAACCATTTTCCAAATTCTTCAAGAAAGAGTTACCCCCCTCTCACTGTTTATTCCGCACTGGTTAATTGGGAATGCGCTAAAACATGCCAGGTAGATGGTCTGTAATCAATATTTCAAGGTTAAGTGTTACAGTGATGGTCAGTACAGCTGGCCGGTCGGTCAGCACAAGTTCAACTGTGTGTCAAAGTGTGTTGAAAAGGTTGATACCTTCAGGGCTGGCGGCCACTACCTGGTCATCGACCAAATGTGCTGACCCCGGCGGGGGGGGGTCATAGAGCGGACAGTACACTTCCCTTCAATGACCTGGCAAAATGGTCTTGGGTCTCAATGGTTCAGTCACAGGTGAACACTGGGGTCTATCATCTTTGACTTCATAGTAAGCATGTAGGTCCCCAAAAGTAAGGCATTACACATGGATGACGTTGTACTGAGTCAGTTAAGTTAGAAGACCTGGGATTGAAGATCCCTTTGTTTTGTGTGTGCGGAGGGGGCGATGTGGCTAGTTGCTTTCCAACCATGTTCAGAATGTGTCACACTCACAACAAAAAGTTAACGAGAATTGAGACCAATTTTATGTATGAGACCAATTCTATGTTTGAGACCAATTCTATGTATGAGACCAATTTTATGTATGAGACTAATTCTATAATATGTATGAGACCAATTCTATGTTTGAGACCAATTCTATGTTTGAGACCAATTCTATGTATGAGACCATTTGTATGTATGAGACCATTTGATTGTATGAGACCATTTCTATGTATGAGACCAATTCTATGTATGAGTCTGTTGTTAGATTGATTCCATGTACAAGGTTGTTTTCTAAGTATTGTTCCATCTGACATTGATTCTAGTTAGGATTTACCATTTGGATAACAAAGCACCTCACTGAGACTCTCTTCCCTCACCTCACTGAGACCCTCTTCTCTCACCTCACTGAGCTCTCACCTCACTGAGACTCTCTTCTCTCACCTCACTGAGACTCTCTTCTCTCACCTCACTGAGACTCTCTTCCCTCACCTCACTGAGACTCTCTTCTCTCACCTCACTGAGACTCTCTTCCTCACCTCACTGAGACTCTCTTCTCTCACCTCACTGAGACTCTCTTCCCTCACCTCACGGAGACTCTCTTCTCTCACCTCACTGAGACTCTCTTCTCTCACCTCACTGAGACTCTCTTCTCTCACCTCACTGAGACTCTCTTCCCTCACCTCACGGAGACTCTCTTCTCTCACCTCACTGAGACTCTCTTCCCTCACCTCACTGAGACTCTCTTCCCTCACCTCACTGAGACTCTCTTCTCTCACCTCACTGAGACTCTCTTCTCTCACCTCACTGAGACTCTCTTCCCTCACCTCACTGAGACTCTCTTCTCTCACCTCACTGAGACTCTCTTCCCTCACCTCACTGAGACTCTCTTCTCTCACCTCACTGAGACTCTCTTCCTCACCTCACTGAGACTCTCTTCCCTCACCTCACTGAGACTCTCTTCTCTCACCTCACTGAGACTCTCTTCTCTCACCTCACTGAGACTCTCTTCTCTCACCTCACTGAGACTCTCTTCTCTCACCTCACTGAGACTCTCTTCTCTCACCTCACTGAGACTCTCTTCCCTCACCTCACTGAGACTCTCTTCTCTCACCTCACTGAGACTCTCTTCCCTCACCTCACTGAGACTCTCTTCCTCACCTCACTGAGACTCTCTTCTCTCACCTCACTGAGACTCTCTTCCCTCACCTCACTGAGACTCTCTTCTCTCACCTCACTGAGACTCTCTTCTCTCACCTCACTGAGACTCTCTTCTCTCACCTCACTGAGACTCTCTTCCTCACCTCACTGAGCTCTCTCACCTCACTGAGACTCTCTTCTCTCACCTCACTGAGACTCTCTTCTCTCACCTCACTGAGACTCTCTTCCCTCACCTCACTGAGCTCTCACCTCACTGAGACTCTCTTCTCTCACCTCACTGAGACTCTCTTCCCTCACCTCACTGAGACTCTCTCCTCACCTCACTGAGACTCTCTTCTCTCACCTCACTGAGACTCTCTTCCCTCACCTCACTGAGCTCTCACCTCACTGAGACTCTCTTCTCTCACCTCACTGAGACTCTCTTCCCTCACCTCACTGAGCTCTCACCTCACTGAGACTCTCTTCTCTCACCTCACTGAGACTCTCTTCTCTCACCTCACTGAGCTCTCACCTCACTGAGACTCTCTTCTCTCACCTCACTGAGACTCTCTTCTCTCACCTCACTGAGACTCTCTTCTCTCACCTCACTGAGCTCTCACCTCACTGAGACTCTCTTCTCTCACCTCACTGAGACTCTCTTCCTCACCTCACTGAGCTCTCACCTCACTGAGACTCTCTTCTCTCACCTCACTGAGACTCTCTTCTCTCACCTCACTGAGCTCTCTCACCTCACTGAGACTCTCTTCTCTCACCTCACTGAGCTCTCTTCACCTCACTGAGACTCTCTTCTCTCACCTCACTGAGACTCTCTTCTCTCACCTCACTGAGACTCTCTTCTCTCACCTCACTGAGACTCTCTTCTCTCACCTCACTGAGACTCTCTTCTCTCACCTCACTGAGACTCTCTTCTCTCACCTCACTGAGCTCTCTCACCTCACTGAGACTCTCTTCTCTCACCTCACTGAGACTCTCTTCTCTCACCTCACTGAGACTCTCTTCTCTCACCTCACTGAGACTCTCTTCTCTCACCTCACTGAGACTCTCTTCTCTCACCTCACTGAGACTCTCTTCTCTCACCTCACTGAGACTCTCTTCTCTCACCTCACTGAGACTCTCTTCTCTCACCTCACTGAGACTCTCTTCTCTCACCTCACTGAGACTCTCTTCTCTCACCTCACTGAGACTCTCTTCTCTCACCTCACTGAGCTCTCACCTCACTGAGACTCTCTTCTCTCACCTCACTGAGACTCTCTTCTCTCACCTCACTGAGACTCTCTTCCCTCACCTCACTGAGACTCTCTTCTCTCACCTCACTGAGCTCTCACCTCACTGAGACTCTCTTCTCTCACCTCACTGAGACTCTCTTCTCTCACCTCACTGAGACTCTCTTCTCTCACCTCACTGAGACTCTCTTCTCTCACCTCACTGAGACTCTCTTCTCTCACCTCACTGAGACTCTCTTCTCTCACCTCACTGAGACTCTCTTCTCTCACCTCACTGAGACTCTCTTCTCTCACCTCACTGAGACTCTCTTCTCTCACCTCACTGAGACTCTCTTCTCTCACCTCACTGAGACTCTCTTCTCTCACCTCACTGAGACTCTCTTCTCTCACCTCACTGAGACTCTCTTCTCTCACCTCACTGAGACTCTCTTCTCTCACCTCACTGAGACTCTCTTCTCTCACCTCACTGAGACTCTCTTCTCTCACCTCACTGAGACTCTCTTCTCTCACCTCACTGAGCTCTCACCTCACTGAGACTCTCTTCTCTCACCTCACTGAGCTCTCTCTCACCTCACTGAGACTCTCTTCTCTCACCTCACTGAGCTCTCACCTCACTGAGACTCTCTTCCCTCACCTCACTGAGACTCTCTTCTCTCACCTCACTGAGACTCTCTTCTCTCACCTCACTGAGACTCTCTTCTCTCACCTCACTGAGACTCTCTTCTCTCACCTCACTGAGACTCTCTTCTCTCACCTCACTGAGACTCACTTCCCTCACC
The DNA here is from genome assembly GCA_944989445.1 of Ampullaceana balthica. Classification (NCBI taxonomy): domain Eukaryota; kingdom Metazoa; phylum Mollusca; class Gastropoda; family Lymnaeidae; genus Ampullaceana; species Ampullaceana balthica. The sequence continues at coordinate 102,790 of CALYLW010000370.1, read as the reverse complement.
TCACTGAGCTCTCACCTCACTGAGACTCTCTTCTCTCACCTCACTGAGACTCTCTTCCCTCACCTCACTGAGACTCTCTTCTCTCACCTCACTGAGACTCTCTTCCCTCACCTCACTGAGACTCTCTTCTCTCACCTCACTGAGACTCTCTTCCCTCACCTCACTGAGACTCTCTTCTCTCACCTCACTGAGACTCTCTTCCCTCACCTCACTGAGACTCTCTTCTCTCACCTCACTGAGACTCTCTTCTCTCACCTCACTGAGACTCACTTCCCTCACCTCACTGAGCTCTCACCTCACTGAGACTCTCTTCTCTCACCTCACTGAGACTCTCTTCTCTCACCTCACTGAGACTCTCTTCTCTCACCTCACTGAGACTCTCTTCTCTCACCTCACTGAGACTCTCTTCTCTCACCTCACTGAGACTCACTTCTCCTCACCTCACTGAGCTCTCACCTCACTGAGACTCTCTTCTCTCACCTCACTGAGACTCTCTTCTCTCACCTCACTGAGACTCTCTTCTCTCACCTCACTGAGACTCTCTTCTCTCACCTCACTGAGACTCTCTTCTCTCACCTCACTGAGACTCTCTTCCCTCACCTCACTGAGACTCTCTTCTCTCACCTCACTGAGACTCTCTTCTCTCACCTCACTGAGACTCCTTCCCTCACCTCACTGAGCTCTCACCTCACTGAGACTCTCTTCTCTCACCTCACTGAGACTCTCGCCTCACTGAGACTCTCTTCCCTCACCTCACTGAGACTCTCTTCTCTCACCTCACTGAGACTCTTCTCTCACCTCACTGAGACTCTCTTCTCTCACCTCACTGAGACTCACTTCCTCACCTCACTGAGCTCTCACCTCACTGAGACTCTCTTCTCTCACCTCACTGAGACTCTCTTCTCTCACCTCACTGAGACTCACTTCCCTCACCTCACTGAGCTCTCACCTCACTGAGACTCTCTTCTCTCACCTCACTGAGACTCTCTTCTCTCACCTCACTGAGCTCTCACCTCACTGAGACGCTCTTCTCTCACCTCACTGAGACTCTCTTCTCTCACCTCACTGAGACTCTCTTCTCTCACCTCACTGAGACTCTCTTCTCTCACCTCACTGACTCTCTTCTCTCACCTCACTGAGACTCTCTTCTCTCACCTCACTGGACTCTCTTCTCTCACCTCACTGAGACGCTCTTCTCTCACCTCACTGAGACTCTCTTCTCTCACCTCACTGAGACTCTCTTCTCTCACCTCACTGACTCTCTTCTCTCACCTCACTGAGACTCTCTTCTCTCACCTCACTGACTCTCTTCTCTCACCTCACTGAGACTCTCTTCTCTCACCTCACTGACTCTCTTCTCTCACCTCACTGAGACTCTCTTCTCTCACCTCACTGACTCTCTTCTCTCACCTCACTGAGACTCTCTTCTCTCACCTCACTGAGACTCTCTTCTCTCACCTCACTGAGACTCTCTTCTCTCACCTCACTGACTCTCTTCTCTCACCTCACTGAGACTCTCTTCTCTCACCTCACTGAGACTCTCTTCTCTCACCTCACTGAGACTCTCTTCTCTCACCTCACTGAGACTCTCTTCTCTCACCTCACTGAGACTCTCTTCTCTCACCTCACTGAGACTCTCTTCCCTCACCTCACTGAGACTCTCTTCTCTCACCTCACTGAGACTCTCTGCTCTCACCTCACTGAGACTCTCTTCTCTCACCTCACGGAGACTCTCTTCTCTCACCTCACTGAGACTCTCTTCCCTCACCTCACTGAGACTCTCTTCTCTCACCTCACTGAGACTCTCTGCTCTCACCTCACTGAGACTCTCTTCTCTCACCTCACTGAGACTCTCTTCTCTCACCTCACTGAGACTCTCTTCCCTCACCTCACTGAGACTCTCTTCCCTCACCTCACTGAGACTCTCTTCTCTCACCTCACTGAGACTCTCTTCTCTCACCTCACTGAGACTCTCTTCTCTCACCTCACTGATACTCTCTTCTCTCACCTCACTGAGACTCTCTTCCCTCACCTCACTGAGACTCTCTTCTCTCACCTCACTGAGCTCTCACCTCACTGAGACTCTCTTCCCTCACCTCACTGAGACTCTCTTCCCTCACCTCACTGAGACTCTCTTCTCTCACCTCACTGAGACTCTCTTCTCTCACCTCACTGAGACTCTCTTCTCTCACCTCACTGATACTCTCTTCTCTCACCTCACTGAGACTCTCTTCTCTCACCTCACTGAGACCCTCTTCTCTCACCTCACTGAGCTCTCACCTCACTGAGACTCTCTTCCCTCACCTCACTGAGACTCTCTTCTCTCACCTCACTGAGACTCTCTTCTCTCACCTCACTGAGACTCTCTTCTCTCACCTCACTGAGACTCTCTTCTCTCACCTCACTGATACTCTCTTCTCTCACCTCACTGAGACTCTCTTCTCTCACCTCACTGAGACCCTCTTCTCTCACCTCACTGAGCTCTCACCTCACTGAGACTCTCTTCCCTCACCTCACTGAGACTCTCTTCTCTCACCTCACTGAGACTCTCTTCCCTCACCTCACTGAGACTCTCTTCTCTCACCTCACTGAGACTCTCTTCTCTCACCTCACTGAGACTCTTCTCTCACCTCACTGAGACTCTCTTCTCTCACCTCACTGAGACTCTCTTCTCTCACCTCACTGAGACTCTCTTCCCTCACCTCACTGAGACCCTCTTCTCTCACCTCACTGAGACTCTCTTCCCTCACCTCACTGAGACCTCTTCTCTCACCTCACTGAGCTCTCACCTCACTGAGACTCTCTTCTCTCACCTCACTGAGCTCCTCACCTCACTGAGACTCTCTTCTCTCACCTCACTGAGACTCTCTTCTCTCACCTCACTGAGACTCTCTTCTCTCACCTCACTGAGACTCTCTTCTCTCACCTCACTGAGACTCTCTTCTCTCACCTCACTGAGACTCTCTTCTCTCACCTCACTGAGACTCTCTTCTCTCACCTCACTGAGACTCTCTTCTCTCACCTCACTGAGACTCTCTTCTCTCACCTCACTGAGACTCTCTTCCTCACCTCACTGAGCTCTCACCTCACTGAGACTCTCTTCTCTCACCTCACTGAGACTCTCACCTCACTGAGACTCTCTTCCCTCACCTCACTGAGACTCTCTTCTCTCACCTCACTGAGACTCTCTTCTCTCACCTCACTGAGACTCTCTTCTCTCACCTCACTGAGACTCTCTTCTCTCACCTCACTGAGACTCTCCTCACCTCACTGAGACTCTCTTCTCTCACCTCACTGAGACTCTCTTCTCTCACCTCACTGAGACTCTCTTCTCTCACCTCACTGAGACTCACTTCTCTCACCTCACTGAGCTCTCACCTCACTGAGACTCTCTTCTCTCACCTCACTGAGACTCTCTTCTCTCACCTCACTGAGACTCTCTTCTCTCACCTCACTGAGACTCTCTTCTCTCACCTCACTGAGACTCTCTCTCACCTCACTGAGACTCTCTTCTCTCACCTCACTGAGACTCTCTTCTCTCACCTCACTGAGACTCTCTTCTCTCACCTCACTGAGCTCTCTCACCTCACTGAGACTCTCTTCTCTCACCTCACTGAGACTCTCTTCTCTCACCTCACTGAGACTCTCTTCTCTCACCTCACTGAGACTCTCTTCTCTCACCTCACTGAGACTCTCTTCTCTCACCTCACTGAGACTCTCTTCTCTCACCTCACTGAGACTCTCTTCTCTCACCTCACTGAGACTCTCTTCTCTCACCTCACTGAGACTCTCTTCTCTCACCTCACTGAGACTCTCTTCTCTCACCTCACTGAGACTCTCTTCTCTCACCTCACTGAGACTCTCTTCTCTCACCTCACTGAGACTCTCTTCTCTCACCTCACTGAGACTCTCTTCTCTCACCTCACTGAGACTCTCTTCTCTCACCTCACTGACTCTCTTCTCTCACCTCACTGAGACTCTCTTCTCTCACCTCACTGAGACTCTCTTCTCTCACCTCACTGAGACTCTCTTCTCTCACCTCACTGAGACTCTCTTCTCTCACCTCACTGAGACTCTCTTCTCTCACCTCACTGAGACTCTCTTCTCTCACCTCACTGAGACTCTCTTCTCTCACCTCACTGAGACTCTCTTCTCTCACCTCACTGAGACTCTCTTCTCTCACCTCACTGAGACTCTCTTCTCTCACCTCACTGAGACTCTCTTCTCTCACCTCACTGAGACTCTCTTCTCTCACCTCACTGAGACTCTCTTCTCTCACCTCACTGAGACTCTCTCTCACCTCACTGAGACTCTCTTCCTCACCTCACTGAGACTCTCTTCTCTCACCTCACTGAGACTCTCTTCTCTCACCTCACTGAGACTCTCTTCTCTCACCTCACTGAGACTCTCTTCTCTCACCTCACTGAGACTCTCTTCTCTCACCTCACTGAGACTCTCTTCTCTCACCTCACTGAGACTCTCTTCTCTCACCTCACTGAGACTCTCTTCTCTCACCTCACTGAGACTCTCTTCTCTCACCTCACTGAGACTCTCTTCTCTCACCTCACTGAGACTCTCTTCCCTCACCTCACTGAGACTCTCTTCTCTCACCTCACTGAGACTCTCTTCTCTCACCTCACTGAGACTCTCTTCTCTCACCTCACTGAGACTCTCTTCTCTCACCTCACTGAGACTCTCTTCTCTCACCTCACTGAGACTCTCTTCTCTCACCTCACTGAGCTCTCACCTCACTGAGACTCTCTTCCCTCACCTCACTGAGACTCTCTTCTCTCACCTCACTGAGACTCTCTTCTCTCACCTCACTGAGACTCTCTTCTCTCACCTCACTGAGACTCTCTTCTCTCACCTCACTGAGACTCTCTTCTCTCACCTCACTGAGACTCTCTTCTCTCACCTCACTGAGACTCTCTTCTCTCACCTCACTGAGCTCTCTCACCTCACTGAGACTCTCTTCCTCACCTCACTGAGACTCTCTTCTCTCACCTCACTGAGACTCTCTTCTCTCACCTCACTGAGACTCTCTTCTCTCACCTCACTGAGACTCTCTTCTCTCACCTCACTGAGACTCTCTTCTCTCACCTCACTGAGACTCTCTTCTCTCACCTCACTGAGACCTCTTCTCTCACCTCACTGAGCTCTCACCTCACTGAGACTCTCTTCTCTCACCTCACTGAGACTCTCTTCTCTCACCTCACTGAGACTCTCTTCTCTCACCTCACTGAGACTCTCTTCTCTCACCTCACTGAGACTCTCTTCTCTCACCTCACTGAGACTCTCTTCTCTCACCTCACTGAGACTCTCTTCTCTCACCTCACTGAGACTCTCTTCTCTCACCTCACTGAGACTCTCTTCTCTCACCTCACTGAGACTCTCTTCTCTCACCTCACTGAGACTCTCTTCTCTCACCTCACTGAGACCCTCTTCTCTCACCTCACTGAGCTCTCACCTCACTGAGACTCTCTTCTCTCACCTCACTGAGACTCTCTTCTCTCACCTCACTGAGACTCTCTTCTCTCACCTCACTGAGACTCTCTTCTCTCACCTCACTGAGACTCTCTTCTCTCACCTCACTGAGACTCTCTTCTCTCACCTCACTGAGACTCTCTTCTCTCACCTCACTGAGACTCTCTTCTCTCACCTCACTGAGACTCTCTTCTCTCACCTCACTGAGACTCTCTTCTCTCACCTCACTGAGACTCTCTTCTCTCACCTCACTGAGACTCTCTTCTCTCACCTCACTGAGACTCTCTTCTCTCACCTCACTGAGACTCTCTTCTCTCACCTCACTGAGACTCTCTTCTCTCACCTCACTGAGACTCTCTTCTCTCACCTCACTGAGACTCTCTTCTCTCACCTCACTGAGACTCTCTTCTCTCACCTCACTGAGACTCTCTTCTCTCACCTCACTGAGACTCTCTTCTCTCACCTCACTGAGACACACTTCCCTCACCTCACTGAGCTCTCACCTCACTGAGACTCTCTTCTCTCACCTCACTGAGACGCTCTTCTCTCACCTCAATGAGACGCTCTTCTCTCACCTCACTGAGACTCACTTCTCTCACCTCACTGAGCTCTCACCTCACTGAGACTCTCTTCTCTCACCTCACTGAGACTCACTTCTCTCACCTCACTGAGACTCTCTTCTCTCACCTCACTGAGCTCTCACCTCACTGAGACTCACTTCTCTCACCTCACTGAGCTCTCACCTCACTGAGACTCTCTTCTCTCACCTCACTGAGCTCTCACCTCACTGAGACGCTCTTCTCTCACCTCACTGAGCTCTCACCTCACTGAGACTCTCTTCTCTCACCTCACTGAGACTCACTTCTCTCACCTCACTGAGACTCTCTTCTCTCACCTCACTGAGCTCTCACCTCACTGAGACTCACTTCTCTCATCTCACTGAGCTCTCACCTCACTGAGACTCTCTTCTCTCACCTCACTGAGCTCTCACCTCACTGAGACGCTCTTCTCTCACCTCACTGAGCTCTCACCTCACTGAGACGCTCTTCTCTCACCTCACTGAGACTCACTTCTCTCACCTCACTGAGCTCTCACCTCACTGAGACTCTCTTCTCTCACCTCACTGAGACTCTCTTCTCTCACCTCACTGAGCTCTCACCTCACTGAGACTCACTTCTCTCACCTCACTGAGCTCTCACCTCACTGAGACTCTCTTCTCTCACCTCACTGAGCTCTCACCTCACTGAGACGCTCTTCTCTCACCTCACTGAGCTCTCACCTCACTGAGACGCTCTTCTCTCACCTCACTGAGACTCACTTCTCTCACCTCACTGAGCTCTCACCTCACTGAGACTCTCTTCTCTCACCTCACTGAGACTCTCTTCTCTCACCTCACTGAGCTCTCACCTCACTGAGACGCTCTTTTCTCACCTCAATGAGACGCTCTTCTCTCACCTCACTGAGACTCTCTTCTCTCACCTCACTGAGCTCTCACCTCACTGAGACGCTCTTCTCTCACCTCAATGAGACGCTCTTCTCTCACCTCACTGAGACCCTCTTCTCTCACCTCACTGAGACTCTCTTCTCTCACCTCACTGACTCTCTTCTCTCACCTCACTGAGACCCTCTTCTCTCACCTCACTGAGACTCTCTTCTCTCACCTCACTGAGACTCTCTTCTCTCACCTCACTGAGACCCTCTTCTCTCACCTCACTGAGACCCTCTTCTCTCACCTCACTGAGACTCTCTTCTCTCACCTCACTGATACTCTCTTCTCTCACCTCACTGAGACTCTCTTCCCTCACCTCACTGAGACTCTCTTCTCTCACCTCACTGAGACCCTCTTCTCTCACCTCACTGAGACTCTCTTCTCTCACCTCACTGAGACTCTCTTCTCTCACCTCACTGATACTCTCTTCTCTCACCTCACTGAGCTCTCACCTCACTGAGACTCTCTTCTCTCACCTCACTGAGACTCCTTCCCTCACCTCACTGAGCTCTCACCTCACTGAGACTCCTTCCCTCACCTCACTGAGCTCTCACCTCACTGAGACTCTCTTCTCTCACCTCACTGAGCTCTCACCTCACTGAGACTCTCTTCTCTCACCTCACTGAGACTCTCTTCTCTCACCTCACTGAGCTCTCACCTAAATGAGCTCTCACCTCACTGAGACTCTCTTCTCTCACCTCACTGAGCTCTCACCTCACTGAAACTCTCTTCCCTCACCTCACTGAGACTCTCTTCTCTCACCTCACTGTGACTCTCTTCTCTCACCTCACTGAGACTCTCTTCTCTCACCTCATTGAGACTCTGTTCTCTCACCTCACTGAGACTCTCTTCTCTCACCTCACTGAGACTCTCTTCTCTCACCTCATTGAGACCCTCTTCTCTCACCTCACTGAGACTCTCTTCCCTCACCTCACTGAGACTCTCTTCTCTCACCTCACTGAGACCCTCTTCTCTCACCTCACTGAGACTCTCTTCCCTCACCTCACTGAGCATCTCTTCTCTCACCTCACCGAGACTCTTCTCTCACCTCACTGACTCTCTTCTCTCACCTCACTGAGACTCTCTTCTCTCACCTCACTGACTCTCTTCTCTCACCTCACTGAGACTCTCTTCTCTCACCTCACTGACTCTCTTCTCTCACCTCACTGAGACTCTCTTCTCTCACCTCACTGACTCTCTTCTCTCACCTCACTGAGACTCTCTTCTCTCACCTCACTGAGACTCTCTTCTCTCACCTCACTGAGACTCTCTTCTCTCACCTCACTGAGACTCTCTTCTCTCACCTCACTGAGACTCTCTTCTCTCACCTCACTGAGACTCTCTTCTCTCACCTCACTGAGACTCTCTTCTCTCACCTCACTGAGCTCTCTTCTCTCACCTCACTGAGACTCTTCTCTCACCTCACTGACTCTCTTCTCTCACCTCACTGAGACTCTCTTCTCTCACCTCACTGACTCTCTTCTCTCACCTCACTGAGACTCTCTTCTCTCACCTCACTGACTCTCTTCTCTCACCTCACTGAGACTCTCTTCTCTCACCTCACTGACTCTCTTCTCTCACCTCACTGAGACTCTCTTCTCTCACCTCACTGACTCTCTTCTCTCACCTCACTGAGACTCTCTTCTCTCACCTCACTGACTCTCTTCTCTCACCTCACTGAGACTCTCTTCTCTCACCTCACTGAGACTCTCTTCTCTCACCTCACTGAGACTCTCTTCTCTCACCTCACTGAGACTCTCTTCTCTCACCTCACTGAGACTCTCTTCTCTCACCTCACTGAGACTCTCTTCTCTCACCTCACTGAGACTCTCTTCTCTCACCTCACTGAGACTCTCTTCTCTCACCTCACTGAGACTCTTCTCTCACCTCACTGAGACTCTCTTCTCTCACCTCACTGAGACTCTCTTCTCTCACCTCACTGAGACTCTCTTCTCTCACCTCACTGAGACTCTCTTCTCTCACCTCACTGAGACTCTCTTCTCTCACCTCACTGAGACTCTCTTCTCTCACCTCACTGAGACTCTCTTCTCTCACCTCACTGAGACTCTCTTCTCTCACCTCACTGAGACTCTCTTCTCTCACCTCACTGAGACTCTCTTCTCTCACCTCACTGAGACTCTCTTCTCTCACCTCACTGAGACTCTCTTCTCTCACCTCACTGAGACTCTCTTCTCTCACCTCACTGAGACTCTCTTCTCTCACCTCACTGAGACTCTCTTCTCTCACCTCACTGAGACTCTCTTCTCTCACCTCACTGAGACTCTCTTCTCTCACCTCACTGAGACTCTCTTCTCTCACCTCACTGAGACTCTCTTCTCTCACCTCACTGAGACTCTCTTCTCTCACCTCACTGAGACTCTCTTCTCTCACCTCACTGAGACTCTCTTCTCTCACCTCACTGAGACTCTCTTCTCTCACCTCACTGAGACTCTCTTCTCTCACCTCACTGAGACTCTCTTCTCTCACCTCACTGAGACTCTCTTCTCTCACCTCACTGAGACTCTCTTCTCTCACCTCACTGAGCTCTCTCTCACCTCACTGAGACTCTCTTCTCTCACCTCACTGAGACTCTCTTCTCTCACCTCACTGAGACTCTCTTCTCTCACCTCACTGAGACTCTCTTCTCTCACCTCACTGAGACTCTCTTCTCTCACCTCACTGAGACTCTTCTCTCACCTCACTGAGCTCTCTCACCTCACTGAGACTCTCTTCTCTCACCTCACTGAGACTCTCTTCTCTCACCTCACTGAGACTCTCTTCTCTCACCTCACTGAGACTCTCTTCTCTCACCTCACTGAGACTCTCTTCTCTCACCTCACTGAGCTCTCACCTCACTGAGACTCTCTTCTCTCACCTCACTGAGACTCTCTTCTCTCACCTCACTGAGACTCTCTTCTCTCACCTCACTGAGCTCTCACCTCACTGAGACTCTCTTCTCTCACCTCACTGAGACTCTCTTCTCTCACCTCACTGAGACTCTCTTCTCTCACCTCACTGAGACTCTCTTCTCTCACCTCACTGAGACTCTCTTCTCTCACCTCACTGAGACTCTCTTCTCTCACCTCACTGAGACTCTCTCTCACCTCACTGAGACTCTCTTCTCTCACCTCACTGAGACTCTCTTCTCTCACCTCACTGAGCTCTCACCTCACTGAGACTCTCTTCTCTCACCTCACTGAGACTCTCTCTCACCTCACTGAGACTCTCTTCTCTCACCTCACTGAGACTCTCTTCTCTCACCTCACTGAGACTCTCTTCTCTCACCTCACTGAGACTCTCTTCTCTCACCTCACTGAGACTCTCTTCTCTCACCTCACTGAGACTCTCTTCTCTCACCTCACTGAGTCTTCTCTCACCTCACTGAGACTCTCTTCTCTCACCTCACTGAGACTCTCTTCTCTCACCTCACTGAGACTCTCTTCTCTCACCTCACTGAGACTCTCCTCACCTCACTGAGACTCTCTCTCACCTCACTGAGACTCTCTTCTCTCACCT